>PVLD010001043.1:79058-101044 GCA_004027595.1 Dinomys branickii | reverse complement strand
TGGATAGAATGTCCCAGGGGACCTTAAAACAAATTAGGGAACAGAAGTTTTTGAGAATCTAATAAAACTATATGTCCTGTCCTCGGAGTGGAAGACCATACCCACGCATGAAATTCTGCGTGCAATTTTGCTACCTTTGTAGACCCAAATTAAGAAATCTTGGTCTAGAAAGAGAGGAGAGTGTTGAGGTAGAATCTATTGAATGTGTCTCATGCAGAAGAGCTGAAAATACCTCTGAAGTTATAAGCTTGGATTATTGGAAGAACTGTAAGGACTAGGTATGTCTGGAACATGGGTTTGTTGAGGCCAAATACGTCACCCTGGTTTGTATACATTTGGCCAGGAGCATTTTCATGATTTGTCTGTTGCCTTCTTCTCTTCTGACCCCTTTCAGTAAAGACAAGTGGATTAATTCTAGCGAACAGAGAATAAGTGCTCTAGGTTTAATACACGGGATCACAGAGAAACATATTCCTTGTGACCGAGGACTCAGGAGTCCTCATATCTAGGTTTTATCACATTCACACAAGTCTTACCTATTTTAATAGCTAGAAGTTAATTTCCCTCATTGGTATTCTAAACATGATGAACATATTAGTATTCATGTGGCTCTGATATAAAATTATATGGAAATTCTAGTACAATTTCAGTAATTAATGTCTGCCAATTATAAAGGGTTACAATTATAGCACTCACAGGGACTTATGTAGTGAATGAAAAATATACAAATAATCAGAGAAATTAATTTCCCATATCAAACCCTTTGACTAGTGAGGAAAACTAATTACTAGGTAATCATAATGTGAAGAATGCTAATAAATGGTCAAGATAGAGGAATTTTTCATTTTTAGCTAAAAAGAAAAATGATGGCAATTTAGGACATTAAATGAGAATGAAATAATTTAGAATATCAATTAAATATTTAATGTATGTCTCATTGTAAGATTTTTGACATGATAGACATTTGAATCAACTTTGTAATTCTAAATCATAAGATATTTTGAGTATCTCTTGGAAGTCATCTTCTCCAGAAACATTCTCACTTTATAAATGAAGAACTTTATAAATGAAGAACTGAAACAGAAAATTTTCTCAGTTTTCAGTGATTCAGCAAAAGAACTGGTGCTATGAATTTGGAAAAAAACTTTGATTTCACTCTTAAGTGAAAGTAGTGGTCTTTACAAACAGTGCTTTTGTGAAAACTAAGTTGTCCAAAGGTGTTGAATGGCTCCTCAGCAAGGCAAAGAATATATTTTCACATGAATGAACTTTTCTCAAAGTAGTGGAAAATAAATTAGAAGCCTTAGATTGTATAGTCCTAACATATATAGAATATGCCTAGTGAAGTATATTGCTGCATTATACCTTATCAGGTAGATATTTAATGAAAATACTTAAAAATATATTTATAAATCATATTGACTTCTACATAAGATTTTTCTTTTTTTCTTTTTATTTTTTGTATCAGGAGTTGAACTTAGGACCTTGCGCTTGCCAGGCAGGAGCTTGTGCTGCTGAGCTATAACCCCAGCCCAGGATTTTTCTTTACTTTTTTTTTTCTTGTAGAGACAGGGTCTTGCGATGCAGTTCAGGCTGGCCTTGAGCTCACTTTGTAGCCCAGGCTGGTCTTGAACATTCAACGATCCTCCTGCCTCAGCCTCCTGAGTGCTGGGATTACAGGTGTGCACCACCACGCTTGGCCAGTCCAGGATTTTTCTTAAAGTAAGAAGGAGTCCACTGTTCCCCTTCCAAGGAAAAATGCCCCAACCAAACATGTTAGACACGTCAGATCTCATGGTCCAATGTCATGGTGAATTGGAAAACATGATAAAACCTGGTCGTCTTACTGCTTCTTAGTGCAGTAGGCAGTTACGCAACTATAAATGAGCAGTTATACAACTACAAATATACCAAACGCTACAGAAGGTCTGTCTAGGGTGGTGGGTGATCTGGTCCCTGGATTTTGCCAGAATCTAAAAAGTTACCTGTCTAGGGCAGTTCTTGGCAGTCTCTCTGAGGTGTCTTTGTCCCTGGTGTAGTTCTCTTTTGCGTTCTCCATGGGCTGCTTGTCTTAGTCTCTGCCCTTTGACTTATGAGAATGGAATCACACATTTCAGAGATAGAAGAGACTCGGGGCAGCTTTATCCCAGATTGTTCTCTGACCAAGTGCGCCAGAATTACATGTCGTGTTTACCAAAAAAGAATGTGCTCAGGCTCTGCCCCAGCCCTGCTCAATTTAAGTAAGTCCTGTAGGGAGATGGGTGGCACAATTACCAAAGCCTTCTTGGTGATTGTTTTGCCTGGTAAAGACTGAGTTCGACTGAGCAGCGGTTCTCAAAATGTTATCTTAGATCAGCAGCATCAACATCCACAGGGAACTTGTTAGAAACACAGCCTCTCAGTCCTCATCCCTGACCTGCTGCTCCAGAACTAACTATGGAGGGTAGGGCTCTGCACTTTGTTTTAATGAGCCCTCAGAGAATTCTAAGGTAAGCTGAAATTTGAAAATCTGATTTTGTCTAGGTATAACCCCTCCAGTTCACCTAGAAAGAAAGAAAAACAGGGTAAATAACTGGCTTTTTTGCTTGAAACGGGTTAATATTATGACCAACAAAATAAACGGGTGAGCCTTTTAGAAAAAAGAACTCTGAAATAGACAAAACAATTATTGTAACTTTCTGTTTGCCTTGTGTTTGTATGTAAAAAGAGGAGTGATGTAACAGTGATGCTAAGAAAATACCGAATTTAAGTTTCTTTTAAGATGCTTACAGTTTCTTAAAAGATCTTTGAAAACTGTTCAAGATTTTGCAATGAATGGAAGAATTGCCTTCAATATGCATGAAATTCTTTGCATTCGTCGGAAGACTCTAGTTTATGGCGTGGCAGAATAACTTACACAGCTTGTTATTGGAAACTAAACTATAAAATGTTTAATATTCAAGCTTTGAATGGGATGTATATTCTGTGAAATATGTTATGAGTGCCAATTCAGACATGAGAGCGAGGAAAAGAACTCATTTGTTTGGTAAGGTGGGGCGGTGCCTTTATGACACAGAAGCTGCGATTAAAATAAGGCCTGTTCATCTGCGTAGTGAGGGATGAAATTCTCGCGCATTGCTGCTGATGTTGGCAGCTTTACGGCCCCCTACACCTCTTTTCAAAAATACAGTTGGCATCCAGCTCCCTCTAAACTGTGCCACAGGAGGAACAGAGAACAGCGGAGTGCCCTGTGCAGACGCTGTGCTTTGTGTGTCTTGTTTCTTGTAATACTCTCAATTTTCTGAGTGTCAATGAGAAAAAACGGCTCCAGGAGAGAGATGGTCCAGCTTGAAGGTCCATATCCTGTCATTGATTTCTATGCAACACTCTCATCGACTTCAATGGGAGTTCCGCACTTGGATCAATGTCAGGATATGGGCCTTTACATTTAGATGTGAAAGTGTTTTAATAGTGGTTGGCAAACTAGTGATGAATTAGGGTAAAAGACACAAAGAATTGGCTGGAAACTTTGAGACCTATAAGCTACCCTTAACCATTAGCAAAGTCAAAAAACATGTCATGAGCAATTTGCATATGTTGATTTTGGCCAGGAGGTGTCCCTGTGCACCAATTAAATTACTTGAGTTTCTGAGTTTCTTATAGTAGTGGAGAGTTAAGTCTATAAGTGACCAGGCCACGGGATGCCATCACAGTGTAGCAGAACCATTTGCTGTCTCCTCTCCACTCATGGTAGCTCATGATATGATAAACCTGCAAGGTCTAACGATTTAAGACATTATCTATATCTCAAATAATTAAACCAGAAATGCTGAAATTGAACTATTTTTCAGTCAGATCTAGATCTTTTCAGTCAGATAATCTAAAATTCAAAATTTTAAAAATAAATTTCTACTGCCTCTTATGGTAATCTGTTTTAAGTGCCTACTAGTTATAACCTTTAAAGACACTCTTTAGCAGAGCATGTACCCATACATCATACCAGGGTATGTGTAGATATACATGCACTATGTATATTAAGTGTGTGTGACCATATGCATACACATACCTTTATAATGACCTTGGATAAACATATACAGTCATATATATATAGTTTTCTCTTGGAACATAGAATATTAGTTCCAGAACTCCTTCCCATCTCAATACCAAAACACAGGGATCCTCAAGTCCCTCATAGAAAATGGCATCGTGTTTGCATATGACCTATGCGTATGTGCCTGTGTACTTTAAGTCAGCTCTTGATTACTTATAAAGCCCAGTACAAAGTAACTGTTGTATAAATAGTTGTATTATTCAGAAAACAATAACAATAAATAAAAGTTGAGGACAGATTCATTTTTTCCCTGAATTTTTTATCTGTGACTAATTAAATGTAGCATGCAGACCCTGTGGATATGGAACGTTGAGTGTGTATATCATGATAAAGATGTACATTTGTGTATTTTTTTTTACTTGTAAACACATGCAAGTGTTATGAAGTTACCATTTCCATCTGTTGTAGCTTGGGGTTTTTGCCAGGGCAACAATATAATATAGAACATGTATTTTATAGGATTGTTTATAATAGTCATCCAAAGAATTATGTACAAGAGTGTAGGAAATCTGTCCACACACCAAAATCCAGCTGAGGGCCGGGATAGCATGACAATGTCCTGCACAAGTTCAGCTAAAGACCTAGAGCCCATAATGATGTCTCATGCAGGCTTGTTTTGTGGATCTGTGCTTGGAAGGGCCAAAGGTCAGTGGTGGAATCTAGAAAGTCTGTGCCAGCGGGATGAAGGATCTGTGCTGGCAGGCTGAGGGATCTGCGCTGGAGCTAGGAAGTGATGCTCAAAATAAGAATCAAAGCTCCCCACAAAATTACCACAGCCATTCTCAGGTACAGTGAGGTCCTGAGGTCTTTTGGTAGTGAAGACAGCTCTTTTCCCATCAGGAAAGCCAACGCAGCAAGCTTCTTCAGGAGACCGAGCAGTGCACCACCTTCCCTTCTGGAGCCAGGAAGTGAGGCTCACAGTAAGGGCCAGAGCTCCCCAAAAGTGAACTGAAGCTATTCGCAGTGCCAACAACATTCTGAGCTCCTCAGAGGATGAAAACAGCTGAGTGCATCAAGCAAGCCAGAATGACACGTTCCTCCGAGAGAATGAAGAGCTCCTTACAGCTTCTCTCATCCTCCAACAGGCTCCCAATAGCTTCTACCAGCTCCCAACAGCCTTTCTCAGTTCCCAGCATCCTTCCTTCTTCTCCAGTTCTGCCTCTTAGGCTACTGGCAACAACCCTCAGGTGGGCCTCCCACACCTTAATAAGCATGGTGCTTATTAGTAGTGGAGAGTTAAGTCTGTAAGTGACCAGGCCACGGGATGCCATCGAGGTGTAACAGAATCATTTGCTCTCTCCTCTCTCGACTCATGGTCAAGCCAATAGCTTCAGTTCACACCATGCTTATTAAGTTCAGCTGGGTATTACAAGTTGCCCACCAGTTGTCAATCTACCACACCATCTAAATAAAAGAGGCTAATTAAAAATTTCAAGCTTCTGTCTTTTTGAGGCCGAGCAATGCATATCATTGTAGCTCCCTTCAATTCCCTCATTTGCTAATCGTTTTATGTCTTTGCTGCCTTTTTTCAAAATGTTATGTTATTTATGCTTATTATAGCATTTTACTGAAGTGTTAATTTTTCACTATGAGCATTAAGAAAGCACTTAATACATACTGGGAGCCAAATGTACTTGCAACTCCCAGGTTCTCCACTGGATTTAATTATTCAATTAACACTCTGCTTTCTAGGATCTAGTGTTCAGAGTGTTGATTGTGAATGTTTTCTTTTCCTTCAGCCTAAATGAAAATGCAGTTACAAAAGTCTGGTTTTTTTTACATTCATCCTACTCATGTGCATGATCATCAGTTTGAGAGAGGAGCAGAATCTCAAGGTTTTGTTTCTGTTGAATCAAAATATCCCTCCCTATAATGCTCCTACTCACAAAGCAGTCTACAGTTCAGGTTATTGCAGAAGTTGTGAGTCTTTTCATCAGAGCTCATCTCTGTTCCCATGCAGAGCAATAGGGTTAGTTCTAGTTCAGATATGTTTGAGATACATCAATGAGTAAGGGCTTGTGGGAAGAGGATGTATGGTTTTAATTCCGTGTTTTAGAGCAAGGGGACTGACACGCGTCATCATTTTTTTCAGATCTCGCACTAAACATTTCATATTCTTACTGCCAGCGCTGTGGAGATTAGTTACTGGAAGAGTACATATGTGGGAAGGGAGGAGGAAGAAAGCTTGTGCCAGGAAAAAGCAGGAAAGAGAATATTTTTGTTAATGGAATAGCTGATGAACTCATCATGACAACATTACCTAAATGTGTGTACAGAATAAAGATAAAAATGCTAATGTCAAACATAAAAAATGTGGACATTGCCCAACACATGTTTTCTGTGAATATAAAAACAATGTTTTACTGGTTGCTGTCCCTCTGTTTTTTAAGATGGGTTTTATTTTTAAAGCAAAAGTCCATGCATAACTCTTTATTCACAGATTGATAGATAAATTCTGACACAGACCTCTTCTGCAGTTTGATACAGCCAGCTTCCTACCTGGTGCTATTTGTTTACCTCAAATAAAAATGAAACGGAGCATTAGTAAATAGAACATAAAGATAAATCATGTCATTGTCATGGCACCAACTGTAGACAAGTCCAAACAGCATTGTAAAAAACATTAAGGGGCTACTTAACACACAGGGGAAAGCACATCTTGCTTTCTTTTTTAAAACAACTGTCAACACAGTGCTTCCATTTGCTTTCTTAACCTTTACATTATTCGACTTGGCTCATCTTACCCATATATTAAAGAGCTATTAAATGTGTCACTTCAAATAGAGTTTGACGAACATCATTAAAATACAGAATGTATTTGGGCTTCTCTTATGAAGGAAACATTAGATAGAAGTAAAACACCATTATTTTACTGCTTTTTAAAAGGCAAGCTTCAAAATGAATTAAGCCTGAGAGCATATTTTTAAGTTTCCAAAGCATTAGGTATACTATATATATATATATATATATATATATATATATATATTACATTAGTAACAGCACTGATTTCATTGGAAGTCTAATTTAACGCTTAAATAGCTTCACTTAATACATAAAACTGGATCTACAGGATATCTCTTATAGTGTTACATGGAACATGGCTTTAAATTCACTAATATAAAAATATTTTTACCATTCTTCTTTGTAGTATTTTTTTTTTCTCCTTATCCATGGAAGAAAGTTTCAAACACCTTGTATAGTGTAGGCATGTAATAAATATTTCTGGTGAATGAATGTTGATTCAGTAGTTACTCAATTTAGTCATCACTTAAAAGACTGAGTTAGTGGGTATTAGCTGTGCAACTTTAGTTTGTGCTTTCCTAGCTTCATACATGGAAAGATTAAGCTTTTTTTATGCTTGGCTTTTTGGGAGACTATGGCTGATCAGTGTGTGTAAAGCTTCTTAAGAATCAATGCAAACTCAAACCGGTGTCATTTCAAGTGATAATCCAGTGAGATTAACTCCACAAAGAAACAGAACAAAACAAGCAGGTGTGTATGTGTGTGTGTGTGTGTGTGTGTGTGTGTGGTGAGTATTGTATGGGAAAGCCAGAAAATGAACTTGGATCTCCATTTTAAAATTGGACAGCAGTTCATAATACAACTTTGTAGATCTGTGTTCTTTGCTACTGACCTCAAAGGTATTATGCTCAGACAAATCAAGCTACTGGGTTACACCAGTTTAGGCCTAAAACAAGGGATGGTATTTGCTAAGTAAAGTCCCACCCAGTATTCTTTCTGGTGCACAGCTGTGTCTGGGAGCACAGCTGTGCTCCCCGTGAGTCCTTAAGCATTTTGCTGTGCAGCTGGGAGAGCTGCTTAGGACACTGTGAGGAGGCACCTGCAGAAGCTGATGGTTGTAGCAATGTCTTCCAAATTAAACCGAATCAGTTCAGTGGTGAATGAGAGATGCTTACAACCTCGGTTTTCTGAAAATGCATGGAAATGTGCTCTGGAATTGGAAGTAAAACTTAGGCTTAGATTTCTTGTGATCTTTTAGCTATTTTCATTATGAGTCTCACTTGAATCTCAAATCATAATTCCATGAAATAGCTTCCAGATTATGTAAGTCAATTTTTATATGAATAGTCACATCAATAACGTGTGTGTGGTTCTAATTACATTTGAGGATTGGAAAATTTCCCTTTATTAAGTATTGTAAACAAAATATCAGCTCATGTATCTTTGAAAATTAAATCATGTACTTAATATACAATATTAACTCAGAATTTACCCCCCTAAAGTCTCATCCAAATGCTGATTTATCTTTATAAATTTAACATTTTATACTTGTACATAATTATTTTAATATCAGCTCAATCCTTTCTTAGTTAAAAAATGTTTGTGAACATTAGCTCTGTACCATGTAAAATTTGGTACAGAATATAAAAATATAACACTCATTCTCTCTGTTCAGACACCCAAAATATGCATGAAGTATGGTACTGCATTTGATTAATTCTCCAAATTAAAGGTGAGGGATAGAAGCAGAGAGACAGAGAGAGGGAGAGGGAGAGAACCACAATCATAATGTGTTCAGACTTGAAATAGGAGGTTGGAAGAGAGTACAGTTTTAAACATTAGGTTGGATTTCTCAAGAAAAAAAAATTTGGCAAATTTTTTAGCAAGTGGAGTGAAGTTCCTGTGTAACGATGTGAAGGTCGGGAAGAAGTTTGGCATATTCAGTAGACAGACATACACGTTATGGAGTTAGGGTTTCAAACCAGACAGGTAAAAAAGCATAGTTTATAAAGAGTTTTAAATGTTTTAAATGCCTGGTGAGTCATTACTTTAGATGCTGTGGAAATTAGAAAAGGAAATATCTGCCTAAGTTAAGAAGGGTGAATTATTCATCCTCAGAACCTACCATTGGGCCAAATTCAAAATAAATATTCAGCTAATGTTGAATCATGCAAAGTTTATTGATGAATTAAATATCACAAGACATTCCTGAAGGTAAAGCAAATAATGAATTTAACTGGATTATCAATCCAGGTCCCAGCATAAGTGCTATCAGCTGGGGCTCTTGCAGAACTTTGTCAATGAAGGTGTTAACAGAAGTGCAGCTGGATTAAAAAAAAAAAAAAAAACAGGAAGGTTTGTGAAGCATCTCTGGACTGAAAGGAAGCCACTGCTTTTGGGGACCGTGTGGTCTAGGGGGAGAAGCATGAATTACGGGGCCCAGCTGAGAGACAGAAACATGAAACAGGGGCTGCTGAACAGAAGCTGCCTGGAACCAGAAATAAGTGAAAGCCAGAAGTAAACTATCAACCTACAGAGTTCTCCCTCCTCCCTCTGTGCTAGCACCTACTGAGGACAGTGCTTGGACGGACCCAACCCGCAGCCAGAGTGCAGGCCAGTGAGGTTCTGGAGACTTCGCTTCTCAGGGCACAGAGCAAGGCTAAAGGACAGAGTGGTGCTAAGAGAAAATGAAAATAGTTGCCCTAAAATGTGCTTAAAGATTTTTTCTTGGGTTCATTTTCAAAATGTAATGACAAAGATTTTGTTTAAAATTGAGTAAACTGTCAATTTTCCTGATTTATATATGGCTCATTGAAAAGCAGCTGTGATTCTCTCTAATATACTAGAACTCTGTGTTATAAAAGAGTCTTGGCATAATTACGTTTAGGGTAACACGTGACTAATTCAGGTACTGACGGTTCCCAAGAGAAAAATTCAGATGGTCTGGAAGAATAAGACATGGTATTTTATCTTGTTAGTAATTGAAGAGATGAAATAGTCAAATAGATGAATTAATGGAAGAAAAATAAAGCCAGTGAGATTCCCAACTGGACTCACCAAACTGGAAGGACAAGAAAGGCGGCTGCTCAGAGCTGATTAGAGGGTAGGCTGGGTAGATTGCCTTCTGTTGATGGGGAAGTGCAAAATTCATAGTCTTCTTAAAGTAAATTTTGTAACTCATAGCAAGAAACTTAATGGAATTCATTCTCCTTTCCCTAAGAAATCAATTCAGTGGAATTCATCCCAGAGAAAAAAAAAGCGTGCAAATACGTGTATTTGACTTCTTATAATTTAAAATAGTAAGTATTACAAAGGACTTAAAAACCAATATGGGGATGGTTTAAAAGGACTTATGTCGTTATAAAAACTACAAGTGATTGAGGTTATTTTGAAGGAAATTTATCTAGACAAAAAACTGGGTTTTTAAGCAAGAAAAGTACAGAATAAAATGCATTATTAAGCAAGAGAAAAAAGATGAAAGATTATAATGATGAACACCAAAACGTGAACTCTGGAAAAGTCTGTATGTTCAATTTTTGCTTCTTTCTACTTTTCTGCCTCTTGGTGTGAGCTCGTACTCCCTGTTCGTGGCACAGTATTATTAATAATCTCTGAAAGCTCTGCCTTATTTCACTCAGTCCCTTTATCCTCGATCTCACTTTCCGTCCTCCCCTGACCATATTTAACAGCATGTTGTTTGCGATCTGTTGCACCATCGTTATCTTGTCAAGTGCAAGTTGATGCTTTTGTGTATAAATTTTTAATTTAGGGGCTGGGGGTATAGCTCAGTGGCATAAGCACTTGCCTGGCAAGTGCAAGGTCCTGAGTTCGATCCCCGGTACCGGGAAAAAAAAAAAAAAAATTTTTAATTTAGGTAAATAAATTTCACTGGTCTTTTACTTTTTAAAAAAATTCAGCACTTTGTTTTTTATGTCCATGTATGTTGCTCTTTACAACTAGTCCTCTATTTCTCCAGCTTAGTGTTTTACTTAGATACAATATGTATTACTTTTTATTAGAAAAATTTAGTGAAAATGCCTTTGTAAAATGGTGAGTTGACACTATGTGATTCTATAATTAATCTTCATTTTGAGAGAAAGACTTAAATAACTACTTTCTGCTGATTAGAAATGTAGCCTTTTTGTTTAATTTGATAAACCAGGTAGCAGAATTTGAAGTTTAGCTCTTGAGTATTTTCTTTTACAAATGAAGTCAGCATAATCATTGGTGCTGTGTACAAATGTTGACCACAGCATAGAGCAGCAGCTGTAAACCTTTTGGTCTCAGGAATATTTTTCTTTATGTAAAAAATTATTAGTTATTGAAAACCACAGAGACCTTTTGTTATGGAAATTGTCTGTTGATATTTGTATTAGAATTACAGCCAGGCATGGTGGCGCACACCTATAATCCCAGCACTCAGAAGGCTGAGGCAGGAGGATCATTACAAGTTTGGGATGAGCCTGAGCTACGAAGTGAGCTCAAGGCCAGGGTGAACTACATAGTGAGACCCTGTCTCAAAAAGACAAAAAGAAAAAAAATAGAATTATAACTTGAGAATGTTTTGAAACTTGACAGTATACAAAAACATTCCTTTGCTGTCAGAGTGACGATGTTCTCCCATGTCACATGGGCTCTGGAATACGATACAGTCTGCCTGGACAGAGTGAGCATGAAAAACATAATGTCGTACTATGATTGGGAAAATAATGTTCATCTCATGGGCCCACTGAAAGGTCCTGCAGACTCCAGGATTCTTGAACCATGATTCAAAACCTGAAGATCTATAATTGTTTTTAAAATACTCTTGCACTGAAATGATTCTCAGTGCTTCCCAATCCAGAGTCCTAAAATAGCATGTCCAGTGGCCCAGTCTCACTCAGCTGATATAGGCTCAGGATTAGAGTATTCTCACCACCTTAATATATAATATTAACAGTGCGGTTTATACTACAATTGTGTTTGCATTTTAAATTATTGGAACAAAAAATTACTTGCTATAGATGTGACGAGTGTAATTTTATACTCAAAAATCAAGAAGTGGATATGACATGGGTGTTTTCCTTTTGCTTATTCTGTTAGCTTAATTATACCGAATGTCTTACAGAGACATGAAAATGAAATCATTTTCCCCGCTACTTTAAAACATTATCCTTAGTAGAGAGAGCCTCAGTATAAAAAAAATCTAATTTCCAAGTTATCATTGCTCCAGAAGAGCTCGTTAGGTAAACTAACAGCAAGACAGAACTCTGACCCTGGGACATGAGCAGGCAGACGGTGCACTTGTGCTGACCGCGTAGGGGTTTGGTTACGTAAGTGACTGGGCGGCGGGTCCTCTAGGGTATGGGTACCGTGAGGACTAGGCGCCGCATGCTGCCGAATTGAAAATCATATGAGGCTATGGATTAAATGTTGGCTGAGGAGAGAAGTCATAAAAGGAATGAAAATACAATGGCCTTCTCTGGACAAGGTAAGCCATCTGTTGAGCAGATGCCAGGAAGGATAAAGGAAGATCCCAGCGATCTCCACCTAAAAGTTTAAAAGGGGGCTTGACTGTGGAATGCCTGAGAGCCACAGTGTCCCAGAACATGGTAACTGGACCCCAGCCACCACGGAAAAAAAAGCCACTGCACAGAATTTGTTTTGAAGTCCCCCAGCACTCCTGTCTTTTCTTCTATTGCCCTATTCCCGGCACTGAACAAAAGATCTGTGAAGAAATGGCTGCTTCTCGGCACGATCATCACAATAGCTATCATTTGTTTGACCCTTGCTGTGTACCGGTTCTGAGTAAGGTGTTTATGTGAATTGTTTCGCCTATGTGAATTCCCAGAACAACGGTATGTGTAGCTGTTGCTATTTCTTGAACTATTTCATATATGGAAACATTGAAACACAGGGCAAGTGATTTGCTCAAGTTCACACAGTCTGTAAGTTGAGAAGCTAAAGGTTTCGTGTTACTTAGCTTCTAGAAGTTTTGCATTTTCGAAGAAGACCTAAGCAGAGGAAGGAATCCACCCCACTATAACTCTCCAAAAGTGGAGGTTTAGGTACCTTATTTCCCTGCATGGGGTGGAGGCCCTGTGATTTCTTTTTGGTCTATTCTAATAGCACCTCTAAGGTCCTCTGGTCTACATTTTTAAAATCAGGAAATATCAGTATTACCCTGGCACATAGGCGAGAGAGGATTTTCTAAACATATTTTGCAAAAATATATTTTAAAATTGCAAATACAAAAAACATTTGCTGCCCTGGGATTCAGAAAGTCCAGAACAATAAAGTCATGATAACTACAGTCTCTCAAAAGGTTTGAAATTTTATTTGCTTAAGATTGTTCTGATTTCCACTGTACCTTTGCATGCAGCATGCATGGCTTGTGTACGAGCAAGCACTGCCTAAGAAAAAGATGGCTCTTTGAAGTGTGAACGCTTTATGGTAGAAAACAACAGGATGACCACAGAGTAAAGAAGATTAAATAGTAAAGCATTTTGAGCTGGTTCATACTAACAACTCATGGCATCCTTCTGCCACCTTGTGGAATGTTATATATTTGCTTGTCTTTTAGGAATTGGAAGAAATTTTCTTGTTTATAAGAATTAGGTTAAAGGAATAACTACATTTGTTAAACCAAATGGTAGTTATTCTGTTTCTTAGTTATTACATTGTAATTAAGGCATATTTATGATGCATCAAGGTATTGTATGCTTATATACTTCATCTTGTTTTGGTGACGTATTATTTGTTATTTTAAAAACTAATAACAAAATAATCTTTCCTGCCCTTTCCCTTACACCAGAGGACATATATATTCACATATAATTTATGATAAAGAAAACTCATTATGTAAATATTTTATGCATAATCTTTTACTTTATGTTCATTGAAAATGCTATCATCATCATTATTCAGGATTCCAGTTTTTTGTTTCATGTATTATTTAAAAAAAATAATGTATGTGTTAGGTTACTACATAACATTTATGATAGAAGCATGTACAAAGAAGGTGAACTGTCAACTGATTGATGGAATTATACAATGTAAAGACGAGCCATATCAGCTTTCTGCTCACTTTGCTTCACCTTTTCAGATTGAAAATATGTACTTTACGTAAAGCATTTCACATGAAATCAGTTTCACTATCCTGTCTACTTCTGAATTTGAGGCATTTGCATTTAGATCTAAAGGGATAAGATTAGTTCGCATTATATTCTAAGCCTAATGAAGAAAGCGACTCTTCTCCTTTCTTTTCCATATGTAACCGATAACGCCCTTATAAACAGTGAATGCTGTGTATATTCCAATTTGGTATCTTATCGTAGACATTTAGACATTTGACATAAAAACTGGTGATAAAATATTGCTTGTTCGTACTTAAATGACAATAGTGTTTCTCTTCTATAATCAGATCATAGGAAAAAAAATTTAAGTGAAATGGTACTTCCTATGTGATTTATGTACCAAATAAGTCATCCTCTATTCTGGATTTGTTAAATGAAATGATTATTAACGATCAGTTTTGATCTCAGGCTGTGTTTATCCTTCAGCTTCCTCTCACGCTCTGCCTTGCCTATGCAGTCTTCACTATAGTGTCTACTTTAGCGTCTTTTCCATGAGCGTAAAGGTACTGTGAAAATAAAGAATGTATTTGTACTTGGAAATGTCAGAAATATGGAGACTTTTTATTGCTTTGAGTTTTGAATAATTCAAAACATCATATATAGGATAGTATTTTGTTAAAAATCATCAGGGAATGAGAAGGCCTGGGTTTGAATCCTGTCTCCAACACCTATTAGCTGCGTGGTACTTGCCAAGATAGCTAAGGCCTTTGGTTTTCTCACAAGTCGTAACAGTGCAGCTGCTCAGTAGTAAGGATGGAGTACGTGGGTAAAACAGTAGTGCGTGTGCATGTAAAAGAGAAAAGAGGAAGCAAGGAAGGGTTCTGAGCATTTAGTCCTTCCCTTTAGTAGAATATTTTAGTAGAATAGAAGGCCCTGACAGACTAGAATGTATGGGCTGCAACTTTAAATGCTCCTTTTGGTTTGAAATAGAATTACAAGTTGACTTATCCTCAGACTTAATGGAGTTAGATGGTGGACTTTGGAGACATTCAATAAATTCCACACGCGGTTTATCTCATTTGTACTCCTTTCATTTTCTAATATGGTCCTAGAATTTATTCTTGTTGGAAGCCATAGCTCAGTGGTGCTGTGTTTGCTGAAATCTGATGCTTCAGCTGGACACGTAAGGATTTACCTCAATTCCACATTTTCTTCATGCCCCAGTAGAACCCATCAGCAAATGTGTTCATTTACATCTCCCACACTTTTAAAAATTCTCCTAAGTCCTTACCTCTCTATTGGTGTGCCCTTGTATTGACACTGTCTTCCAACTGGCCCTCTGGCTTTTTATTCCTGCCACCTCTAACCTGTGTTTTCAGAGAATATCCAGGGTTTTGTGTACTTCTGTTCCTTCCTACCCCACCTTTACATTCTTCTCCTCTGGCTTGTCTTCCCGTGTATGAAAAGCATATGTTTTTTACTTTGAGCCACAAGGAAACACATAAACTGGCTCAAGACTCTTCACCCTGTCTGGGAGCTCCCTGTGCTTAATTCTTTTTCATACCAGCCTCTTCCTGAACTTTGTCCTTATTGGTCACTCCCTGCCTCAGGGCCTTTGTGTTGCACACATTTCTACTTCTTTTTGCATGGCTAGCTCTTTTCCATGCTGTGAATCACTTTGTCAGCAAGGCCTTCTGATCCACCTCTCCATATTTCAATGTAAAGTAGTCTCTCCTTCCTTATTTCTGATCACCATGCTAGGAAGACCATCACTTGTGTACTAGGAACTGTTCTAGACACAGGATAAATCAGTCAGCATAGACAAAAATACCTGTAATCCCCAGTAACCTACACTCTAGTACAGCAAATAAATAGGTGAATTGTGCAATGTGGTAGCAGATAGGAAGTACTTTGGAGAAAAATCAAGTGGGAAATGGGAGCAAGAGGTTGGGAGCATCAGAATTCCGAGAGGTCTGGCAGGCGTAGACCTCTCTAAAATGGAGACAGTTCTAACAAGACTTAAGAGAAGCAAGAGGCACATTCATGCGTACAGCAGAGGAAGGTCATTCCAGGAAGGGAGGACATGCAACTGTGGAGGCCTTGAAGTGGGACCAAGCCTGAAACACTGGAGAAACACCAAAGGGTCAGAAGTTTCAGAGGATTCAGCTTTGTCACAACACTGGTTAAAAATGAAAATTGCATAATCCTTTTTCTCCTCTGGTCTTTCTGACTGATGTGGATGAGACAGTGAGGATTTCTCTTTTATTCCCCGAAGTAACTGTCCAGTATGCAAAGCATACATCACAATGCCTAACACATGGCAGAAAGGCAGTAAAATTGATGAGTGAATGTTCTTTTAGCCTAGTAAATGACTAGGATATATGTTTCAGTGTGGCTCCTTGGGTTCGTGTATTTCTGTAGAGAGATGTTAAGTGTAGAGAAGGAGCTAGTGCTTGGCTGTACACGCAGCTCACAATGGGCAGGTCCTTCTAGAAAGAATTACTGGGAAAGAGCTTGACTGGAGGTCATCAGGTGGTAATAAAGGAAATCAGGGCGGTCACAAGAAATACTCCTTCAGGTTCCTGTGAGTAGAGGGGTAAGTTACTCTTCCCTGCCTCAGAGCAAGAGGTTGAGAACAGGCACCTGCAATCAGCCCTGATTCAGGGAAGTGCCCCTGTTCTCTGGTCCCCAGTTTTGCTAGGTCCCACTCTGAGGACATCTCTGCCATATTAGGTTATGACTTGACTGTGTAGGCAATACATTTCTTGACTTCAACTATGTATTTGTGTCTGTGGATACACACTGATCATCATAATATTTAATCTGCCAAGAGTCTGCTGTTTTTACTGTATTTTCATACTTTATCCTAAGAATCTTAGGAAACAATGCCTTATGGGAGGCACTATTTTCTAGCCATTTAAAAATCCTCACAATTTGATGATATTTCTGAAGGATGCCTAGAGTTGATTTGATGAGTTCTAAGGATTGGATGAACCCTGATGTTTGCTGATGCGTTATCACCACACAAGGATCCGTCTTTTTTCTACCATACGGGTATTGAGCATGTATGGCGACACCTCCTAATTTTGCATTTGTGATCGGGACCCAAATACTAGTACTTCGTTTTCTAGTGAGCTCCACTGCTGATTTTGGGAGCATTCTCCCACAGCCTGTCTTGGTCATTCTTCTTTCTTCCGCCTTACAGGCTCTCGCCCCTGATGTTGCTAACTGTTCACTTGTGCCTGAGCTGGTGTGTGGTCATTCATTCTCACAGTTTTAGTTGTCGTCTATACCCCAAAGCCACCTAATGCCTATACCCTGCAGCCTTCCTGTGGCTCTGGAACTCCAGGTCTGTGTTTTCCAGATCATTGCACATTATACATTTTCAGTGAATTCTTACCTTCAGGTATTTCAGTTCTTAACTGTCCTGAAAAATTTATTTCTCCACTTGTGATCTCATTCCTTTTTTTATTTTAAAGGGGAAGAATCAATAAAAATGATAAGCAATTTCAAAGCAAGCTAATGGGAAATTAACAACAGTTATTATATTGCATATTGTTATCTTCAAAAAGTAGTTGCTCCCATTAGAAGATACAGGCATGCAAAATTGATCAAACAGTATAAGCACTAACTATTCCTTTCCACGAATTAATAGAAACTAGTAGTATAATTACCTTAGTTATCTTGTGTGTGTATATATATATTTTTCCCCTTCCTTCTTTTTTCCTTTCCATTTCCCAGTTGTTTTTTTCTTTTTGAGCAGTTTCTTTCCATTTCATAATATCTACTATACATTTTGGATCTTATTTACTCTTTCAGTTACTTACACTGGGGAGACGATATGATGTTTACACATGTGAGTCTGGTTTATGTGGTTTCACTCTTGTGATCTTTATTTTCATATAAAGCTATTACTACAAAACCTAGAATATAATTTTTAATGTGTCTCTCATCTCTTTCCACCTTTGTACCTGCCTCATGCTTGAGGTGCACAAACTTTTTGCCAGATCCTGATTGTATTGTTTCCATAAGCTCCTGTTTAGAAGACCATCTATACATATGAGGTTTGGTGCATCACCTCTAAGTACCCAGCTCTAGTATCTTTTTTTTTTGAAGCTTCTCTATTCTGCTCTACTTCATTGATGCTACATATATATTCATTTATCAGATTGAGTGTCATTTATTACCCCCACCAACAATACACTGTTTGTGATTTCCAGTTTTAGTTCATTTAAAAAAAGCACTTTAATATTCTACATGCAAAATCCTTATACACTTTTATACTTTTTATCTGTCTCTTCTTCCATTGAATTTCTTATTTCTACAAGGCCATCTTTTCTAACTTTCCAAAGCAATTAATGTAATTGTTTTTCCCCCAATGACACTTTTTTGGGTATATTCACAAACTTGCACAACCGTTACCAAAATGAATTTTAGAACATCCTCACTACTCCAGAATGTATCTTCAGACCAGTTACCGGTCACTCCTCATTTGTTGCTAAACTCCCAGGCCTGAGCAACCCACAGTTTATTTTTCCTCTGTATTTATGTATTCCAGAAATTTCTTATTAATGAAATAATAATTATGTGACTTTTTGATTCTAGATCTTTTTACTTAGTATGTTCATCCACATTTTAACATGCAGTTGTACTGCATTCCTTTGTATGAATGAATAATATTATATAGATACATATATTTTGTTTTTTCAAAATATGGGTGGCTTCTACCTTTTGCTTTTATGAACAATGCTTCTATAAACATTTGTGTGTTAATGTTTGTGACTAATGTAGCTTTAATGGAAGGAATACTTTTGTGGGACTGATTGGTTCACTGGTTAAGAGTCAGATGTATCTGTTTGAATTATTTTTATTTATTTATTTATTTATTTTTTTGCAGTACTGGGGATCGAACTCAGGACCCTGCGCTTGCTCGGCAAGCGCTTATTCCACTGAGCTATATCCCCAGCAGATGTATCTGTTTGAATTCTGCAGTTTATATCCTATGTGGTTTTGGACAAATTTCTAATTTTACTTTGACCTCAATTTTGTCACTGTATCTTCCTAATAGACGAAATTGATTAATTTATATGAAATATGTAGCACAGACCCAGAAACCCTTTAATCACTCTATAAATATATACTGATAATGTACTTTTTATGTAATATACATTAAATTATATAATTCCAGTAGCAGATATTATAACAGGATTAGGAACAAACCTGAATGGTTCTGATACCTTATAGGACTCCACTAACTGGAATCATTTAATATGCAAGTTAAGTGACCACTACTTTATAGATAAAATAAAAACTGTTGATTAAAGCTGTGCACTCAAGGGAAAGCCATTCAGGAAGGATTCTACCATAATGGGTTTCTCACAAACAAGGTTAAAAATTAGAGTTTAGGTAAAGTTACAAATAGTTTCCTGTGATGCATCTTCTGATACCATATTTTATTTAAGTTGGACCTGGGTTTAAAAGAGGAAAGAAACATGCATAAAGTCACATCTATAGTTTTCTAAATTTTATATTACATATGGTCTCTACTACTAACTGCATACATTTTATAAGATTGTTGTAATGTCCCAAGATGTGTTGTGAATTGAAATATAATTTGCCAATTGTTTGGTAGTTTGGTATTTGTGTCACAAGTAAGTTTGATTTTGGTCAGGAAAGTTGAGGCCACCCTAGTTACTGATAGTGGAAAGGAGGCTTAATGTAGGAAATTCAGAAGAGTCAGACTTGAGATGAGATGGACTAATAATCTTAGCTATCTGCAATAACCAAAATGGGTCCATCTCGGGAATCTACGCCAACCACGAGGCAGACCTGAAAGCTCTGCGCCTAGCCACATACCTGCAACAACTTCTTCATGAGAGTAGTGGCCTCTCCTTCCCTCTGCCTTCTCAGTCTCACACAGGCTTCCTTCACTAAAAGTTTCTAGCCAGAGCTATACGGTTTGACAAAATACAGTAATATAGTGTGTTGTTTACGTAACCCCACAGGATCCGAAGCTGACCCTGTGGAAGGCAGCGATGATACTGAGGGTCAGGTGATTTTCACACTAACTAGATTCGTGTTTGAAAATATTTCCATGGACACTTAGTACTCGAATCTTGTATAGACTTCTCTGTTTTCCTCACAGTATGTGAATAGTTCACAATTCTAAAATGATGAGTAAGAATGAAAGGCATGGCTTCTAAGAACTGCATGCATGTTTGAAAATTCCATTTGAGTGGCTTCTCTCCAAGGTATAATGGCTGGAGAGGTCAATATTTTTGCCTTAAGTAGAACACTGACCCACTTAATTGGTCACAGAAAATTAAAAGAGGTGTCAAACAGTTTTGAAGCATCTTGACAGAACACATTTTGAGTAAAGAAAGAGAAAAAAAAGGAGAAGGCTCACTTATCAAAGCAAAAGATGATCAGTTTATGGATAGCAATTCTAAGTGTATTTTAAAATTCATTTAAATTTTATAGTTAGGTTTGAGATAAGGTGGTGGGTAATACATGAAGTGCGCTGTTTTAAGTTTGTATTCATTTGTTTACATATTTTGGATAGAAATTTTTTCCTTCCTTCTATGTGGTACTGCTTATCAAGGCTGAGGAAATGATGCCGACTTTTTAAAGCTATAAATCCATCCCAGGACTAATTCTGTTCTTGGCAAGGCCAAGAGCCTGAATGCCCTGTGGGCCTTTTGACCTAGAAAACCCCAAGTTCATGTCAAGTGGAACTAGAGGGAGCTGAGTGACTAGCTCAGGGCGAGGCTGAAGGGAAGATTAATTGGCATGGGGTGGATTAGTAAGTGCAGTGTAATTACAGAGAGGGACGCACAATGCACAGGCCATAAGAGCATATTTTGGAGAATAAATGAAATCCCTAAGCCTAAATAGTGCTGCATAATTTCTCAGAATACTTACTTCCTGATAAATCTTTAAAATATGGCCTCCAAGGTAGTTCTGTTGAGAACAATTTTCTTTTTGTGTGTGGGCTTTAAAGAAACTTTTATTATGACATGTTTGCAGTACATAATGAATCCATTCACGGGAGGGGCCTGGTGCATGCACATAACACACTCCAATTCCCTTCTGCCCCCGCACCCTCCCCAGCCCCTTTTATTTTTCTAGCATCAGATTCATTTATTTATAAGACCTTATAAAATTAATTATCATAGGTACAGTTTGAAAGCCAGACTAAAAGTCTAAAGAGCTGATAAAAAAATGTAAGACAATTGCACTAAGTCAAGCGACACTTTCAGATAGATATGTTGCCCATGCTTGATTACACTGACATTTTTCTTTCTCTGTTTTCCTTACTATGCATCTTTTATTTTGCACATTGTATATATTGAGGTTTTCAGATAAGAGAAACCCTACATATTTACGCTTGTGTGTCTGAGTTACTTCACTTAACGTGGTCTCAGGGTTTATCCATCTTCCTGCATGTGACTCAAGTCTTTCTTTATGGTAGAGTGGTGCTTCATTGTGTATAAATGCCACATTTTTAATCCATTCATCTGCTGATGGACATATGGGCTGTTTCCAAGATTTAGTTGCTGTAAACATGGGTTTGTATACATCACCGTGGAATGGTGTTTTTAACTCTTTTGGGAAGAGTTAGAAGGGGAATAGCTGAGTCAAATGGACTTTCTACTTTTAGTTTTTTTTTTTTAATTTTATTTTAAAGACAAAAGAATGGAGACATATGAACCAGAAAAGCCATAAACAATGCAGGAAATACAAAGTTATACAGAATATAGTAGGGAATTAGCACTGGGTGTTGTATTACATAGTTATCTTCACATTAGTTAACACAAAAACATTAAAGGAAATACCAAATTATAGAGAAGATAGTAGGGAATTTGCACTGGATGCTGTATAATATAAAGTTATCTTCACGTCTGTTAATACAAAAACGATTGAGGAAATACAGAATTATAGAGAACATAGAAGGGAATTAGCTCTGGATGCTGTCCTACATAATGTTACCTTCATCTTTGTTACTCAGGTTACACAGATGATGGCCCTTTTGATCAGTTCGTTTTTTCTCCTCCCTCATCTCCGTTGCCCTACCACTCAATCAGTCATCTTCCCTGTGA
>PVLD010001043.1:7500-78958 GCA_004027595.1 Dinomys branickii | reverse complement strand
TTCCACCCTGTCGTCGTGCTATGTGTGAGGGTGGGTCCAGTCCATGAGGTGCCCTGAGCGGGGCCCTCAGCAGAGCAGCCACCGGGCCCACTGCGGAGCAGCAGCGGAGCAGCCACGGGGCCCACAGCAGAGCAGCCGCAGGGCCCACTGCGGAGCAGCCGCGGGGCTCTACTTTTAGTTTTTAAAAGGATCTCCATACTGATTTCCATAGTGGATATATAGAGAACTATTTTCAGAGCATTTATTATGCGTTAATAATGAGCTGCCTGGAAGGGAAATTTGAAACAAAACATTCATGCCAGGAGCAACAATAAAGTACTTAGGTGTAAGTATTAAGTACATAAAAGATATATGTACTGAAAACTAGAGCACTGATTGAAGGATGTGCTATGTTCACAGGTCATAAAATTAATATTATTAAAGTGCCCATACTATTTGACTCATACAGAGATTCAATGAAACCCCTGTAAAATTCCAGTGTCAGTTTTCACAGAAATAAAAGAAGCGCAGTTCTTAAACTCAGATGGAACGACAAGAAACCCTGGTTACCCAGACAACCTTAAGCAAAAGAGCATAGTTGGTGGCATCAGACTGTCTGACTTCAAAAAATATAAAGCAACTATGATCAAACAACATGGTACCGGTATAAAAATAAGCAGACAGCTCAGAAATGAATGTACCCACTTCCAAACAATGCATTTTAGTGCCAAGAATAATGGAGAACGGAAGTTCTTTCCATAGATCATGCTTGAAAAACTTGTTACCCTGTGCAAAAGAAAAAGATCAACTCAAAATGTATTAAAGTTTTAAATGTGGGCTGGGGATATAGCTCAGTGGAATAAGCGCTTGCCTAGCAAGCGCAGGGTCCTGAGTTCGATCCCCAGTACCACAAAAAAAAAAATAAAATAAAAAAATAAAGTTTTAAATGTAAGAACTGATACAGTCATAGGGGAAAAGCTTCATGATTTGGCCCTGACTGAAGTTTGGAGATGGAATCCTGAAAATTCAACAAAAGCAAAAATAGTAACATCCAATTAAAAATTTCTGAATAACAAAAGAAACAAGGAAAGGAATGAGATAACCCACAGAATAGGAAAAAAATATCTACAACCCACATCTGATATGGGATTAGTATCCAAAACTATGTAAATAACTGAAACATTCTCATAGCAAGAAAATAACCTGATTAAAAAATGAGCAAAGTATGTGAGCAGACATTTCTCAAAGGAAGGCATACAAGTAACCAACAGGCTTGTGACAAAAACGGTGCTTATCATTATTGGTCATGAGGGAGAAGCAAAGTAAAACAACAATGATATAAAAACTGGCCCCTGTTAAAGAGGTTTTTATCAAGAGGCTGAAAAGACAACAAGTGTTGCTGAGGGTGTAGGGAATGAAAGAACTCTTGCACACTATTGGTGGAAACTAAGTTTTGTTCATTTCCACACTATGGTGAGTGACATGGCAGTTCCTCAGAAAGCTAAAAAGAATATTAGCATTTGGTCCAGCAATCCCACTTTTGGAAATATATTCATAGGAATTGAAATCAATAGGTTGAAAGGATATCTGCACTCCTTTATTCATGGCAGCATTACTTTCAATAACCAAGGCATGTAATCAATCTAAGTGTTAATGAGTGAAAAAGATGTTATATATATATGTAGACATATATGCATATATGTTGTAAAATATATATTCACACACACAAATATTAACCAGACTTCAAAAAGAATAAAATAAGAATGAAACAACACAATTAAATCAACAAAATGAAATGCATTTAATAACATTTTAATGTAATATTAATTTAATGAAAGTATTCAAAAATAATAAAATTCTATTAGGTATTTGAGAAAACATAGATGAATCTGGAGGACATGTGAAGTGAAATAAAGCAGGCGTGTAAAGACAAATATTACATCATCTCACTTATTTGTACACTCTAGAAAACCTGAATTTATAGAAGTAGAGAGTAGGGTGTTATTTAGGGTGAATGAGGGAAGATGAGTTGCTACACAAAGTTTCAGCTGGATCAGAAGAGTAAGTTTTGAGATATATTACATAGCAGGGTTCAATATATTATATATTTTAAAATAACAGAGAGTGTAGACTTCAAAAATATCACTTCCAAAATTATAACATAATAGATGTTACTTTGATAGAATCATTTCACATTTTACATACATATATAATAATATCACACTGTATTCCACAAATTTAATGCAATCATGATTTGCCAATTTAAAATATTAATAAAAATAAGTTGCACAAGAAAGAAGTAGGGGATGAATCTATGCATTAAAATAATTTAAAAGATAATCAAATACAACATGTGGAATTTACTTGGAAATTAATTCAAATAATTTATAAAGGTTAATGACATTTATAGAGCAACTGGAATTGGAACACTTACCAAATAGTAAATAGTAAAAAAATTACAATTAATTTTTTAATGTAAGAGCAATACAGTTGTTTTAAAAGTTTAGGATAAGTACTGAAACATTTGTTAATGAAAAAAATTTAAATATAAGACCTTTTCTGAAAAATAACATACACATTCTTATATTGTAAAGCCCCCCAAATTTATAAGCACTATCTAAAAATTTAATATAACGTAGGTCAAATAGTTATTCTCAGTATATACCCATGTGCAATAATTAATTCCTTAGTCACAGGTGTCTCTCATAAAAAGGGAACAGCACGCAGCATGGTTCAGATATTATTTAGATCTAAACTTTCATATCTTTGAAGTTTGGATCCCAGTGTGGTGGGACTAAGAAGGCAATGAAATCTTGAAAAGATGGGCCCTCGTGGAGTTAATCATATCACTGAGGTTAGCACCCTTGGGAGGGATTAATGTTGCTTTCCCAACATAAATTAATGCTTCTCAGAATGGATCGTCCTAAAAGAGTGACAGTGGCCCTCAGTCTCTCTGGCTTCCTATGTTTCCATGTGATTGCACCCTCACCCGTGAGCTCCGCCATGAACCAACACAGAGCAGATCCGTCGCCACAGCCCAAACAGATGGAGCCAACTGATTATGGACTTTAGCTTCCAAAAGCTGCAAGTTTAAATAAGTTTCTTTCCTTTTTAAAGTATTTTGTTGAAGCAACAGGAAGCAGACTGTACTCCTTGTGTCGTTTTGTCATGTGCTTCCCATGTGACAGCTTGTTGGTGTGATGTGGCCAGTCAGCATGAGCTGCCGCTTGCTCACCATTGCAGGTGAGGACTCGGCTTTCCCTAACCATTGGTGACTCCGAGGCCTACACACTGTGAAAGGTAGCCGTTCATTATCTTGATTCTGAAAGGGTTTGGAGAAAAGAGAGACCAGCTATCCTTCAGATCGTCACTCAAAATTGCAATAAGAATTCTTGTACGGGTGCCACACAGTACTCAACACAACCGTACCTGTGACAGAAAGTGCGCAGCAGCACCTCCCATACCCATCCTATCCCTAATTCAGTGCGCAGCAGATTCACATACTGGTTCCACCATTCATTTTATGCAAATTTTAGGTTTTTAGCATCTCTGTGGCTGTTTTCTCCTCTGTAAAATTGAAATTCAATGGGAATTTTTGTGAGGTCTATATACATTAATAAATGTGAAGTATTTATAGCAGTGTTGGATACACTTAAGATCGCCTGTATATCTAAAGCAGTGAGTACAGTGCCCTGTACTAATCAGTGCCATTATATGTTCCAGGTATCATTCTTAGACCTTTATATATATATTTTTTCATCCCAATGACATTATACACAAGATAAACTACTGTCATCACTGTAATTACAATAAAAAACAAGTATAAAAGCATTTAAGCTACTTATTTAAAGCCATCACTTTAAACCCACATATATTGAATATCTCCAGTGGTCAAATTCTTCTTTTTTTAATTGAAGTATGACTTACATAATAAAACATACAAATCTTATGTGCGTAGCTTGAATAATTTTTGTGTTCACAGAGACGGAAGTACCATGCATTTTTTCTATTGTGTCCAGCAAGAGACCTTCCTCCCACTGCATGCAATCACCAGTCTGACTTTTAACACTACAGATTAGCTTGCTAGATGCGAACTTCATACAAATTAGTTCAACAATATGGAATCTCCTGTGCTTGGCTTCTTCCATTCATTCTTTTGTGTGTGAAGTGAATTCCATATATTAGTAGTTTGTTCCTCTCAATTGCTGTCCCTGTGCCACTGCATGGCTATAATTTTCCCGTTGTGTAGTGAAGGATATTTGGGTGGTGGTGAAGGGATTGCAAATCTGCCAGATAAACTGAAGAGACAAATAAAAGATGATAATCTTTTTCCTGAACCTTGTTTTCAACACTTTCCGCCACTGTCAGTGAAATGTTATGCTTTCATGAGAATTTGTTACAGAGTTTGAATAACAAAAATCCTATAGAAGAGATGGAATTAGAGAAACTAAATATGAGAACGAGTTTCAAAAGTTCACAGGATTCTCAATCTCAAGTTCAAGGACAAGCGTTCCGAGTCTTTACTGTGCCTCTCTGTTGCCTCTGTCCACCCTGACATAGTGTTGGCCTTGCTTTCTCCTCTTTCCTGCAGTCCCCTAAGTGTGATGATTATTTCCCTATAGCCCCTGTTTCTTTGCCTGAAAATCTTCAGTTCCTAATTACCAGGTAAAGCCAGATGGCCACAGGCAGGAGCAGTGATTCAGATGGAGTATAGTCAAGCAGACAGGCACCTGGTTAGGCACAGAAGCAACACGTGACACCCCCACGCGCCCCCCGGTAGTCATAGTAACCAATGTACATTCCAGGCTTATTCTGTGCCCGCACATGCTCGAAGCCCTTGGCCTTGTAAATTCATGCTTTCGCGGCAGCCCTCTTGAGGGAGATACACTTAGCACCCTTAGGAGGCGAAGGCACAAACGGGTTAAGTCATAGCATGAGTAAGTGGCAGAGCAGGAATTTGGATTTAAAACAGCTTGATTCAGAGTCCAGACCCTTGATCTCACCTCTTCAATGAAATAATTTGATATTTCAGAAAAAAAAATCTTGAGAAACAGAGATCTCTTAGTTGGACTAACTTTTTTATAGTGTAGAATTGTTTTAATTTTCAGTTTATTTTGGATGTGTTTGGGGAAAGCACTAAAATGTCCTCTGTATTATTGTTCTAGATTTTTAAATTCAGTCTTTTATGCTGTGAGGCCTTAGGGCAATTTCTTAAGAAGGTTTTTTTTTTTTGTATCAGGAATTGAACTCAGGACCTTGTGCTTGCCAGGCAAGGTGCTTATGCCACTGAGCTATATCCCCTGCCCTAAGGCAGTTTCTCTGAGCCTCAGTTTCTGGTTTTGTGTGAAAAGATTTTAAAATATTCATCCTACTAGGCTGTTTGGAAAGACAAGCGCAAAATATGAGTATCTGTAGTATACCGTGGTACAGTAGCACATTGTACATACTTACTCAGCAGGAAAGGTAGTGAACAGCAGCTGTCAAGTAACAGTGGTTATTAGTGGACAGTAAATTAGTTGACAGGTAAAGCCCATAGATTGTCGCAAGTAATCATGTAGAAGTTAAAGCTCAAATCCCTATGATAGGGTCTAAATATTCCTTTCTGTTTCATGGTTTGTTGTTATTGTTGGTGGTGGCAAGGTTTATTACAAAAGTGCTAAATATACAAGCACATTTAACTTAGTATACTACTTAAAAGAATTCCATTTAGGTCCTTGACACTTAAGAATGTAGAGAATACCATTTGCTTGTCAACTTTAAAGAATTGAAACTTTGCTAGGAAGTATAATTTGATAATTTAACCCAGAATGTTAATGTCAGGTTTCCTTATTACCCAGTTTCAAAAAGGATTATATGGTTTAGCATGAATATGTTTTTTGAATCATTTCAGTTTATAATGACATGAATGTTTAATAAAAATAAATGTGATTCATTGAAGTCCAAGTTAAATATTTTATTTCCTATTGGTAGGTGTAAATTCATGTAACAAAGGGAAATAATTGTTTAAATCTTACATAAAACTGATGTGTCCAAATCTATTTCTTGTTAGAATGTGAGAACATCTGTTGACTGTAATGAAAATGGTCACACCGTCTCCTCACCCAGCACCACTCTTGGAGCGCTGACATTCAACTTCACAAGTTCTCTTTTAAGCAGGTATTTAAACTATATATTTTGAAAGCTCAGAGGCGATTCCTCCTTTTTGTCCCTCTTTACGGGTGGCACTCAGTCACATGGTCTTGCCTTTTGTTGACCTAGAGTAATTTGAAAATTTTGAGTATTAGGAAAAAAAATTCCATGATTTTAATGCTTATGTCATCAAGTGATTCAGTCCAGAATATCAGTTGGAATTAATATGAGTATGTTAGCACAAGTATTTTAACTGTGGAAGTTAGTTTGTTCTTCAGTATCTAAAGAAAGGACAGATAAATGCTGAAAACTTCCAATGTGAGCTTGCTGAGACTTCTGACATAAATCATTTCATATGGCAGAAAATGCATAAAAATATATTTGATATAGAACAAAAATCAGTCAAGAAAAAAATTGAACTAAATTAAACACCAGAGGCAGCACATTAAATTGCATTAGGAATGACAAGTGAGTTTTCCTATGGTGTAATAAAGCACTTTGCAGGGTTTTGTGGTCTCCTGGATGTACTTGTACGATGACTGCGGAGTAGGCACGGGAGTGTGACTTTCTCTCTTATTTGCATTAATACCAAAGACCATCAGGGAAGTTAATGAGAAGGAAATGGTAGAAAATATTTCAAGGTTATTCTCGCATATTTGTGAGAATACCTATACACAAGGCTGTTCATTTTCAGGGGACTCTATCTTAAAAACCACCCAGCAGGAATATGCACGACCTTCATTAATATTTCTTAGGCTTCTGTTCATCCTTCTTTTTATTTGCAGCACATTAAAATCACCTTAAATTCAATCATCTTTTCACCCCCTAGAGTCTTTTTCTTTTAAATGCAAAGTAAGTGAGAATGTATCTTTTTTTCCCCTCTCTGAGATTCCCCTAGGGCAAGGGACCTTGCTTAATAAGGATTAAAAAGAACAAATGCTATGAATTGTCCTTGAGGATTTTCCCAACACATATATATGTGAATGTGTCTCATATTTTAACATTTTTATTCTATTTTTAATTTATATAAATAAATTATAACCTGTTAATCTTTTTCAAATTTTAAGAATGATGCATTTATTTGACTTCTTAAAAATTTGCTGATAGAATACATCATCCTAATAGATTTCCTAATAAGATGTGATATTCTCGCATTTCCAGGAAAACCTCATGTAGAGCCCTTGATAGCATTAATACGCCCTGGATTTAATTTGCCAGCAGAGTAGCTATTCAAAAATTTTCATTCGTGATCATAATTGATTTCACAACTGAAATCAAACTACAGCTTCCCCTTTGAGCACATTTTAAAATTAAATTTAATTTTTAAGCTTATATAATTTTAAGTGCATAGAAACTCTCACACATTTCTTTCTGCCATAGAATGTTGTAGTGAGCACCTATTAGTGAAAAGACGGGCAGGATTTCCTAGCATTGGTGTAGACCAGCGTTTTCAGAATGAAAAAGGAAGAGCCTTTTCTACTTTTTCTATAGTTGATGTGTATTCTTGCTTTTTACTTCTCTAGCTATAAATGTGGTAAGTTATATTTATTGAGAATCTTTTGTTTAGCTGTAAATTACATTAATCTCTTATTAGTGGTTTTATAGTTTTAAATTCTGTGTTTATTAATATATGTTTGTGATACATCTTAATCACAATCGTTTCGGGGGGTGTTGCATCTTGAACCTTTTTTTACTTCTCTCCCACCCTGCTCTTCTCACTCTCTTCGCATCGTCTTCCCATCTCTACAGTCTTCCTCCCTTTTTCCTACCTTCTTCCTTTTATTTTGCTCTTTATATTATTTATATTTTAAGTTCCTCACATTAGGGAAACAGTGCAATGTTTAGCATCCTGTGTCGGATTTATTTCACTTAGCATTATGCCCTTAAGACCCATTCATTTTCCTTCAAATGACTCATGTCTGTCTTTCTTGATGGCTGAGAGGTGCTCACTGCATCCTGTACAGGTACCACACTTTCTTTATGCATTTGTGTGTTGATGGGCGGGTTGCCTGAATCCGTATGTTACCTACTGTGAGTTGTGCTGCTTTAAGCAAGGCCATGCATGTGTCACTGTAATATGATGACTTTAACTCTTTCAGGGTGGGCCAACTGGAACTTCTATTTTTAATTTTTTGAGGAACCCTCATACTGATTTCCCAGTGGGTGCACCAATTTTTATTTCCACCAGCAATGCAGAAACGTTGCTTTCCCCCCACAGTCTCACCAGCATTTGTTATTCTTTGAGTCATTGACGATAGTAATTTTTATTAGAATAACACAGACTCTCCATGTTATTTTGATGTGCCTTTCTCTAATGCCCAAAGGTGGTGAACTATTTTTGATAGATTTCAAGTTTTGATACTTTTTTTCCTGAGAGTTGCCTATACATTTCAATTGACCATTTATGATCAGCTCTTTTATTTTGGAGAGGGTTCCTGCCAGAATCAAAGAGATGATCTGGGTTCCCTTTCTCCTCCTTCAGGTCGCCTTTTCCTGTGTGGGTCTGGTTGTTGTGCCTGCTCCCACCCGCAGTTCCAGGTCCCGTTCCCCCCCCCTCCCCCGCACTTCCCAGCATGAGTCTTCCTAGCATGCTGGGATCATTGCTGTCTCCACTCAGCCTTGATGGAATTCTGTTTTTGTTAAAGTTAAAATGTACCTTTTGCTTTTTCTCTCTTCTTTCATTACTGTGAACCATTTGCTTACCAATGTTAATCTTTTTAAGCCAACTAGCTTTTATTTTTAATAATTTAAATTAATTTAAACATTAATTTAAAAACTTAATTAATTTATTTCCATTCACTTCCTTTTCCTTGATTGTTACTTTAAATTTATTTTGTTTTACTTTTCCTCATTTCCAAAGTAAGATAGTTTAAATGTATATTTCCTAGCAATGATGAAAATTCTTAAATGCTATGCTTTTTTGCTCTAAACATAGCAGTTATAAATCTCAAGAGTTTTATGATAATGTTCTGTCACAGTAACTTAAGACAAGTTGTTAATTTGACTTTTTTTAGCTTAAGGGTCATTAGCATTTCAAATTTTGAGTATTTTATTTTTTTGGGAGGCTGATTTCTATTGTCTAAATTTTCACATTGTTACAGTATGTGGAACATAAAAATTGATTTGGTAATTAATTTATGATCAATACTGGTGGATACTTTATATGTGTTTTATGGATTTAACAGAAAATGAATATCCTATTTACAAAATCAAAATTCTAGCTCTCTATTAAATTGAGATTACTGATCAAAAGATTTCAATATTTTGACTCAGATTATTATTTATTTTTTTTGTAATATTCTTAAAAATACATTAATACATGTTGCTGTGAGAGCTTATGGTATTTAACTTGAATTGATACAGTTTTTCCTCATCTGGATCCAGATTTTTAGAAGTGTTTAGGATTCTCATGGATTAGTCATGTTGTTATTGTAAATTTATTATTTTTGCTCTCTCAGTGCTTTGGCCTCAAATCTTGCCATTATCTGCTCTTAGTGTCTCATTCCTAGTATTTTTTGTTTGCATTTGCTTTATTTTTTTCTCCCTATATGTTTTTAATATTTTTTGTTCCTTCTTCAAGGTTTCTGTTGTCATTTACATCTGGGATTTCTCTTTTAATGTAGTCTTGAGATCACTGTCTAAATAGTACCAGGGTTATCAAGAGCAAGGGTGGTATTTAACTCATTTACATCTTTTCTAGGCAAGGCCTCATCATTCATGAACATTTAGAAGGGGAAAATTATAATCACATTAACTTCTGATTTCTGCACATTATGCTTCTCTAGAATCTGTTCCTTCCTTTTTCTTATACTGGTAGTTCATATGCTGTCTTTTCCATACCTAACTTTTCCAGGTCTTTTTACTTTTTCCTGGTATCTTAAAATTTCTTCATTTATTTCTGTTTTGTTAGTATTTTTCCATTTTACTTTTCCAGTGTTATACTTTAGGATTTACTGATGACCATTGCTTGAATTGCCTTATTAACTTTTAAATTCAGAAAACATGCTCTTGGATCAATTTTATTCCACAACCATATGTCTTTAAGCACTGAAAGGTATCGCTGAAATTTCATGTTACACATAGTTTGGTTAGCATAATAAGTTGAGATGTCAGATTCCCCCAAGGATTAGAACACTGAGATCTCTTACGTGTTGCTAATAAGGATGTCAGATATGAATCCTTTGGAGAACAGTTTGACATTATTTTGTAAGGTGGATATTTCCATTATGGGAATCATCAATTCCCAAGAAGGATCAGGAGACATAGGAAAGAATATTCCTAGCACTATTGCTGGCCATGCAAAACCCAGAAATTATCCAACAATCATTAATAACTGAACTTTGAGCCATAAAGCAAGGACAAGAAGATTTGCCCTTTATTAGGTTCACAAGAGAATATAAACAACATTTAGGCAGACATTTAAGTAATAAATATATAAAGTAAGAGCATAAAATTCAGAATAGTTTTTACTTGTGTGCAAGACTAGTGATCAGAAGAGATAAAGATATAAGGATTTCTAAAGACTAAAATGTTTTAATTTAATCAAATAACAGGTCAAACATTGTCAAAATTGGAAGAATTATGAGAATTAGAACAGGAAGTGGCACTTTGTTTCTGTTACTATAAAGGGTCATTGAGAGTGGCCTGGGGTTGGAGGGCAGGGAGCTCATGTCTCTGAAGACATATATTCGAGAAACTCAACCGCAAGCAATCTGTATACAGAGCAGGTAAGATTTATGGAACTGTAATAGATTGTTAGATGTACACAGGTAGCCAGGAGCCTCTGAAGTCACAAGTTCTATTATAAAGAGGACTTGAGAACTGTTAATGTGTTTTAAAATTTCAGAACAAGTAAATACCTTAAGTCGGGTGACCATGGTAGGTTTTTCCAGTAGTCTTCTGGAGGCATGGCAGAAGGAAAGTTCCTCTGTCTTCAGAATTTGAGCCAACCATGAGGATCTGGGGTGCAGCTTAGGGGCAGAGCAAAGGTTCTACATTTGAAAGGACCACTTATTCAACCACCCGTGTGCTGTGTACGCACCCTCTCCCATTTGACTCCTTCAAACTTGAATGAGGAGATCCTTACAACCTGAAGGATGCAGTTGCACAACTAGACAAAGCTGTTTATTGTCAAAGTCAACCTACTTTCACATAATATTGTTCAATAAGGCCATATATAAAATGAATTTAAATCTTTGTTTCGTGCAACACTATAGTGTAACTGCAAACCACTTCCATAGGTCTCAGCGTCCATTAAAATTAGTTGCAGCTGAAGATTAGCTACTACCTGCCTCATGTTCCCAAACAGAACACTTAGCTGGTTCTCAGGCTTCAATAGTACTACATTTGGTTTATAAAATGTCATCAAAGGCAAGCCTTTTGGGGATGGTGCTTTAACCTGAGCAGATTGAGTGCTCACTTTATTATCTTTCTTTTAATGATTTTATTTATAATATTTAAAAAGAAAATATCCTTTCCTCTTATTTTCTGTACATCATGGGTTTGCATCCACCCTACCCCCAATATTCACAGTATTACATTCTGTTTTTAATTCTGGGAAGATGATGGTTTTTGATACCAAATATGCTGGACAGAAAGAAAAAACAAAAAGGAAGGGAAAAATTATCAAACTGATTTCCTACTAGAACAAGATTGTTAACGAATATAATATTCTGTTGTTATAATTGCATCGCCACTCATGTTAATTAATTTCTAGCTGAAAGCATCTCAGGGTGGTGCTTCCACATTGTTTCACATTGATTTGTTTCATCTGATTATCTTATGAAGAAAAACTACCACTTATGTGACTCAGAGAATCTGGCTAGGATCCATGCTGGCAAAACTCAGAGATGGCCTCCTATTTTCATTTATTATTATTTTTTTTCCTTTCATCAACCCCAGTCTCTCTTCAGGTTCAGTTATTAAGATGAACTCAATGATCTGAAGCTAGTTCCCTTTACCTTCATCACTAAAATGTTACAAAAGTTCTTTCCTTTGTGGACAAAATTTAAGCAATCTGTAGCTCCCTGAATTGCATGAACACCAGCTATCACTTAGAGATCACACTCAGTATCAGGCACTGTGCTTAGCACACTGCCTATAAAAATCTCTCTTCATTTCATATGCAGACCTGTAAGGTTGATGCTATTCTCTCTATTGGTAAAGACAAGACTCTGCTGCTTAGGATGGTTATGCAACTTGATCAGTATCAAACAGTTGGTTGGATAATACTATGAAAAAACAGTTGGTAGTGGATGTACTACCGTGATTTAGAGCCTTGCTGTGATAATGTGATTCCTTTGCTCTTAAACACATCACTTTACTCCTCATACTCTGCATATTGAATTGGAATTTTCAAATTAGGAGCCGTCTTAGAAATTTTTTATGTAAGCGAATGTATAACTACTCCGTAGAGCTTTGTAAAACTTCCAAGTCGTGAAATTTCACTTCATCCTGAGGCAGCCTCTTTCATTTTCAGAAAAATCTATACAGAGAATAACATTTATCAAAATTTGCCTCCCTTTGCCCCACAGTGGATAGGGCCTGGTTCTCCTCCTGGCTGTTGTGCATAATCACTTAATCCCTGTAGACAGGTTGTGCTGTACACCAGCTAAGCCCCGTCTATGAAATGACGATAACGATGCTAACACTTCATATGACGCTAAAATGTTGGTAAGGCTTAAATGAGCTAATACATGTAAAATGCTTGGTATTTAATAATTCATAAAAAGTATTACATTTCTTCCATTAAAGCTCAGGCTTTCCTTTAGAGTGTTAGGGATTTACCTTACCTGTTCTCTGGAAGCATAAAAGGGAAATTTAAGCAAAGTGATAATTGGCTCTTAACAATGAGCTTGTTTTGAGCCAGGAATCCCCTCCTCTAGTCTTTGACTTCATTTGAACTTTAACATTTGTATTTAACTCGTTCTTATTTATAGTCTGCGTGTGGGCTTAGCCCTTTTAAATAACTTGAGTAGATGACACATCAACATTGGTCCACACTTTGACAGGTCTATTTCATTTGTCTCTCTTAGCTTCAGTTGCTGGAATCTGAAGCTGAGTATTTTGAGGACCTGAGGGCCCAAATGATATATTGAGACTGTCATCCTAGGTAGCTGTCTACAGGGCGGGAGAGGTTGAGCACCCTCACGTGATGACCTGTGAAATGTTTGAGCATAGTTATGATACCCCTTCTAGACAAATGAAATCAGCCAGATGAATCTGCTCTCATATGGACGAGGACTTCTTTGTCCTTCTTTATTTTGTGAGTATCTACCAAATTTTTGTTGTCTAGAACAGGGCAAAACAAAATATATGGTGAGTGTTTAAATTTCCAGAATGGTTATGGTAAAGTGTACACTTGCCATTAACCCTGCTCAGCATACTCCTCCACGGCTTTGCACACATTTACCCTGTCCTTCTTGCCACTCTGTGAAGCAGTTCTGTTTGTTTGTTTGTTTTTGGTACTAGGGGTCAAACTCGGGACCTTGCACTTGCCAGGGAGGCCCTGTGCCACTCAGCTGTATCCCAGGCCCTGTGATGCAGTTCTGGAAGTCTTCTTTGTGAATCTTTATGGGATGTGATCAGAAATATAGTGAATGCTGCTGATGAGTAGCCTCCAATGGGAATGCAGCATCATGAAAACATCATGGTGTTTCCTCATCCAAGTTGCTCACCAGATCTAGTGCCATGTGACTTCCCATTCTTCCCCAAAGTCAAAATAACCAGGAAAATGTTTTAAATTGATTCAGGACACTGAGATAGCCAGGGGGGCACAGTTAAGATTGACTGTATTTTTAAATCATCTTTTATATTCAGGTTTGTTGTGGTCTTCCTAAAGTACACTCCACTCTTACCATCTGTGTTCAAGCAACCGAATATTTTGGCTTAAATCAAAGAAGGGTTGGACCATTCACAGTCCTTTTAAAGCACAGCTCTAAGTTAGTATAGAAGTTACATGTTTCTCTGTGAGTGCAGACAAATCCAGAAAAAATACAAACAAGTAGCTTATTCTTTTACTTTATCAATTTTGTTTGTGTCTTAAAACTACAGAGAAAAATGCATTTGATTCCGTTACCCTAAATCATTTGTTTTCCTCATTGACAAAATGATCATTGAAAGAACTGAATGATAAAAACAACAGAAAAAGGTTCCTGTATCCAGTCCATTCTTATTTGTAGATGTAATTTTGCTTGGATCAAAATGGCACAGAATTAGATAATTGGGAGACTATTAAGATTTAAAATCTTATCATTCCATATAAATGGAAATTTGAACTAGAGGTGTATATTAAGAAACTGATACGCAAGTTAGCAAATTGATCAAAGGCAAATTTATCTTCTAATTGAAATAGTTCATTCCCAGTGTCAGCTCAGCTCTTTGTCAGGTCCTCATGCTCTCCAACTCATACATGTCAGTATGTGACAAACTTTAGAAAGCATCTCAGCTACCCTCACTCAGGGTTTTAGGTTTTCTTTTCCCTAAGGGCTAGCATTGGAAGAATGCTGCCTCTGCGTTTTCCTTTTCTTGGCTACCTTTAAAAACAAGATGCATTGGTTAGGTTTCTCGGGTGTGTAAGTAGCCAATTAAAGGTAGCTTATGAATGAAAAATAGAGAAGACAAGGCAAGGAGAAATAAAAGGAAGTGTAGTGACTAAGCGAGCTCAAACACCTAAGCAGATAGGAAATTGGAGTATATCTGCCAAGTTAGTTTTCCCAGAGCCTTATTGACCTGTTCCGTAGTAATATACATCTTGTAAACTGTATGATTTTGAAAACCATTCATTTTTCATGTTTTAATGATAAACAAATCATTTTAAGTAAGAAACCTTTTATGTTAGTTCAGTGCGTTAGTTGCAATGGTCCAAGCTACTATAAAAAAAGCTCAGAAATTCAGTAAGTGTATTTCTCTCCAAGATGATGGTCTAAGTCCAGTCTTCCTAGGCTTCCTGGGAGTTCATTTCAACAGAAATGATTTGATTCTGGCTTCTCCATCTCCTAAGACTTAATTTTTTCCTATAGGTCATAGCATCAGAACTAGGCAAATAGCATTCATGATGTGATATTTTGAAATATTTAATTTTCTGTTTTAGACTATATATATTTTTTCTGCTATTTATCTTAAATAATAATTTTATTAGCTATGTATATTTTGTTTTCCCGATAAATGAAAACCACAGGCAATAATTATTACATTGTTTCTTCTCAACCTTTTTTTTAGGGTTCTAGAAATATTTATTGACCTAGGTAGGAATTTCATCTGGTAAATGCCACTTACAATTATCTTATGAACACGAACAGTTCCCCTTGCTTTATCTCTCCTTCACTATGTACCCTACTTTCATTTGTCTCACCCTCCACATTTCATGAATTTTGCTTTCACGGATACCAGAATGAGCTCACTGTTGCAAGATCTAATGGACCTTAAACCCATCATCTAAGTAGACCTTTCAGTGTAGTTGCCTACTCTGTCCTTTAGAAAGCACTCTCTAGATTGGCCTTCTCCACGTTGCACCATCTAGAATTTTACATCTCTCCTTGGGTGCTCATTAAGAACAGTCTTTATTAACTCCTCTTTCTTTACACACACTCAACTCTGACGCTTTCCTGACCAGTCTGTACTACTCTTCCTTCCTCACTCTATATGCTCACTGGCTTTGAATACCATCTCTCTGTCTATAATTCCTAAATTCATGTTTTAGAATCTGACCTCTTGCCCGAGCTCCATGTGCATGGCTAATGGTCCACTGTAAGATGTAGCAGGCACACTGAAGTCAATGTCTATTGGAAACCAACTTCTCCATTCTTTCTCATCTGAGTAAATGATACCAGCACTCATTTATTTATTTATTTATTTATTTATTTATTTTTGCGGTACTGGGGATTGAACTCAGGACGCTGCGCTTGCTAGGCAAGCGCTTATTCCACTGAGCTATATTCCCAGGCCTCAGCACTCATTTATTAATGCAGTTTAAAAATTTTATTCAATCATTAAAAAACATAGAGTATTTTGGGTGAGAGGCTATTCTGGGTTTCAGAGCTGTAGTGAAAGATGACTTTATCTTTTCTTTTCTCTAAGTTTTCACATCTAGTTGATCAATTCTTGTCCAGTCTACTGCCAAAACTTTCTCATTTACGTCTTTTCTCTCTCACTATTGCTATTACTCTTCCCATCTGGCTGTAGCATTGAAGTCAATTCTATAGAGTTCAGCGACAGCCTCCTCGCTGTCTGTCTTTAGTTTCCTTCCATCCTTGCCATTCTACTGGCCATTTTCAGGCAGAAATGTAAATGCAAATCAATGGATTCCACTGAATGAGTCTCTCTGCACTTAGAATACAAGGCTAACCCCTCAGTAGGTGTTGACAGTGATCGGTCCCTGGCCACTTCTCTAAAAGTACTCACAAGCCCCCTCCGGCCGCCAGGCGCTACCCGAAACGCTGTCGTTCTCTTTCTTAACCGCACCACTTGCTTTGTACTTACTTTCCCGGAATGCTTCCAATTTCCCATCACTCTGATCTCATGTTAAGCGTTACTTCAAGGAGGTATTTTACCTGACCCCAGTTTAAGTCATGGTCTTGAGGTCCTCATTTACTTTCCTCAGATAGATCAAGAAAGTTTATAAATTGTATTTATTTGCAAATTTGTTATTATCGTATCAACTAGACTATAAAATCCATGAGAGTAGAAATCTTGTCTATTTTGTTCATTCTAGCCCTAATACGTAGCATAACTATGATGGATAGTAGCCGTTAATTCTGTATTTATTGAATAAATGAACAAAACATCTGTAATACATTTGGGAACATATCAAACTTTCTACACTTCTAAGTTAGTTGTGGTTCAACATCTGTGCTTCCTATTTTTGATCAACGGTTAATCACAGTTAGAAAATAAAGTACTGTGACTGAAAATAAAATCAATTTAAAATCGAAAACAGTTAAATTTACTGCTATAGTTTGAATAGGTCCCTTCCAACTTTAAGTGGTGAAGCCAAATGAACACTGTGTTAGGAGATGAGGCCTTTAACAGGAGATTAGATGATGAGGGCTGCTCACCTGTGAACCTTAGAAAAGAAGCTTCTTGGTTAGCTGCCCTTCTGGCCTCTGACGTGTGAGGACACTATGCTCTTCTTTTCCTCAGAGGATCCAGCAGTAAAGATACCATGATGGACGCAGAGGGCCACCCTTGCTAGGTAACTGAACCTGTGGGAGTCTTGATCTTGAACAGGCAGCCTCCATCACTGTGGGGAATAAACTGTGATCTTTCTACATTTCTCAGTCTCAGATATTTTGTTATAGCAGCACAGAGGCTAAGAAACTGAACACACATGTGAAGAGTCATGAGAATGGCATTTGCCTTTCCTCAGAGGGCACAGGACTACCTGAAAAGTAAACGCCTCAGTCACTTTGACTGGCATATGACTCCTCAGTTTTTCCTCTTCCTTCCTTCCTTCGTCTCTCCTCCCTCCTCTACTCTTCCACCTTCTTTTCTCCCTCGGTCTCTCTCACAAACATACAACTAAACTTTTCAGTGGATTTGTTGTAACTTTATAGGCATAGAGTTATATCTTTAGAAATATTTTTGCACTCCTTCTAATTTTAGCACTTCTCTATTGCCACACCCATCATTTTTTTTATTATTTTAAAAGTAAAAGAACAAAAACATATTAACAAACAGACACAAAGTAGCATAAGAATAGTACAATCAAAACTGAGTTACAGACAAGGTGACAGGGAATCAACAATGATTGTTGCGTTACATATTGATAACTTCGAAGTGTATATTCAGGAACACAGATACAGACATGCAAAATTGATCAAACAATTAGTCATCAACTATTCCTTACAATAAAGTGACCTAAGTCAGTAGTACAACTATGTAGATATGCTGCATATACATGCATACTTACTTACATATTTTTTTAATATAATTTTTCTTTTTTTAAAGTGTGAAAGAAAAAGAACTACATCAACAACAACAGAAAAAAAACACGGAAAGCATTAACAAAGAGACATAAAGTAGCACAATAGCAATATAATCAGAATTGAATTATAGACAAAGCAATGGAAAACCAACAATAGCTGTTGCATTGCATATTGATATCTTCAAAGTGTATGCTCAGGAGAACACATATAGACATACAAGAGTGACCAAACAACCAGTCATCAACTATTCCTTACCATTAAGTGATATAATACAATAGTAGAACCACGTTAGCCCTCCTGCACATATGTATGTACATATATACACACATACATTTTTGCGTCTTTCTTTTCTCCTTTCCCTCATCCCATCTGTTCTTTACTTTTGAACAGATTTCCTTCATGTTTCTTAGTTTATATTCCCACCCTCAGGTTCTTACACCAGTGACACAATACGTTGCTTGCACATGTATCTCTGATTTATTTCACTTATGAGTATGGTGTCCAGTTGTGACCATTTGCCTACAAAGGCCACAAATCTGTCCATCTTTATAGCTGAATAATATTCCATTATATAAAAATGCCACAGTTTTTTAATCCAGTCTTCTGTGGATGGACACTTGGGTTGCTTCCACAATTTAGCTATTACAAATTGTGCTGCTATAAACATGGGTGCACATATATCAGAGTGATATGATGTTTTCAGGTCTTCTGGGAAAATACCTAGAAGGGGAATAGCTGGTTTGAATGGAACCTGTAGACCTAGTTTGCTGAGAAATCTCCAAACTGCTCTCCACAGTGGTTGCACCAGTCTGCATTCCCACCAGCAGTTTTTGATTGGTAAGAAGATATTGTCTTTCCTGAGCAGCTGAACCCAGCATTTCTAAAGTTCGTAGAGTACAACTACTTCCTTAAGGAAATACTTGAGAATTGATCTATTGTGATTTTTTTCACAAAATTTAATTTACAAAATTTTCCCTCTATTTAATGTTTGTTAAATAGTGCAGTCTGAAAAGATGGGCAAGCTCAATTCTTGTCTGTGGTGTATGATTTATTTACACATATTGAAAAATTTTTTGCAAGTGGTCCAGTTGAGGCTCATTGGTATTTTGTATTTGTTACTTTAGTTAAAAACACATACATTTTCCTGATAGAAAGTAAGAATAGCAAGAAAACTAATTTGTGAAGTTTCAGTATTTCTTTAAGAAGAGAAGGAAATAAGAACAAATATATAGTGTCATATACATCTTAAAATTAGAGGTTAAGGAAACTGTCTTCTGAAGAAAGAGACTGAGAAGCATTTAAGAAAACTGTCCATTTTTATGGAGACACATACGCACAGGCGCACACGCACATACACAGACACGTGCGGGGCAGCGTGCTGTGCCTCTTCCTGTGTGTAGTAGGTGTGGCTGCAGTGATGTGTCAACTGTACTGGCCTCCACACTGCTTAACTAAATGAGTGATATTTTCAGGTCTCCATCTGTTAATGGCAGGAATTTTCCTTCCCAGAAATATTTGCTTAAAATGATTAACCCTGTGTTAAAACCCTGTTTGCCAGCCTGATCTAAGAGCCACTAGTTTGCCCACGGTTTACAGCGCTGTCCTTTCAGATCTAGCCTCGTACTTCCTTCCATTGCTCTGCCACTTATCCTGAGAAACTGTGAACTTCACCTTCATATTTATCTTTTGTTAGGCTATAAATCTTTAAAGGGCAGTTACCATGATCACTTTACCCCTGCATCTACAGTAAGGCTTAGCGTGATGTCTTAAGTTGTACAAGCACAATAACAATTTTATTCGGATTTTTATGCGTATGTCTTGCCTCTGAAACAATTTTCATGATGTCCATACTGTGACACCTGGAAATGTGTCAGAGGGCCTCACCTACTTCTGCAAAGCAGTTCTTTTAAGAGAATGTGCTGGGGAGGAGGTGCTGCTCTTCATGGTAGTTGTTCTTCCACCAAACATACTTGATTGCTATGAGCCTCAAGGTTCACCGCCGGAACGGACCTGCTCTGTTTCCTCTTACTCTGGCTTCCCAGCCAGTGTTTTCTGCTCTAATTCCTTGGCCTTCATTGTTCTGCTTTTCTCATTTTCCAAACACAGTCCACTTGACCACATATTTATCTTTCTCAGTCCAGGCTAGCCTGAATTGTTGTCATGCCTGAGCCGGAACGCTCTGGCACCTTTACCTGTTTTTCTGAGTCTTTATTCCTCTTCAGGGCTTTCCAAATTGAGAGCTAATTTAGTCTGACTCAGTCCCTGAGTCAACCACCCAGTGTATGCTGGCTGTCGCAAGGTCAATGCTTTCCTAATCCTACTTAATAAATCGTGTTCTCAGTATTCCCCAATTCTGGTTCACACTGGCTTTTGTGACACACCTGGCAACTGTTTACAGAGTTAGCACCTAACACAATGCCATATATATGGTATTCAGTACTTTTTAGAGAAAAAGAGCAAATTCTTAGCACAGTGATGTCAGATGTGTTCAGGAAGGCTTCTTAAATCCCCAGCACAACACAAGCTCAGAATAATTTTAGTTATTCACCTGTCCTGGAAACCTCTACGTGTTTATAAGATGGTTACTGGAACCGGTGACTTGAGATCCAAGGTTTTTCCTTCCATGCTGACTTGTGTGGAGTTTTAAGTTCAGTGCTAAGTTAAATGCATTTAAACATTAGCTCAACCCTCTAGTAAATAAAATTTTCAATAGTCATGTATTTGAGATCTAGAGAGCATAAGGTTGAGCCAGTCTTTAGCATATCTGATGGATATTATCTGAATTATAGTTTTTTATATAAGTTGCAAAGAAATAATGCCCAGGAATCAGGAATAGTATTAATTTAGAATGTATAAAAATTTAAAAATTATGTAAGAATTTTTTGTAGCGAAGTGTCATACATAATACATTCTAGAGATGAACATTTTTATGAGAGACAAAATACAGTTTTTCTTTCAGTATCTCAGTATTCAATGCAGATATTAGCAGTAGAATAACATAACTGAGAAGAAAACATTATTAGATCATAAAAGAGGATTCAACAAATCATCAGAGCCTTTCAAAAGAGAGAGAGACATTTAGGTAAAAAGTAAAATTTCACTCATCAAATCTTCCTTTTTTAACATTGCATGATAACTGTGTAATGCTATAAAAGGATCACTGAATTTATTTTAAAAACATTACCATTAATTCAGTGTATATTCTACTACTGTGCTCACAGAGGGTAAGGACCCACAGATTTCATTATTACCGCCACATTTCAAATATTAATCGGGCAAAAACAATGCACAAGTGATCGGGTAGTTTTTAAACTGTCGTAGTAAGTCAGAATGCCTGTGGACGTGTATCCACACATCTTTATAAATCGTGTCATCTTTTTTCCCACTAGGATAGTAAAATTCTCATGTCTTAAGCTGCTATCACACTTGATTAATTTCAGTTTGGAATCTCGAAGTTAATCTAAAGTATGAAAATTTACAGGAACTCACCCATTGTTCCTGATTTTAACCAAAGTACCAGAAGATCTTCGTGTGGAAATGACACTTAAACCAGTTCTTGTAGGTTGCCATGACAACATGAGCAATGTTCCACGAGAAAGAACTTGTCCTTGATTATATTTGCGATTGTCTTGGCAACATGACAATCTGACTTCATGAATGAGGTGTCGCTCTGCCAGTTAAACTGTTTTTATGATGATTAGGCATCTCCTGGAGATATGTGTGAATATGTGTACATGTGTATATATGTATGTATGTATGTATGTAGGTGCACATGTGTGTATACATGTGTGTATATGTATATATATCACAAAAATGCTAGCTGTTTTGAAACTGAACACAGAAAAAATAACATTAGAGGCTGAGAACTGTGATAAACAGGTACCAAAGTAGGCAGAGAAATATGGAAACACGAGGCTGGGGAATAGAAGAGAAGAGATTATGTGGTGGAAAGAAGAGAGCCAGCACAATAAGGAAAGGGAGAGGGGCCTTAGTAAGTCAAGGAGCTTCACCATTACTGGATGGAGGCGGTCAGCTGTGGGAACAGGGGAGAAAGTTGCTGTGGAAACATTAGGGCACTTTGCACAAACAGGACTGGACTATTGTGTTGTAGTCATGTTGTTATTGTTGTTATCAGACATATCAGACACACGATCAAGCTAGAATCATGCCAGAAGTATTTACAGGCATCTTACAAAGGAGGTTTTAAGGAAACAACTTCAAGGTAAATGGGATTTGAACTATAGAATACTGCTGTTTATAAAATAACACTTTCAAACATTGACAACCACAAATAAATCTGACAAGCACTAGAACAGCTGTGAAGGTAAATTCTAACAGTAAATGTTAACAGTTACTGCTTCGAACCTGTTGAGATGTCCACATTCAGAAAAGGAATTGAGTGATTTTATTTACTTCAAAGAATAATCTTCATTTTATTTCTCAAGAAATAGGAGAATCTTGGTCAAATGGGAGAAAAGTAAATGATGTACTATACATTTCTGGTGTGTGCATATGTGTTAAGGGGGGATTGTAGGTGTTGATGTGTAAAATTCTATTGTATTAATTTTTTTTGGTATATTTTTAAGTCAGGATTTTTTTTACCTTGGCTTTGTGGCCCAGGAGCTTTTGGGGTTCATTGACAAACCGTGTCTCTGAGAGTGTGCATTTTCAGAATATTAATCAGATGAATAAGAACTTCAAACATTGAGGACCAGTAGGTAGTCAAAGGTGGTAGTTCCATAGATACCCATGAAAAGGATGAAAAAGACAGATAAGCAAAAATTTTCAGTGTGCAGAAGGCAGCTATAGGAAAGGACTTTGGGTTGTGGATCTCGTGAAGTACCCTAAAGCTATTTATGCCATGTTTAACTATCTTTAGAACTGCTGGAAATCAAGAGACTAATGTACAAGTCGGTTCACAGAACTTGCTTAAGACATAGGTCACTATAACATAGCATCAAAGTATCACAAGAGACCGTAAGTGAGTGAAACAAGGGTACCTGCCATCCTGGAGTTTATGTTCCGGCAGAAGAGAAGAGAAGGACATACACAGAAGTGGTGAGATTTAACCTGGAGAAGTTTCATTTTACTCGGTGTCTGCTTGACAGCACGTAATTATTGCTGAAGGAAGGAAATAGAACTTGATCCATTAAATAATATTCTTCTCCATATACTAATATACTCCGTACATTCTTATTCTTCAAAGAAAAACTAGACAGATTGCATTTAGCAGAATTTATGTGAGTGAGGATTGATTTATGAGCAGGGCAGCGCTGAGAACCAGAATTGATTCAGAGAGCTCCTCTCATCAGCAGTGTGAACAAATTTGATATTTCTGGTCCTCCTTTTGCTCTGCCATTAATTACAGTGAATAATGTTTATCTAGTGTCCTGTTGATATAGGGGAGAAAAACTCCCAACCTGAATGATATCTGGCATGAGTTTGTGTTCTCTAAAATTGAAGAATGAATTTTAGGAACAAATGAGGTGAAGAGCAGAATATATTTATTGAGGGAAAGAAAGCTTCTGTCTGAGAGACACAGAAGCAGGGCCCAAGTGGGTTGCCCTGAGAACCCGGCTTTTACAGGGATTTCATAGCACAAAACCATGAGGTGGGCCCAAGGTGGGAGAAAAATGGGAAAATCACAAGGTGGGCATGAGGTGGAACAAAACTATGGTCAGCCAATAAGAATTGTTCAGGTAAAATTGATTAAATCAGGATCAAATGAGGAAGTGAGTCCTGTAGCTGGTGGGCATGAATACAGAACAGGGGCTTTCCCTGTAGGGGGCAGGGTCAGGGACGCTTCAGATGATGTCCATCCCTGGGGAAGTATGTGGGTGTTTTTATTTAACCTTTTGTTTGAGATCTGGCCCACAGAAAGTATTGCCTCTCCATTTGCAAGGTATCTTTTCTTCCATACTGGTTCCTTCAAGGGCCTGGCCCTGTCTGCCTGTAATATTTCTAACTCAGCTGCCTACAACATTGTCATTGATTTAATGAGATAAGGTAATTTACTGTCTCTTATAATCCATGCTCAGTAAAATTTCCCTTCTGAAGAACATAGAGAGGATTGTACACTCAACTCTGAAAAGAAACTCTCACTAAATAAAGAACATTTTAACTGTGAAACAGTGTACTAAGGCCACTAAAATAAGTGACTTAAGAACGCATGCTAAACAATCCCTCTCGAGGGGCCATCATCAAAACAGGCAAATCAACCTTTGTGCTGTTTTCTTATCGTATTAATGATAGAATGTACTATATTTTCCTCCTGTTTTATGGCTGTACTGCTTGAAATACATTCATTTCAGCAGATGCATAATGTCTTCTATTTCTCTTTTTTATTGCTTGTACAGGTGAATGGATTTTATTTCAGATTTGTACATGTACATATGCTCTGATCACTTTCTTCCCTCACTATCCCTTTTTCTTTTTCCCCCTAGTTTCACATTTTTGGGGGTGTCTCAGTGCATATATTTTGGCCATATCTGTCCCCCACTACCTACCTTCACACTCTCTTCCCCTCCCTTTTATCCTGTTCCTGTTGTCTAACAATTGTTTCTCTTTTTTTTTAAAGATTCCACATATTAGTGGGAACATGTGAAGTTTCTCTTTTTGAATCTGGATCATTTCATTTAACACAATGGCCTTCATCCCATCCATTTTCCGCAAATGACAACCTTTAATTATTCTTTGGTGCCAAATAATACTCCATTGTATTTATATATTATCTTTATTCATTCATGGACACCTAGTATGGTTCTAAATCTTGGCTATTGTGAATTACACCACACTAAATGTGGGTAGGTGGGTATCTCTGTAGACTTGCTTTTTTTTTGGCAATACCAGGAATCGAACTCAGGATCTTGCACTTGCCAGGCAAGTGGTTATTCCACTGAGCTATATCCCCAGCCCCTCCTTGTAGAGGTTCATTGCTTCCAGTATATGACAAGCAGTGGTATAACTGAATCAAACTGTAGCTCTACCTTTTGCTTTTTGAGACACCTCAATATAGATTTCCATAGTGGCTTTACAAATTTACATTCCTACCAGCAGAATGGAAGGGCTCCTTTTCTCATACTGGCCGGTATTTTTTTTTTTTTTTTTAATTCTTGATAGCAGCCATTCTGATTGGGGAAAGATAGAATCTCAAAGTAGTTAATTTGCATTTCCATAATGACTAAAGACATTGGTGATTTTTTCATATACTTATTTACCATTTGTACTTCTTTCATAAAGCGTCAATTCATTTCCAAATTCATTCACTGGCCAACTGGATTTTTTGGTGTTAAGGTTTTTGAGTGTTTTGTATATTCTAGATATTAATCCTTGGTTGCAAGAGTAGCTGGAAAAGATTTTCTCCCATTCCATAGGCTTGTTTTCTTTGTTGTGCATGAAATTTTGTAACTTGTAGTTCCATTTGTTGATTCTTGCTATTACTTCCTGTGATCTTGGAGTACTATCAGGGAGTCTTTGTCTATCCTGGTGGCTTCAAGTGTTTCCCTTATGTCTTCTCTTAGCAGTTTCGAAGTTTCAGGTCCTGGGCCTAGATCTTTGATCAAATATTGGTATTTGTAGAGGGTGAAAGATACACTTGTACTTCCAGTCTTCTCTAACTGGATATCCAGTTTTCCTAGCACCATTTATAAGAGAAGCTATGTTTTCTCCAACATGTATTTTTGGCTCCTTTGTGCAGAATTATATGGCCGTAGCTGTGTGGGGTTTTTCTGAGCCCTGTCTTCAGTGTCACTGCTCAGTGTGTCTGTTTCTGTGCCAGCCCCTTGAAGTTTTTGTTACTATGTGTTATAGTTCAATTTGAAATCAGGGGTGGTGGTGCTGACAGCCTTGCTTTTTTTCCCTTAGGATTTCTTTGGCTTTTCTGCTCCTTTGCTTTTCTTTGTGAATTTTAGGGGTGTTTGTTCTAGTTCTGTGAAAAATGCTGTTGGTATTTGGATGGGAATTGCATTGGAATTTTAGACTATTTTGGTAATATGATTTGAAAACGTTACTCCTGCCAGTCCATGAACATGGGGGGTCAGTCCATCTTCTGATGACTTCCTCAATTTCCTTCTTCAGTGATCTCAAATTTTCCTTGAGGAAATCTTTCACATCCTTCATTTGATTGATCCCTAGGTATCCTATTTTTTTTTTAACTATTGTGTAAGGAATTGTTTTCCGGATTGTTTTCTTTCTCAGCTAGCCTATTGTTGGAATGTGGTGAATGTATTGATTATTTAATGTTGATTTTATATCCTGCTACTTTGTTCAATTCATTTATCAGGTCTAAAATTCTTTTGGTGGAGTCTTTAGCTCTTTTATGGGTAGAATACTTAGGCTTTTTCCTTTCCTATTTGTATCCTTTTTATTTGTTGTCTAGTTGGCCCATCTAAAATGTCAATATGTATATTGAATAGGAGGGATAGGAGTGGATATCATCGCCTTGTTCCTGAGTTTGAAGGACGCACTTCAGATTTTCTGCACTGAGAACGATACTGGCTGGGCGTTTATTTGTGCATGGCCTTCACTTTTTGGAATGGTCCTTCTATACCTAGTTTCTTCAGGGCTTTTCTCATGAAGAGATGTTGAATTTTTTCAAATCTGAAATTATGAGATCTTACATAAAGTATGTAGTAATTCTTGTCATTTTATTGTCGTTCTAATGTTTGATTCTTTAATTCTCAATAGCATATCTATTATTGCTCTACTGTCTGTAAGATTCCTTTGAATATCTTCTGCAATGCTTAGTGGCCTTGAATTTATTTACTTTATCCTTAGTTTGGAAGGTCTTTATTTCTTTGTCAATTTTGACATAGCTTTGCTGGGTATAGTAGTCTGGTTTGCCAGTTATTTTATTTCAGGCTTGAATTACATTGTTTCATGGCTTTAGGGTTTCTGTGCTAAGGTTTGAAATTGTTCTGATGGATTTGACTTTATACATGAACAGGCATTTCTGTCTTGCAGCTTTCAGTACTGGTTCTATACTCTTGCCATTTTAAATATAATATGATGTGGGAACCTCTTTCCTGCTTGTGCTTGTTTGGGACTCTAAATGCCTTCTATACCTAGATGCCTATATTTTCCCAATATTTAGGAATACTTTTGTTATTTTATTAAATAGATTTTCTCTGATTTTGGTCTGTATTTCAGGGCCCTATTGTACAACAACAGAAAAATTACATGTTTGGTCCTTTAACCACATTTCAAAGGTCTTATTTAGTTCATAATTTCTTATCTTTTTCTTTATACTGTGTGCATATACTTACTAATTCTTCAACCTTGTCTTTAAGCTCTGAAGTTCTCTCTTCTGTTTGGTCCTGTCTATTGGTGAGCCTTTCCTTGAGTTTTTGATTTGACTGATTCTGCTTTTCACTTGCAGCATTTCTTCTTCTATCAGAATCTGTCTCTGTTTTGAATTGTTTCTTCATGTCCCGCATTATCTTTCTTAACTCATTCAACTGTTTATTTGCATCCTCTTTGAAGTCATTGATTCATTCAAGTAGTGATTATTTTATATTGTCTTTTGGATTCTTTGTTGGCATTTTGTCCACTTAAATATCCTTGTATTAAGTTACTGACAAATTATGGATATTTGATGAAGTTTCATTGCCTTGCTTTTTTTTATACTTGTATTTCTATATTGAGATTCATATATCTGTTGGGATAGGTATTTCTTCCACTTTTATTTGAGGGTGTTCTTACTGCCCAGCCTTCTTTTGAGGGTTTAATCTCCAGCATTACTCAGAGAGGAAAAAGTGAATTGCAGCCATGTTGGCACAAAGACAAACCAGATACTGATGTGTAGTAAAAGTCATGGAGGGCCAGGGACATAGTTCAGTGGTACAGAGCCTGCTTGGCAAGTACAATATCCTGAGTTTGATTCCTGGTACATAAAAAGGATAAACTCTAACAATACCACCATTAGCAATAGAAACCAGCAACAATGACATAAAAATTTAATAGAAACTAATACTAGTCATGATAAAAATGGAAGGGGAAGGAAAGGGAAAAGTGACAGAAGTAAAATTTTGAAAAGAAAGAAAAGGAAGATAAAATGAAGAGAGAAAAGGGAGATAAAGCCAATTAAAGAACAAAAGAGTAAAGTGAATTAGACATAAATAACAGATAAAAAGAAAAAGACAAAGAGAAAGGCGTGAAAGAGTCCCTCCATGTCAAAGCGTTTGGGTAGACAGTTTCTAGGACCTGTAGTGTGAAGCCGACAAACATGGGGTGGCGGATAGTGACTGGGCCTGTTGTATTTCACACTAATTCATTTCTCTGTGAATGGCGAGTCCTACCCTGCTTTCCCCAGGGGCTGAGTCTGTCAGTTGAATTTGTCTGCCTTTGGGCTGCATTTATTCCAGAGGCTTTTAGTGGTTTTTTTGTGCTCTTCTGTGTGTCCTGAGCCACTGCTACCCGTGACTACCTTTAATGCCTGTGGGCTGACGAAGTGGCCCACTTGCTCCAGGGGCTGCTCTGTCCTTGCACCAGGGACATGGTAAATATTCTAGTAGTAGAATTTCCATGATGACCTCGGCAGGTCAATGGGTGGCAAAGACCTGAGCAAGACCTGCAGCCTGCCTTGCAGGAAAGCGTACGGACTACTGAGTTCTGTGTGGAGGTAGCCAGCAAGGGGAGCCAAGCAATACACAAGACTCAGCTCCAGGGCTTTTAGACACAGCCCTCTCACAAACCTTTACATGTCTGGCCTGGCTTCTCACTGCAGAAGCTAGGACCACAGTACTTTGCACACGCTAAGCTTACCTCTCCTTCAGCTTCTCGGAGGGTGTGCAATTAGCTTTTTCCATTTCCATGACCGTCTCTGGTGGCCATCTCCCACTCAGTCACTGGGACAGGGTGACCTCAGAGACTTAATTATAGTTATTCCATGATTTATAATACCTGAAATAGCTCCATTTTAAACAAAAAAGCCCTTTTCAAAATGGTCCTTGATTATGACATGCCTCAACATGGTGGGTGCAGAAATGGATTTATTCTTGAAGCCAGCCTGCCTTGCAGAAGGAATCGCTTTCAGAGTAAAACCCCACATTATATTGTAGGTTACAAAAATTGTGTGTTTCGCCTAAGCTAGTGCTGCCAGTCTTCTACCTATTACTGCAGCTGCTGCCCCTCTCCAGACCTAACTTGTGTGTACAGAGTCAGGTTCCCCTCCCTACCCTGGGAGTTGGGTCTAATGTTCCAGGCTTCGTTCTATTCTCTGTATTGTCTTCTGTTTCTCCATGATTTTTAGCTTTCCAACAGCTTTTTGTTCTTGGGGCTCTTCTCTTTCTCCTCTGTACATAGTTGTTTTCCAGGTGTCTCAATTCCAGGACTTGGAGAAGGTTTTATTTGCTGCTGACTTGCGCTCCACCGTTGTGAAGGCCTCTTAAGGCTATTATGTCTTGCGTTCTTTTAGCAGAGGGCCAGTCCGGTATAGCCACAGAGATGGAGAAGAGGCTCGGGAAAACAAAGTTTATTATACCATGGTCCTTGACACAGGGAGCATGTACACCATGCTGTGTGGCAGAAACAGCAGAATAGTCAGGAGGATTGAAGGGAATGTTTAGGTTAGAACTTCTTTGGGGTCTCTCATGGCAAAACCAAGGCAGGTTGAACAGTTATAATTGGGTACTTGGAATAATTTTAGTGTATTTTGAGTTATTGGGTGGGTCCTTGTTTCCTGGCATTAAGTCCTGGTGTGTTTAAGGTGGAGAAATATTCCTTCCTGGTGGAAGGGCCTGATAACTGAAGTACAACTCAGGATTGATTATTTTGCCTATCAAAGACACATTTCAAGCTGTGCCTTTTGGTGTGTGTGTGTGTGTGTGTGTGTGTGTGTGTGAGTGTGTATTAACAGAGATTAAACTCAGGGCCTTCACGCTGAACTATATCGCCAGCCCTTTTCTCCTTTCCTTCCCCCCTTCCTTCTGTCCTTCTTTCTTTCCTTCCTTCCTTCCTTGCTTCCTTGCCTTCTCCTTCCCTCTCTCCTTACTTCCTGCCCCCTCTATTTTTGTTTCTTTCTCCTTGCTAAATTGCCCAAGCTGTGCTTAAACTTGCAATCTTTCTGCCTCAGTCTCCCATTGTTGCCTTTAGGAACTGGCTAGCCTCCAGAAGCAGTCTCTCCCAACCAGAAGTTTCATTGCTAAAACAAATGAAATTTAAAAATTTGCAGCCATGATGTAGCTCAGCAGCACAGCACATGCCTGGCAAGCACAAATTTGATTCCTCATACCAAAAAAAAAAATTGCGATACACAATACAATGATTACAAGCACAGACTCTAGAGCAAACTCTGATTTTCCTGTGTAATTTGTCTGGGCACATGATTTAACCCTATCTGCACTTTGGGTTCTTCACTTATATAATTGAGATAATAGTAATATGTATTTCATAGGGTTATTATTAACCATAAAATAGTTAATATATGTATACTGTAGAAAACAATGCCCACTATGCACACATTAATATATAATGGTAGTTAAACATCACGTGTATTTACAACATTACTTTTTATGTACTGGTTATGTATATTTTGGTTTCAAACAGTTATGATATTTACATTAAATAGGAAGGATTGTTTTAACCTGCTCACATTTGTCTGATTTCATTTACTTTTGTCAGTGTCACATGTAAATTTTTATTTAGCAGTATTTTTGGTACCTAAATGAAGTACTTTAAATAATAATCAAGGGTTTGACTTATTTAGGTGGATACCTGAGAATAACCAATATTGGCTGATTAAACAAGTGAGAATTCTGCTCAGAATTACATTTTACAGTTAGGACTTTGGGCGAGTCTGTTGACAAATAATCCTTGAAATAATTTTTGCTATATTTCATTGATAGCACAGAAAGCTGGGTCATAAGCATATCCCAACCTAGTCTCTCGGAAAACTTTGAGTCTGTTTACAGAGCCTTCCTGAGATGCTCCTTAATTTAGAAAACATTAATTATTTGTCTCTGTCTTCTAGATAATATGAGCTCTATGGCAAAATTTTGTGTGTTTCATGTACTGATGAATCCTCAGCACCTAAAGCAGTGCTTAGAACTTAGTACTTACTCAATAATTATTTGTTCAGTGAATAAGTGAATAAATGAATAAATTCTAGAAGTGAATATTAGGGAGTAAGTGCACAAAATAGAACATTCATAAAATGTAAACAAAAATATTCATGTCAACTTTGGCATCATCTTAATTTTAATACGTGTTATCTAAACCAAATGGATCTTTTATTAAAAGACACACACACACACACACACACACACACACACTCCCATAAACACCCCTAAAACATAAAATATTTGCCTTACAACTCCATAGCAGTCCAGGAGAGGTATTAGTCAGCTTTGTGTTAGTCAGCTTTCTGTTGCTGTAACAAAACACCTGAGATAGTCAACTGATAAGGAGGAAAGATTTACTATGGTTCATGGCTTCAACAGTTTTCGTCCTTGACCTTTTTGCTTTGGGCCTTAGTGAGGGAAAACAGCATGGCAGGTAGCACTTGGCAGAGTAAGTTACTTACCTCATGGTGCCCAGGAAGCAGTGGCCTCACTGACTTCTACCAGGTTCACTTCTTAAAGATTCCACCAGGTCCCAGTAGAGCTGTTAGCACATGGCCTTTGGCAGACATTTCCTGTCTGAAGCACTGAATATCTCCTGTATAGGTTCGGTTCTGTTTACTCTGGCTAGATAGGTTAACGTGAGAGATTGATAGATCTAAAGAGATGTGCATTTTCAACATTGGGATTTTCCACCAAACTATTTAGCCAAACCCTCACCTGGAAACTGCACATCTAGACAATACCATCAGGGTCAGATCTGAACTTGCCTAGTTGAATGTCAAATTCAATATTTTAGAATTAGAATTTAGCATGTCAAAAACTTAATTCAAGTGTAATAACATATAATATATGTTAAAATAATTTATTTCTATCAGTTACATTGTCAAGTATGTGCCAGGAATGTCACATTTGTACATCTTACTCAACACTTACAACACTTCTTTCAGATAGTATTGCTTATAATTCTCATTTTATAAATGAAAAACAATCAAATAAGTACAGTAAGGCATGGAGAAAATTTATGCTTGGTGTCCTAAGCAGTAAGAAGGACAAGCCTAGTGACTAAAGTTTATGTGTGTCATGCTTTGATATCTATGAAAACTCTACAATTTCATCCAGCCATTGAGCTCATTGATATATTTTTTCCTCAAAATCTTAGCTCTTACCCCATCCCAGCTTTTTATGTCAAATCACCTCCTGTCCAATGGAGTACATTTGTAAGCAAACTCCCAGGCTGGCTCTGAGCTGTTGCCCATAGTAACCGGCTATATATGATGATAGGATTAGTTCAGATGTCAATTCTCCCTAGAAACATCCCTGGAGAGATTTTGGAATTATTCATAATTACAAATTGAAAGTCATGAGAAAATTGGTGTTATTTCCCTATCAATCTCCAGAAAGATTATTATGCTATTGACTTGCTAGTAGATTTTTAAAAATCTTACTGTGAAAATTTGTTACACAAGCCTCATCATTAATCCTCAATCTTATTTTCAAAACTCCAGTATGCCTGCAATCATTTCAAGGGCTACAATAAAACGTTTAATATCCAAACAAAATTAAATACGGGTTAAATTTTGTTTTAGCAATTTATTATGAACATTTTAAAGCATGTTCATAGTCAGAGAACAGCAATAAGCCCCTGTGTTCTCATAAATCCACTTTCAACAGTTATCAATCAATAAATGTCACATCTTGTTTAATTTATATTCATTCCCTCCTCCTTCAGACCCAACTGCTACAGTATTTCGTACCAAATCCCAGATATTATATTATCTCTTCCTGATTAAACTTATTTTAAACTAGAATGAAACAGAAACAATTAGGTAAAGACAAACAAAAAGAAAGGAACACAGGAACAATGTAAAATAAAACCAAGAAAAATGCAGTGAAAACTCCCCTTTAATTTGACATCTTGGAGACAAAAAACTCGTTAATTTTTTATAGAAATTAATATTGAATATGTTTTAAATGATGAGGATGTTGAGGATGTGCTCCCTACAATGTGTGACAAATAATTCCCAGTGGATATTAGACACTGAAGGAGGTGGGGGAACTAGATTTGAACAATCCCAAAGGGCCAAGGAATCGGGAGTCACTGATGCGTTTGTAATTTCAAGCACTATTCTTTTCATTACTAATCAATTCAAGGGGGCATTTCCTTGTGCTGCATTTGTTAGAGATGCTTGTGTCAGTAGAGCTCTTCTGCATGCCCTATACTAATAAAATAATCTCTACAGCATGCAAATAACTCCCACATTGAAACTACTAAAATTGAAGCAGATATTTCATATTCATATTCTTTTGTTTTTCTCATTTATAGCTACCAATAATAGAATGGTAGATGTAGAACGTTACTGTGGCTTTACACAGCCTCACTGAAGGGAAGATTTTTTAACGTCCATTCAGTGGTAATAAAATACATATTATAGCTTTTTTATGTTTTAAAATATGTCTAGTTATTTCAAAGAAATTCTCTTCTTGGATCAATGGCATTGGAAGCACATAGTATGACTAGTAGACTAGCTTACCAAAAAATAAAGTGATAGAAGAAAATTTTCAATATCATCATCATTTGTTTTTACATATTAATTTAAATCTGAACCAAAAAGATCAATGCTAAATTTGAGAGCCAGTAGGATTTAAAATGCAATAAGGACTATAAATTACACATCAGATGTATCTAGAAAGTACACTTTTGTATTTATAGGAATTATTTAACTTTTCAAATTTTAATCATAACAATTATAACAGCATTGTTTAAAAAGTAGTATACATTGGCATGTTACTAATTTAATGAAAAAGCCTAGTTCTATATTTTTTTCTGGAATTTCATCTGTGGCTTTTTTTGGATTTAAAATTTTTGTTGGTACATTTCAGGTACACATAATAATAACATTCATCACAGAGAATTTGTTCCTGTACATGAAATATCTTTTTCTTTTTTTCCTATTCACCTCCCCTCCCTGGTTCTAGATAGTTAAGCTTGATTGTGTAAACTTGATTGACTTGAAAGTCACTCACTGGATAGTTGTATCACATTTTTATGTATATCTGTTTGGGTCATGGAGACAGAACCTTGGGTTCTGTGCATGGTCCTTGGTTCTTTCCCCTCTGGGTTATTCTCTTGTTCTGCTCAGCAGTCATGAAATAAACAGATTTTCACCACCACATCTTTTCACTTCTGTGCTGGCACTAGCTAGCCATGAAATAAATCCTCTGAAACCATGAGCAGAATTAAATCAGTCTTTTAAATTGTGGGGGTCAGATATTGTATTCTAGCAAATGGAAACACTAGTGTGGTAAATTGATGTGAAGAACAGGAACATTGCTGGAAATACAGTTGGCCATTGAGCTTAGAAGCCTTTGGAATTGACTTGAGCGAACAGTTTGGAAAGACTTGTGTGATCTAGTCAAGCCCCAGATTGCTGTAAGAGAGATTGGTGGACAATTCTAAGTGAATTTAACAATCAGAATGCTGTTAGGAATTTGGACAATAAAGTCAAAGCTCATGAGGTTTCACTTGGGAATGAAGACTTTGTTGGGAAAAGGACTAGAGGCCATATACATTACACTGGAATGAAAAAAAATTGTTTACATTGTGCCCATGTTCTGTGATTTTTCAGGAAACTGAAGTTAAGGGTGTGGACTAATTGATCTGATGGAGTAAATTTTAGTATAGCCCAGTGTTCAGGGTATGGCATAAGTACTGCTGGCTGTTTTTAGTAGGCTTTTAATGAGAATTGGGCAAAGATAGAGTGGGAAAATATGAAAAGCTTAAATTTTGGCCCAGATGGAAACATGTACAAAGCTGGGACCAAAGAAAATGTGCGTGCTGAGATTAGTGTCATTAAAAAGGAAACGAGTGCTTTGTACAGGAACGAGAAGAAAGATGCCCTGGGAGCATCTCAGAAATCAGCAAGAAGCCACTCATTGCTGGTTTATAGAGGTATAAAAGTACTACCTTTCGTTTTAGAGAAGCCTTGAGTCCCCTGCTCAAGAAGGGCCTTCTAGGGAATTAATTTCTTGGGATTAAATTTATTCCACGCTGCCATCCAGGTACTTAAGAGTCTGCTGCTTCCATGGTGCAAGGGGCCTGACCGCTGACAGTGCTGGCGGGAGCCCATGGTACTGTGATACTGGTTTTACTGGCATGAGGAATGCATGAATTGTAGGATCAGGGAGGCTTCTACCTTGATTTCAAAGGAAGGCTTGGGGGAAAGAAGTACATTGAAGCTGCGGTAATGAAGCCAAAGGTGTGTTAAGACCCCAGAATATTTAGGTGCCGATATCATGGAATGTCTCCTGAGCAAAGTTGCTGTTGTGAGTGGAGACAGCCCAGGAAACAAGACTGTGTGAACTGCAACTGGGGCAAAGTCATAGACTTCAGGCTATCCAAGCCCTCCGGGCACACATCTCACCACTGTATGCTCTGAGTGCCAGGCACGGAGCTATAGGACTTCATGTGTGCTGCACTCAATTTCTACTTTGTTTTGGTGCCATTCTTTTCTATCACTTTATTTTTGCCTTTGGAATGTTTACCCTCTACCATTGTGCCTTGAGATTGTGAAACTTGTTTTTGAGTATTGCAGAAGTTCACAGCTAAGTGTTGGCATTGAGCTTCAGAAGAGACATTTATGTAGCCTTTTAAAAAATGTTGCAATTGTTGAAACTCTAGGAAAGGGGTCATTGTATATTTTGTTGTATGTAAGACCATTTTGTCGTGTATGTTTTATTATTTTATAATATTATGTTGCTTATTTGAAGAAGAAATATAGTTTAAGGGGATATCTTTAGACATCAAGTTGATAGGGGTTGGGATATGATAGTTAAACTTGATTTAATTGATTGGCTTGGAAGCCACCCACTAGATTGGAGGAGTATATTTTTGTGTGTGTCTGGTGGGTCATGGAAGCAGGACCTTGGGTATTATACATAGTCCTTGGTTCTTCCCCCTCTGGTGTTGTATCCCTGCCCTGCCTCCTGACTGCAACGAACTGAGCAGCTTTGCTCTGCTGTGCCTTTGTGCAATATGTTTTTGCTTTCAAACCATGAACTAAACCTCCTGAAACAGTGAGCCAAATTAAACATCTTTAAATTGTGGCTGTCAAGTATTATGGGAAAAGTGGGAAAGCTAATGAAAATATACTTAGCAATGAAAATGAACAGATTAGAGAGAAATATGCCCTCCTGTGTATGCATATATTTTGGAAATAATATGCTTTGCACATTTCAAAAATAATATACTTCCAAAGTAGTATATTGAGTTGTGAAGATCCATAATATGCTATGATTTTTGTAAACGAGGTGGAAATCACGTAAAGCAATATACCTTATTTGTTTCTGGAGGTACCCATATGTGGGAAAAAATCAGACACAGACACACAATTTAAAATATAACATGGTTTCTCTTATATGAGAAACTCAAAATATAAATAAAGAACAAAAGAAAAGGTACATTATATAAAGTAGGGAGATCTTTTTCAAATGGAAAGGGATCAAGTGAGGGAAGGAGGGTAGGGGAGGTAAGGAAATGAAAAGGGATTCAAAAAAGAATTGAAGTAAAAATGGAACTAGAACTCTTGCAACTGGGAGGGAGAACAGATGTTTTAGGGAGTAGGGAGAGAAGGAAAGGGAAGGGGATGAGAAAATAATTGAGTGTTAAGTACATGTACACACTCTCCACAATAATTGTAATCGTTATGTACTTCCAAACATATGCAGTACTAAAAGAATACCAGAGGTAATAGTTAACAGTTTCAGGATAGGAGACTATTTTTGAGTATGAGATAGCTTTGAAAATTCATGATATTTATAAAAAAATATGACTAAAATGAAATACTCTAATAATTCCTTGGTATCTATCCCAATTTGATTATTACTGACTTAGGGAGAAGGGTGTAGGGTGAGAATGAGGAAGTTCTCTTGTGCAATAAGAGTCAGAACATTGATGGCTCAAGGTGTTCCAGTGGATTCTAAAAATGAGTTCATTTTTTTCCTCACAGATCAGTTCATATTCATTTTGTCCCCACCCTTGCCACTCTATTCTGATGTTATAGTTGATAAACTATCTCCTGTTATATAAGTATTCTACTCTACATGTGCACACATAATTGCACAATCCCTCAGCAAGTTTGACTGCACTTCTGGTGTTGATTTTGTCTTTGATACTTATCTTAAGGAAGTAAGTTACTTAAATATTTACTTGATAAAGGAACACTTAAGTGTAAAGTCACTTTAGAATAGTGATAATTTAGGACTTGTTCATTAGTGAAACAGGCAAATATTCACCACGAGACTTACTTTGGTGATAAATTGATGTTTTTAATTATTGAGCAATATTCCAAGGAGTTTGTGAAATATTTCAGCTCATGACTATGGGCCTGAGAAGATGTTTTATACTAATCAGAGTGAAGAGGATGTAAGATAGAAGGCAAAATCACTTAGACTGCTTGCCACCCCAAAAGTACTTTTTTCTTACATACTTCCTGACTTTCTTTCCTTTGTATAGCCAATGAAGATCAAAAGTTAGTGCTAACAAAGTCATGGGGATATAGAATGAATTGTCTGTTCTAGGTAAATATGTAAGGTCTTGAAAATGGCTGTAGGGTATGAGCCAAATCTAATCCAACATACACTCAAAAGTCAAATAATAGCAAAGTCTCACTAAGCTACTGAGGTATCAGACAGTGTTCATCTGCAAGCCAATGCTGAATGGATATGATTTTCTATTATTTCTGCATATATATGTGTATGTAATTAAGTCATTTATACAAGAAAACAACAGATATAACTTTAAAAATACTATTTTGACTATAAAACATACATCTTACTTGAGTGTTTCACTCAAGTAAATAAGTTTTTTTCAGAACAAATGGAAAATTTGGCTTTGAAAGTTTAACCTCTTTTAATATAGTAAGAGGATCATTATTTTTTCCAAAATAGCTGAGATTAGCCTCTTCCAATGGGTCTGTGAAACTGAGGTTAAGTAAATTTGGCTTCTAGTCCCCTCTTTTGCCACTGAATAGCTAAAAGACTTTGGGTATATTATGTGACCCTTCTGACCTATGTTCTCATCTATAAGCTAACTGTATGCTGTTGGAGTGACATATATGTCTTATAGCCTTGGTATTATTTCAAAATCAATGTTTTACTTACAGAATGTGTAGGTAGCAGTCATAGCTGCATGTTGAAGTTCCACTGTCAAACACACAGATCCACTACTATTTTGGGATCTCCATATGGAACTTAAGAACCACTTGGCAGAAGAGGAATGCAGAACTGTGGCTTGACATGATGAAACGTCTGTCCTTATTGATGCAGAAAGTGCACACTTTATTTCAGCACAAATCAGGATGATACTGCTTTCCCGGCCGCTGTGATCCCTGCTGACCCATGACGTGATCTTTTACAATGTCAGCTATGATTTCCTAGCTGGCCCATGGAGAATGAGCTATAGGTGTAAAGATACTGACAGCTTCTGTACTCAAAGCAGCAGAGAATAGGCTGGCGAAAGCCTTTGGATCTGTAGTGTCTGGCTATGGGTGACCTCCTTCATTTACCCAAGATTGCCATATAAAAAATCCTTTCGCCCTTGTTCCGTGATGTAAAATAGACTGAGAAACACTAGCCAAAATTCATAGATTATTGTACGGCTGATGTCTACTGGTTTATTGAAAGGAAGAGTTAATTCTTAAAATTTTTTGACCAACTTTGCATGCTTCTATCTGGTAATCTAAAGAACTAATTTGAAGACAACAATATGCAATATAGCAATCATGGTGAATTCCTACCATCTTGTTTAGTGAAACTCTGTATTGTTTCTAATGTTTTTATTAAATTATTTTTTATTCTTTTTAATGTTTTCATCAATCTTGCATTTTAACATCTGGTAATCTGAGCAGTTTCTTTGAAGATTACAATATGTAATATAACAACCACTGTTAATTCCTATCATTTTGTTTTGAAACCCTGTATCATTTTTATTGTTTCTGCTTGGTTTTGTTTTTGTCTATGTTGTTGTATTTTGTTATTTTTATTCTCTTTCAAAAAGAAAACATAGATTAGTGTATTTACCTACAAGTACAGTTTGAATGTCTACCATGGAGATTTCAGTATGTCCTGGGAATACAAAGGTAAATAAAATGTAGTCCTTGAGAACCATCTCTAACATTATATCATATATTTCAGCTACTTAAAAATGGCAAATTTGGGATGAAAAGATAAACATCAAAGGATAGAGTCTGGAAGACTCACCGAGTGTAGAAAACTATTTGTGGCTGAAATTTTTTTGCTACAATTGACCATGTATATCCTTTTTAACTCTGAGAATACATTTCCATTCTTATTTCTTATTCATTTCTTATTCAACCTGTGTTTCTTCACATTCTTTTCATAAAAGTTTTAGAATGGAATTATTTATATGGCAAGAAAAATCAAATTATTATTAAAACTAATCAGCAATTAATTTTTTAAAATTATTTTAAAAGTAAAAGAACAAAAACATATTAACAAACAGACACAAAGTAGCATAAGAATAGTACAATCAAAACCGAGTTACAGACAAGGTGACAGGGAATCAACAATGGTTGTTGCATTACATATTGATAACTTCAAAGTGTATATTCAGGAACATGGATATAGACATGCAAAATTGATCAAACAATTAATCATCAACTATTCCTTACAATAAAGTGAGCTAAGTCAGTAGTACAACTCTATTAGATATGCTGTATATACATACATACTTACTTACATATTTTTTTAATATAATTTTTCTTCTTTTTAAGTGTGAAAGAAAAAGAACTACATTAACAACAGAAAAAAGAAAAGAAAAAAAACCAGAAAGCATTAACAAAGAGACACAAAGTAGCACAATAACAGTATAATCAGAATTGAATTATAGACAAAGCAACAGAAAACCAACAATAGCTGTTGCATTGCATATTGATATCTTCAAAGTTTATGCTCAGGAGAACACATATAGACATACAAGATTGATCAAACAACCAGTCATCAACTATTCCTTACCATTAAATGACATAATAAAATAGTAGAATCATGTTAGCCATCCTGCACATATGTATATATATACATACATACATACATTTTTGCCTCTTTCTTTTCTCCTTTCCCCCGTCCCATCTGTTCTTTACTATTGAATGGATTTTCTTCATGTCTCTTAGTTTATATTCCCAGCCTCAGGTTCTTACGCCAGTGACACAATATGTTGCCTGCACATGTACCTCTGATTTCTTTCACTTATGAATATGGTGTCCAATTGTCACCATTTGCCTACAAAGGCCCCAAATCTGTCCCTCTTTATAGCTGAATAATATTCCATTATATAAAAATGCCACAGTTTTTTAATCAAGTCTTCTGTGGATGGACACTTGGGTTGCTTCCACAATTTAGCTATTACAAATTGTGCTGCTATAAACATGGGTGCACATATACCAGAGTGATATGATGTTTTCAGATCTTCTGGGAAAATACCCAGAAGGTGAATAGCTGGTTTGAATGGAACCTGTAGACCTAGTTTGCTGAGAAATCTCCAAACTGCTCTCCACAGTGGTTGCACCAGTCTGCATTCCCATCAGCAGTGTAATAGAGTCCCTATTTCTCCACAGCCTTGCGAACATTTGTTATTGGATGATTTTTTCACACTGGCCAGTCTTACTGGGGTGAGATGAAATCTCAATATTGTTTTTATTTGAATTTCTTGAATGACTAAGGATGTGGAACATTTTCTCACATATTTATTTGCCATTTGTATTTCTTTGTCTGAGAAGTGTGTATTCATCTCAGATGCCCATTTCTGGATTGGGTCTTTGAATTTGGACAGGTACATGTTTTTCAATTCTTTGTATGCTCTAGATAGAAGACCTTTGTCTGAGGGACAGCCAGCTAGGATTTTTTCCCAATTTGTGGGTTTTCTTTTTACTGTGCTGGTGATTTCTTTAGATGTACAAAAACTTTTCAGTAGGATGAGGTCCCAATTATTGATTCTTTGAAGTGTTTCCCTTGCAGTTTCATTTTTGGTCATGAACTCTCTGCCTACTCCTATGTCTTCAAGATTTTTAGCTACTTTCTCTTCCAATAGATTTAGAGTTTCTGTTTTAATGTTGAGGTCTGTGATCCATTTTGACCTGAGTTTGGTGCATGGTGATAGACTGGGGTCTATTTTCAGTTTTCAGCAAGAGGCAAGCCAGTTTTTCCAGCACCATTTATTAAACAGGCCATCTTTTTTCCAGTGAGTTTGGTTGACCGATAGTTTGACTTCTTCCTTTCCTATCCTTATTCCTTTTATTTCTCTCTCCTGTCTGATTGCTCTGGCTAGTGCTTCCAGAACTATGTTGAATAGGAGTGGTGACGATGGACATCCTTGTCTTGTTCCTGACTTTAAAGTGAAAGTTTTCAGTTTTTGTCCATTTAGTATGATGTTGGCTGTTGGTTTGTCATAGATGGCTTTGATCAGATTGAGGTAGAGACCCATCTATTACTATTTTTTCTAAGGTTTTTAACATGAATGCATGTTGGACTTTATCGAAAGCCTTTTCTGCATCTATTGAGATGATCATGTGGTTTTTGTCTTTGGCTGTATTCATATGATGTATTACATTAATTGATTTGTGAATATTGAACCATCCCTGCATTCTTGGAATAAATTCAACCTGGTCATGGTGTATAATTTTCCTTATGATTCGCTGTAATCTATTTGCTAGTATTTTGTTGAGTATCTTTGCATCTATGTTCATTGGAGAGATTGGCCTATAGTTCTCTTTCTTGGTTGGGTCTTTCTCTGGTTTTGGTATCAGTATAATACTTGCCTCCAGAAATGTGTTAGGGAGAGTTGCTTCCTTTTTGATTTCGTTGAATAGTTTGTGGAGTGTTGGCATTAAATCTTCTCTGAATGTTTTATAGAATTCTGCTGTGAATCCATCAGGGCCTGGGCTTTTCTTTGTCGGTAAGTTTTTAATGACGTTTTCAATCTCATTAATTGATATTGGGTTGTTCAGGATTTTTACGTCTTCCTGATTCAATTTTGGTAATTTTTACCTTTCTAAGAATCTGTCCATTTCTTCTGAATTTTCTATGCTATGGGAGTAAAGATTTTCAAAGTAGGTATTAATGATCTCTTGGATTTCTGTGGGATCTGTGGTGATTTCATCCTCTTCATTCCTTATTGCATGAATTTGAGTTCTTTCCCTTCTTTTTTTGATAAAGTTGGCTAGGGGTTCATAAATTTTATTTATTCTTTCGAAGAACGAGCTCTTTAATTCACTTATTTTTTGTAGAGTTTTCTTCATCTCAATCGCATTAATTTCTTCCCTGAGTTTTATAATCTCCTGCCTTCTTTGGGCTTTTGGTTTGGCTTGTTGCTCTTTTTCTAAGAGTTTGAGGTGTAACATTAGGCTATTGATTTGCTCTCTTTCTGTTTTCTTTGCATATGAGTTCATTGCTATAAATTTCCCGCTGAGGACTGCTATCATTGCATCCCACTGATTCTGGTAGTTTGTACTTGCATTTTCATTTATTTGTAGGTATTTTTTAATTTCTTCTTTAACTTCTTGTGTGATCCGTTGGTTATTCAGGAGGTTGCTGTCTAATTTCCAAGCATTTATGCAGTTTTTGGTGTTATCTTTGTCGTTAATTTCCAATTTCATTGCACTGTGGTCTGATAATATGCATGGGATAACTTCAATTCTTTTGCATTTAGGTAGATATGCTTTATGGGCTACAGTGTGGTCAATTTTAGGGAAAGACCCATGTGCAGCTGAGAAAAATGTGTATTCTGATGTTGTGGAGTCGAACACTCTGTATACATCTACTAAGTTCATTTGTTCACACTTTTGGTTCAAGTCTGTTATTTCTTTGCTGAGTTTCTGTCCAGTTGACCTGTCTCTTTGCGTCAGAGGGGTGTTTAGGTCCCCTATTACTATAGTGTTATTAGTTATTTGAGTTTTCATGTCTGTTAAGATTTGACTTGTAAGGTTTTGTGCTCCATTGTTCGGTGCATAAATGTTTAGGATTGTTACCTCTTCCTCTTGCAGCTTTCCCCTAGCTAGTATGTAATGGCCTTCTTTTTCTCTTTTCATTGTTTTTGGTTTGAATTTTACATTGTCTGCAAATATAATGGCTACCCCTGCTTTTTTCTGGGGACCTATTGCATGGAGAATTGTTTTCCATCCTTTGACTTTCAGCCTGTGGATTTCCTTTTGAGTAAAATGTGTTTCCTGTATACAACATATTGTTGGATTGTGTTCCTTAATCCACTTTGCCAATCTTTTCTTTTTGACTGGTGAAATGAGGCCATTTACATTAATGGTTAAAATGGTTATATGTTGACTTATTCTAGTCATGCTATTTACTTGTTGTTGTTTTCCTTCTTTTGCTGTCTGTTTACTTGTTCTGTTTGAGGGTCTATTTCTATTGTTGTTCTTGGGATTATGGTCACTTTTTTCTCTGTCTAGAATATCCTTTAGTGCTTTTTGCAATGTTGGTTTGGTACTCATGAAGTTCTTCAGTTGTTCTTTGTCGTGGAAATATTTTATTTCTCCATTGAATTTGAAGGATAGTTTTGCAGGATACATCAGTCTGGGTTGGAAGTTGTTTTGTCTCAGAATCTGTAATACCTCACTCCAAGCTCTTCTTGATTTCATGGTTTCCGTTGAGAAGTCTGCTGTGATTCTGATGGGCTTTCCTTTATAGGTGATCTGTTTCTTTTCTCTAGCAGCTTTTAATATTGTGTTCTTTTGCTGGATGTCTGGGATCTTGACTATTATATGTCTCTGTGTGGTTTTGTTTGGGTTACGGCTCGTTGGGGTTCTATATGCCTCGATTAACTGTACTTCAGTATCTTTTACCATGTTTGGGAAATTTTCTGCTATTATTTCAGCAAATATTCTTTTTATATCATTTGTGTTGTCTCCTGCTGTTTCAGTAACTCCTATAACTCGAACATTATTTCTTTTTGCCTCATCTTGCAGCTGTTGGATTGATTTTTCTTGGATCCTTGATTGTTTTATGAGATCCTTCCTTTCACGCTCATTAGTTGCCATGGCTGTCTTCAAGATCTGAAATTCTATCTTCGGCTTCATTTAAGCGGTTTTGCCAGCTTTCAGCGGAAGTTTTCAATTTCTGGCAATCTCTTTGGATCTGTTTCATTCGTGGTAATTCATTCCTAAATTGCTCTTGTAACGTTTCCATTTGTTTCCTATTTTCTTCTGTTCTTTTATCTATTTCTTCTCTCTGTGTGCAGAACATTTCTTCCATTATGGTTTTCAGTTCATTTTTTGTCTGAGAGAATATTTCTACTTTAATCTCTTTTGTGGCCTGATGGAGTTGTTTCTTTACTTCGAATGTGATCGTTTCCGAGATTGCAGGTATATGACTAATTTCTGCCTTAATCTTTTCTATGGCCTGATGGATTTGTTTTGTTACTTCGGACGTAATTGTTTCATAAATTGCAGGTATGTGGCTTATTTCTGCTTTAATCTGTTCTATGGCCTGTTGGAGATGTTTCTTTATTCGAATGCAATCGTTTCAGAACTTGCAGGTATGTGGCTTCCTGGTTCCCCTATATCCTCGCCTTCAGGACTTGTTCTGGTTGGGGTTGAGTTCTGAGACTGCGTTTTGTTCTGTCTTCCAATTTGTGGATATCAGATTCAAACTATTGAGCTATAAATTACCCAGGCAGTTCACCAGGCAAAGGTCCGTTGCAAAGGCTGCTCCAATGGCTCCTTCTCTTCAGGGGAATGTCCCTTAATCTTTCTGCTAAGAGTTCTGCTCAAAAGGCTGCTGAGATGCTGTTTTGTGGGCTGAGCTACTCCCTACCCAGAGACCTGGCCAGGGTGTGTAAACAGCTCCCCCGCCCGCCCAGGGATCCCTGCAGTCATGGGGGCTGAACTCCTCGCCCACTCAGTGATCTGGTCGGTTGCGGCACGCAATCAGCTCACCCGTCTCTGAATCTATGCAGGCAGGAAGGTCCCAAAGTGCTGATATTTCATGCTTTGCCCGTGATCCACCGCTCCCCAGTGCTTCTCTGTCTCCTCGGTGCTCTCTCAGGGGTCGCTGATCGCAGCTGATGCTGTGCCCACAGGCTGCAGGCTGAGGAGGGCGCCGGCAGCGAGGACAGGGACTGGAGTGGGACCTGGGTCCGCAGCCCGGATTAGCACAGCCTGCCCGAGCAGCGCGGGCTCCAAGTCCGCCCCACGCTGCAGCTGCCAAAAAGCCAATTTCTGGCCACAGCCACCAGCGAGCCGCGCGGGTTCGGGAGGCGGGAGGGTCTGGCCTGCCGCCGGCGCCCTCGGGGCATATGGACCCGGTCGAGCTGCCGCCCACGTGCCGTGCCCAGCGCCTCAGGCACCCAGCATTATGGGGCCCGCCCACACCTCACTGCCACGGCTGCCCCGGGCAGCGCAGAGCAACACATTCAGTTTGAACTTCACGGCTGCAGTCCCAGCACTTGCGTGTGCCGAGCCTGTCTCGAGCTGGAGCTCTCTATCAGGGAGGATCTTTGTTTTGCTGCTCACCTGGTTGCCATCTTCCTGGAAGTAGAAATTAATTAATATATATCTTAAAACCTAGTCACATTTCTATAAAGAGCAATATTATTAGTATTGTAAGGAGATAAAGGCAATCATAAGTAAGTGATGAGGCTAACACCTACAGGACAAGATTTGACCTTAAGCATCTTTACAATAAAATAAAAATGTTAATGTGTGTCTTCACAAACTCTAGCTTATTTAACCATTCCCATCAATATATGATTATTTCAAGAAAATATTTTCTCTATTGATGTCTTGCTTGACAATAAGAACTGATGTACAATAAATATTGGCAATGGATTGCCAAATCTTAAATGAAAATGTTCTTAATGTACTTAGTGACTTGCTGGACAATGAAAAGGATACATGTGTTTGTACTACATACACATCCATTCAAAATGATATTGAAAATAATTTATAATACTTTTGAAAAAATAATACTTTTAAAAACTAGAAAATGGACTTTATGTATATTTTATTTAAAAATAGTGATATTATAGTTCTGATCATGGACTTCTCTTTATGATAGTTTAGAGAGGGAAGTGTCCTATTATAGAATGCTTAGCAATGACATTTTCAAAAATAGTAGTAAAGAATCTGTTTCCCTTGTCTTTTACAGTGACATATTCATAAGTCCTTGTATATTGTGGCAGTCATTTTGAGGTTATCACTATTTGTTGATATTGACATATTCCAAGAATCTGATTTCTGCAAACATATACCGAGAGACTATTTCCCATTTTTAAAAATGTGAAATATTTTAATGTTATTTGTTAACAAAAAATTCACAGCTTCCTAAAAGATAAACAAAGCAAAATAAACTGCCTGTGTATCTAACACACTGTTACTGTTTGTGTCTGGTTGTCCCCCCAAAGCCTCATGTAGTCATGGGTCAAGCTTTTAGAGTTTGATTGATTATGGGTGTGAGAGCTACACCTGCCCTGGGGTGGACAGAGTTGCATATGTAAGGGAGAAAAAGCAGCGGCTTGCCGCGATTGCTTCCTTTTGCTCTTGTCTGCCATGTGCCACTCTGCCTCTGAGCCAGCAAGTATAGACTGAAACCTCCACAGACTGTAAGATATATAAACCCTTCCTTCCTTAATTTTGGGCATTGGGTATTTTGTCTAGGAAATGGAAAAGAAAGTAACCAAGACAGAATTTGGTACCAGAGGAGTGGGGTCGTTGCTGTGACTGTATGTGACCATGTAGTTCAAGAACTTTTGAAAATGGCTTGTAGAACGAGTTTGGAAAGGTTTGGAGATGTTGCCTGAAAGAGAAGCGCTAGACTGTCTTGGGCTGTTCTGTCTGGGAGATTCTGGTGAGAGCTCAGAAGACTAGAAGGCTGATAAAAATCCTGCCGGTAAAGACTGGAAGGTTTCTGCTGGGAAGAAGGACAGCATTGGTTGTTAGAGTGTAGATGGTATGTGTTATGGCTTGGCAGAAAGTTTGTCTGCATTTTGTTTGTATCCAGAGACTTTGCCTGAGACTGAGATTAAGGATGGCAGTGGGGACTTCTGGGAAGATGGCGACTGAGATAGCAGCAGAGAAAAACCCTCTTAAATGCTCGCCACCCAAAAACTGAATTATACCAATATCAAAAGGACAAGAAGCAGAGAAGTGGATCCCCTGGCCCCAGGAAATTATAGAAATGAGAGATGGGGCCAGCAAAAAAAAGCAAACCGCACCCTTCCCAGAGAATTGACTCAGGTGGCTACAATGGGGCAGTTGGATCTGTGGGATGGACCAAAACCAGAACAGAGGCAGAAGCCGGAGAGGGAGCAGCGACAATAAGAAAGTGCTGTGGAGATGTCAGTGCACTGACTCCAAGAGTGAAGTGAGTGTTAGTGGAAGGGACACAGTCTTTTACACGGGCTGTGCCAGCCTAGCAGCATTCCAATCTGCCACTGCCTAGAGCTGGCTGGTCCTGTACACTCTGCTGGCTGTGGGTGATCAACTCTCACCCTTTGCTCATTCCCTCAGTGAATCCAGATGTCAGGAGGCTCTGTGGCACCCCCTACTTCAGACTGGAGACCACGCCTTTCTCACCAATGCAAACTGGGAAATGTAGTCCAGCAGCATGGATTTGGGCAGTATGAGCTGCAGGGTGGAGCACGGAGCCGCTGCTGGGTGGGGGCAGAGTCTCTGGCTCCTCCACAGCTTACAGACCTGCCACTAATGAATGAACCACCCAGCCGTGGCATACAAACCTGCCACCGGGCAGGGACAGCCCTAAGCTGTGGTTGGTTCCATGGAGCCGCCTGGTGCAGCCCAGCCAAGACAGCTGCTGGTGGATGGACTCGGAGCTGCCGCAGTTTATAAAGCCCCACAGCCGTTGCTGGGCGTGGTTCTGCTGGGGCATGCAGCTGGGCACGGTCCCTCTGTGGGATATGGGAAAAGGCACTGCCAAGTGCAGACCCACCATGGAGCACTGGCAGGACGCCACAAACCATGTGGGGACACCCAGGGGTAAGGATCCCTGTGGGGCCATGTGGTCCTGTTGCACAGGACTCTTGGAGATGGCTTGGTCCCCATGGCCCCGCCCCAGCCCCAGGATCCCTCTCCCACGGCCACTGCCCTGAGGCTGGCCCTTCAAGAGCCTAGATGCATGACCTAGAAAAGAAACAAAAGCCACCAGTCAGCAAGAGCAGCCAGAGACAAGATATACCAAAAACCAGCAGTTCTGGAGATCAAGAGATGACAATGTGCTCTAAGACCTGAGAAACTTCTCCAGTTGTCTCCCAAAACTAATAAATAAACTTAGCACATACCTTCAACTACCACAATGGGAATTAGTGGGGAGACCTCACACTATTTATGCTCAGCATCAAAGGATTCTAAGTAAGAATTCAAACCCTCACAGAGAACATTTTAAAACCTCGCTAAGAAAAATGTCCAAGAAGATGTTGACCAGACGGGCAGTGGGGAGGGATCCTACCGGAGAGTTACCACCCAGACACTGGAATGTAGCAACATAAGACAAGGCAGAGTCAAAGCAACCAGTACACAGCTCAACACACCCAGCTCTATGCCGGCTCTGAGGCTGTGGCCCCATATCTCTCCACTGTGTGAGCAACTACCAGCAGAGAGCAGTGGCAGCAACCCCAGGGCCACAGCAATTCCCAGGGATCCAGCCAAAGAACAAGCGGGAACTGGAGCACAACAGCAAGAGAGAGCTGCAGATGGAGGTGGATCACATGGCCCCACGCCCTTCTCACTCCAACACCAAGCAGGAAGCACAAGCTGAGTTACCAGGCTTCAGCTCCCACCTCAAACTCCCTCTGTGAGCACCTTGAGTCTTGGCAACCCACACGCTCACCACCTATTCCTGTCAGCAACAGGATGAGTCCATGGGCTTCAGGACTCGCCCTAAACTGCCAATATGAGCACCAGGAGGGACTCCATACTACTTGCATATGTGAACCTTGAATGAACCCATAGCAACAAACTACACAATAAACGGCGGCCATGGAGTCTGGGAGACAACAACATACTCTACACAGAAAACCTGAGAAAACCCTCCAGTTCTCTCCTGGAGCTAATAACTAAACTTGGTGCACATCCTGGTCTACCTCAGTGAACACGGATGGGGGAGACCCCACGCCACTTTTGCACAGCATTGTGGGTGCGCCCAATGCCCGGCTGTGGGAGAAGAGGAGGGAGGGTGCTGGGGATCGGGAGGTGGGAGTAGGCGGAGCCCTGGAGCCGGAGTGCGGACCCGGTGCTGTGGCGGGGTGGGACAGCCTCCAGGGAGTCATGGGCAGCCTGCGGGGAGACACTGGGGGCCTGGGAGGGGACCCCGGGGACCCTGACAGAGTTCAGCAGCCTGAGGGGGAGGGGAGCACCCTCTGGACCACATAAAACCCTGAAGACCTGGATCGGGTCCCCAGTAGCATGGTGATGGGGCGGAGCCCTGAAGCCTGCGGGGGCGACCCCAGGGACCAGAGTGGGTCTCCAGGAGTGTCTTGGACCAGGCCCCAAGAATGTCTTGACAGGGGCAAAGCTGAGTGGTCTGTGGGGGAGATCCACGGAGCCGACTGGGCCTTCAGGAACACCTGGAACTGGGCCCTGAGAGTGCCTCAATGGGGAGGAGCCCTGTGGACCTTGGGGGCAACTCTGTGGACCTGACCAGGCTTTTGGGAGCACCTCGTACCGGACCCTGAGGACCCATGATGGGGCAGAGCCCAGAAGTCCACGGGGGTGGCCCCGAGGACTTGACTGGGCCTCTGAATGTGCTGCACCGAGGAGGAACCTGGAGGCCCGTGGGGTAAGCCTGCCAACTCAACTGGACCACCATTGGCCTTGAGGGCTTGTCAAGGGAGGAGCGAGTACAGTGAACCTGGTTCCCTGCCAATTTACTGTTGTTGAGGATGGATGCTTTTCCACCTCGGCCATAGCAATCTGTGCACACCTATGTTTGTTACAGTGTAATTAGAAACAGCCATGTCTCTCCCCAGTGTGAGAGCCTGAGAGAGTAAGTAAACCAAAAATAAATAAATAAATAAATAATAAATAAAAATGTTAAAAAAGTACAGTTACTAACAGAGGGAAGATGATTGGTTGGGAGTACAGCAGAGATGAGGGTGGAGAAAACTGATTAATCAAATGAGCTATCATCTGTATAACTGAGCAACAAATATGAAAATAACATTAAGTATTACAGCATCCAGTGCTAGTTCCCTCTTATCTTCTTTATGATTTTGTATTTCCTTTATTGTTTTTGTTAACACATGTGAAGATAACATTATGTAATACAGCACCCAGTGCTAATTCCCTACTATCTTCTCTATAATTTTGTATTTCCTTTATTGTTTTTGTGTTATCCTGGTTTTTATGTCCCCATTTCTTTATCTTTAAAATAAAATAAAAAAGAGATGCTTTACAGTTAAAACAAGCCAAAAAAAAAAAAGGATGGCGGTGGGAAAAAAAGAGATGGCGGTAGACTGATTAATCTGGCAAAAGAAATTTCAAGGCAGTCAAATGTTGAGGAAGAGGCATGGCTATTGTTGGGGGCTTTTAGCCAGATTTATGTTGATATTCAAGACCAAAGAGCCCAGCAGTATGATTTAAAATGTTGTGAGTTTGGCCAGAAAGGAAGCTCCAGTAAAGCTGTGGACTGCAAAGGTGGAGTTGAGGAGATCCTGATTGCTAAAGAGGAATAAGAGAAACGAAAAGATAGCCTGAAGGTATTACCAGAAACAGCAAATTCTTCACTCTTTGTAGACTCATATTTGCAAGGATGAACAACTTTGCCCTGAGGAAAAAGCCTCAGAGCACCATGTTCCAGAATGGCAGCCACCGCGCCTGGTTCCAGAGGATAGAGAATCTGCTCCTCACAATTGGATTCAGAGTACCCAGTGATCCTGGCACTCGACCCCTATGGCCAAGAGAGAAGAAAGCTTGGCTACTGCACCAAGTGGCAGTAGACCTTGGCATCATCCATGTGGTGCTGGTTTTTGGTGCATACAAAGTACAAGAGTTTTGAGGTTAAAATGGCTTCCACCTGGATTTCAGAAGAAGGCCTGGGAGAACAGGCAGTGTGGTCCTGGGAGGCCAGTATGCAGCTGTGAGTGAGAAGCCAGCAGTTCAGTGGAGACCTCAGAATTTAAAAAAGCCAGGAACATGGACTGTTGGAGGAAATTTTCGCTGCAAGGAGGGAGCAAGGTGGGCCCAAGAGAGAAGCCATGTGAGCTATAACCCCTGCAAGTACCACCAGGGTGGAATCATGCAAGCCCTTTGGAGCTCCCAACATGCCACAAGTTGCTTCAGATGCTGGGTGTTGAACTACAGGACTTAATGTTAGTCCTGCTGGATGCTGGACTTGCTTTGGTCCCAATGCTTTGTGTTCCCATTTGTACTTTTTGGAATGGTAATGTTTATTTTGTGCATTGAATGTTGGAAATGTTTAATTTTGTTTTCATTTGTACAGGGGCTTGCAACTAAGAATTTGCCTTGTATCTAGGAGGCGACTTGGTACTTGGAATTTTCAGCAATGCTGCAACTGTTAGTGCTTTGGCAACTCTTGCAGATGGACAAAATATCTTTTGCATAAAGGGATGGACATGAGTCTTTGCGGGCCAGGGGTGGAATGTTAATGGTTTGTGTCTGACTGTCTCCCCAAAGCCTCATGTAGTCATGGGGCGGGCTTTTAGAGTTTGATGGATTATGGGTGTCAGAGCTACACTTGCCCTGGGGTGGATGGTTTTGCATATGTAAGGGAGAAAAAGAGGCCACCATTGCTTCCCTTTGCTCTCGTCTGCCATGTGCCACTCTACCTCTGAGCCAGCCAAGTATGAACGGCAATCTCCACAACCTGGAAGCTAAATAAACCTTTCCTTCCTTAATTTTAGGAATTGGGTATTTTTTTTTTTTTTTTGGCGGTACTGGGGATTGAACTCAGGACCCTGCACTTGCTAGGCAGGCGCTTATTCCACTGAGCTATATCCCCAGCCCATGAATTGGGTATTTTGTCTCAGTAATGAGAAAAAAGTAACCAAGACACATACAATGACATTAGGAAGCAAAACGATTAAATCATCAATCATTATTATTATTATTTTTGGTACTGGAAATTGAACTCGGGACCTTGGGCTTGCTAGGCAGATGCATGTGCTGCTGAGCTATATCCCTGGCCCTCAATTATTAATCAATATTGCGGTTTCCATATGATTTATGTTTGTGGAAAAATAATGCCTATTGTCTTTGTTGCTATTCAGTTGGCTCTCAAAGGGCCTACAAGTAAACCTGATGCTCTAGCAATTGTAGCTAGAGGGGAATTCAAAATTTTTCTCACTCACCATTTTTTACAAGTTTTGTACAGGTTTTTTCATTGTGTACACCAGCTAAAAATTACCATCTTGAGAGATAAACATATTCAATGAAATTGGGGCACTGTAAACCATAATTATATAAAGAAAATGCTAACTGGAAAACTATTCCAGAGAATGTGCCTTTGTTCTCTAATATAATTTTCATACTACCCAGCAATTTGTCATTATTTCTTCCTTTGGCAGGCAAATTTTGGCAGGCAAATTTGATTCAGACAGTTTTAATGATTTGCACAATGTCACATATCTTAGAAGTGTTTATAAATACTTACAATGAATTTTACCAAAGTTAATTTATTAATATAACTTATGTTGATATTTTTCAACAATCTAGAACCAGCTACACTTTTACTACCTTGACAACTGATCCTTTTTTCTTCAAAGCATCTTGCAGTTCACTTCTTAAGAGTATTGAGCATTTGTGGTCTGATATACAAAACCTTATCCCTTTCACTTCAAAAGGAGAAAAGTGACAGCATTGTTTTGCCCCACTTTAAAGAAAGAACAGTAGCTTTGATATGCAGACACAGTGTTGTCCTCTCTCTCAGCTATATCTGGTGCGTTTAAATCACTGCAATTTTGTGTACTTAGGTTTCATTTCCTAACTCAAGTCCATATTGTGTTGCATCCTCAACAATTTTTTGCACTAATTTTTTGCACTAATATATCAGTTTATGTCATGGCAAATGAAGGATTTTTTTTTTTTGTCCTTTAGTTTGAGTATAATTTAGTAATTTCCATCGAAGTGATTACCTAGAAAATCACCTCAGCCACTATAATCTATCTGAATAGAAGGCATCATTCTGTTATCATTCTATTTTCAGAAATTATTTCCTAGGTTTATGTCAAAAACCATGATTACATAGTACAAGGCCAATGTGAGCCTTTTAGTTGGTACTGCTTTTTACTTGAAAACAGGGAAATATTTGTCTTAGTTTAGTAATATTGTTGACAGTTTCAACCACACTTCTTTTTCTAAGTATCTGAAGTAGTCAAAACTAATGGCTAAATTATACTGACCTGCCAGCAACTAACTATGCAAATGTTTATTAGAATACCGTGCCTACATTCTCTGGAAATGTAAGAGTTCAAATTAGTTTTCCTTCAAACATCTCTTATCACTCTAAGGCTGCAGTTTTAAAATATGTTTTCAATATGTTAATTTATGGGAAGATATAATGTTTGTCCTTTGCTAACATTGGTCATTTTCTCATATGACTTAACATGTAAGCCTAGCTTTCCTCATACAGAGAAGTGTGTTTTTATTTACTTTTAAAATGCTTCACAATATAAAACTCTAAGTTCTGACAGTTTACTTTTAATTTCAGAAATAAATTCAATTTAGGCATTATTTTTCTTTTAGGAAATGACACCAATATTTTCCTGCAAATGGCCCAATATCCATTATTGTACCTATACTTTTTATTTTTAATTTTCTTGAGATATTTATTCTTTAATTCCTTGGTTTATCTTCTTTGATTTTTTCTTTGGTACATGTGTGATCTCTTCATCAGTATTTATTATTGTCAATTAATATATTAGCTCCTCAGTCTAGTGGTGAAAGAAAGTTCTTTAATTTCCTTTAGGATTTCTTTTTTGAAAAACTGTATCAAGATACTTAGAATTTATATATATTTAAAATGTGAATTTCAATACACAATGTGAAAGAATCGTAAATTATAGTTACTACTTTTTTCCTCTCACTTTTTACCCTTTTTACCCTTTTTTCTTCCTTCCTTCCTTCCTTCCTTCCTTCCTTCCTTCCTTCCTTCCTTCCTTCCTTCCTTCCTTTCCCTCCCTCCCTCCCTCCCTCCCTCTGTATTTCCCTCTCTCCCTTCCTTCTTTCCTTTCTTTCTTTCCTTCCTTCGTTCCTTCTGTCCTTCCTTCCCTTCCCTCTCTGTGATAAGAACATCTAAGATCTACAGTTGTCAAATTTCAAGTATGTAATTGTTAGATATAGTCACACTTCTTTCCATTAGTTCTTTAGAACCTATTAATCTTACATAAGTGAAATCCCATGCCCCGTGTTCAATATATCTTCATCTCTCCCTCCTAAGGGCCCTGATACCCACTACTCTACTATGTCTGTATGAGTTTGATTTTTTCTATTCCACATAAAAGTATTGTTTTCCATAATGATTGTATTGATTTACATTCCTACCAACACTGTATAAGCATTACTTTACCAACCCTTATTATCTCTTGTCTTTCTGATAATAGCTCCATATAGGTAAGAGGTAATAACTCATTGTCACTTGATTTCCATTTCGCTGATGATTAATGATACTGAGTTACCTTTTGATACAGTAAGTCTCTGACTTGCTAATGAGTTCTATTCCAGGAGAATGTTTGCAAGTAGGATTCACTCACTAGTCTGACAGTGAGTCTTATGCACAAATGTACACACACACACACACACACACACACACACACCCTTGTCCACTGTTGGTGGAAATGGAAATTGCTGTAGCTACTATGGAAATAGTGTAGAGATTCCTCAAAAAATAAAAAACCCCAAAAAACTAGAGGTTCCATTTGACTTAGCTATTCCCCTTCTTGTTGTCTACCCCAAATAATTAAAAACATCATACCACCTTAATATATGCACACCCATATTTATAGCAGCACAGTTTGCAATAGCTAAATCCTGGAAACAGCCCAAAGGTCCATCAGCTGACTAATGGACAAAGAAGATGTACTTTTTAAAAAAATACAATGTGGTACTACACTGCCATAAAGAAGGATCAATTTGAGACATTTCTAGGTAAATGGATGCACCTTGGGACTGTACTCTTAAACGAAATAAATCGGACTCATGTTTAAATATCACATTGTTTCTCTGCAGTGAGAAACCAAAAGGTTAAATAAGGACCAAAATGTGTAACAGATACTGGGAAGTAGGAAGAAAACGTTCAGGTGGGAAGGGGAACAACAGAGGTGGGAGGGGGAGAGGAAGGAAGGGAAAAGACAAAGGAGAATGGAGAAAGTGGAAAGAAAGATTTTGTAGATAAGTGGAAGAGAGGTCGAAAAGAGGGGAGGGGATTGGGGAAAAATGAAGAATCAAGATAAAGTATTCCCATGGACGGATTCCCTATGATGATTGTGATCATTATGTGTATCTAAAATGTACCAATAAGATTAATTTTAAAAAAGAAAAAATTATTACAAACATACTGTAAATAGACTATCTTTACTTTTGCAGTTACCTTAAACTGGTCATACAGCACAGTCCAACAGCTGGCACCTAGGGGCTCGCGCGAGTGAGCCGACAGGGAGAGAGCTCCTAACTGGAGGGACGGGGAGGTGCGAGATGGGGGAGGGACGTCTGCCATCTGCCCACTTCAGTCCAATCGCTCAGTTGTTTTCACTGCCTCCCAGCCATCCCTTCCACATCACCACTGCTTTCCTCTGGCTTCCAGACATCCGGGTCTCTTATTGACCTCGGTGCTACTGTACGCTATCATGCTGTACGGTGAGCTCATGGCAGCAGAAATATGACTGTCCGGCAGGCACGCAAGCCACTTCGAGTTCACATCTGTGAATGCTCCTAACACCAAGTCGGCTGGTGTGGCTGAAAGTTCGCAACTGGAATGATCGTAAGTCGGAGCTTTACTGTTTATCTGTTGGCTCCTTTGACTTTATGCATAGAACTCTATACTTTTGAATGAAGATTATAATTATAATTAATAGGTTTAATTTAAGGACATTTATTTAAATTTAAAATGGTTAGTTAAAATTTTTGACATGCAGACTCTATTTCACTGTAACCTTTGTGTCCGTTTTTTCTTTTCCAACTGAACAGATATTTTTGAGTGCTTACATTATGCAAGAAAGTATAGGAGGAAAGCATTGAAAGCTATAAATCTTTCCCTCTGGAATTTCTGTTCGTAGAGGAGGAGAAGGCATATATAAGTGTAATGCAAATGTTAAAGTCACTGTCAGAAGTATGCCTAAAAGTTACATGGAACTGTGGTACTTCTCTTTGTCCTCCTGAAGTTCATATGATGAAGTCCTGACCCCAGCACCTCAGATGTTACTGTATGTGGTGGATTAACTAATGGTCAACATCCAGCTGAACTAAATCAGTGTGGAGCTAGGTGTGGAAGACCCACCCGAGGATCGTTGCCAACAACATAAAAGGAGAACTGGAAGGGAAGATTGGGGTGCTGTTCATTCTCCTGGACAAGCTTGTCACACTGTTTTCATCATCAGAGGAGCTTGGGACATCGATGTCGCTGAGGATGGCTGTGGTTTTCTTCAAGGGAGCTCTGATCCTTATCTTGAAGGTCACTTCCTGACTCTGACTCCAGTGCAGATCCTTCTGCCTGCTGATACAGATCCTTCATCACACTGATATGGACTTTCTAGCTTCTACTACTGACCTTTGGGCCTTCCCAGTGCCGATCCTTGATACATGAAACGTTGTGGGCTCTAGGCCTCCAGTGGGACTCATGGAAGACATTGCCATGAGCTGTAGGTCTTCAGCTGGACTTGTGTAGGACATTGCCATGGGATCTAGGCCCTTAGCTAGATTATTTGTGTCTCTAGTGTGTGGACCAATCTCCTATACTCCCCTACATTTGGGTGAAAATTATAAAATAATCCTATAAATTATGTGTGCTGTATTAAACCTCATAAACCCTAAGGTACTGTACTTGGAAACAAGGTTATTGTAGATGTAATTTGTTAAGGAGAGGTCATAATGGAGCAGGGTAGGTGTCAAATCACTATGATTGGTATCTTTACAAAATAGAAAGAAATTTAGAGACAGACTTACAGCGAGAATGCTTTATGAACATGAATTCAGCAGTCAGGATGATGCTTCTACAAATCAAGTAATGCCAAACATTGCTGGCAGCTCCCTCACACTGAAAAGGAAAAACTGTACAAGGGAAACTGTTCTTTTTAAAACTTTGTTTTTCTGAAACTGCCTAGCTTTGTAACTGCCTCATGGCTTTGTAATTACTTTCTTGACCTCTGTAACCATGAGAGGATGCCTGACTGTACCATTGTACCAAGTCTAGGTTTTGGTGTTTCTGCTTACTGTTGCAAAACTAGGACAGGGTCAGAGAAAAGATTTTCTGTCAGAGCCAGCAGAAGGAACCAATTCTGCCAGCATCCTGATGTCAGAGTGCTAGTCTCTGGAACTGTGAGATATAGATTTCTGTTGTTTATGCTATTCAGTTTGTGGTACTCTGTTAATGTGGCCCTTAGCCTGACCTGACATACGGCCACACCTAACAGCCAGGAGTCTGATGCTACAATGCAGCCATTTACCCAGGAGAAAAATGGACTCAGGTTCAGCAAACAGCTAAATTTTCACTTCCACACTCAGCTCTTCTAGTCAGCTAACACTTCACTCTTCCTCCCAGGTACAGAGTATACTCATGTCCAAAGGAGATAACAGGAAGCCCCTTCCAATCACTGCTGCAAGGTGACAGCCCAGCATCTCTAGATGATGGAGTTTTCTTGACCAAATCTGAATGGAGCTTTTCATGATCTAGTGATGTATAAGTATTGTCATTTTCTCTCCTTACCTACACATTCATGATCCAATCAGTAGTCAAAAATCACATCAGCCATTTTAAAAGAGTAGATTCAATAAAAAGTAGCTATCATTAGTCTTTGAAGAATGAGGAGTCAAACAAGGACTCTACAGTGTCACAGAAGTAGAAGCAGCCCACCACTTTGAAGGAGTGAAAGGAAAGTTTTGAATTACTAAAATTTAGAAGCTTGAAGGAGAATCTATGTGACACTGGAAATCAGAGTTTGAAAAGAGATGTTATCAATCTGATGCCGGTGTTTTGAAGTTTGAGGGAAAGGGTCCTTCAGGGTGTAAGAGGAAAAGACATCGCTCAGCTAGAGGAGATGATTCTAAGATATTGCAGTGAAGCTGTGAGGGTAGAAGTCTACAGACAGAACTGAATTCTATTGTTGCTACTGGGATGGATTCCCATGCCTAGGTGAAGAAGTGAGGGTGGTAGAATACAGACAGAAACCAGAAGCAAACAGGAAGCATCATGTCCTTCTTCCCCTGCCATTCTGTGACACTTAAGCTTAGTTGTCAGCTTGATTTCTTTGGGAGCTGCCAAAGGGGTGAACAAATCACACTTCTTGGTATCTGGGCGGGTCATGGGGGCATGACTGGAGTCTAGGTCTAGTCCCTGGGCCTGCTTCTCGGGTGCTTTCCAGCTGCCATGTACCGAGCAGCTATTTTGCTCCCACACTCTCTTCTATCAAGTTTTTGTTTTGGAGCCAGCCAGTCATGGACCGAGTCTTCTGAAAGTGAACTAAATTAAATTTTTCCTCCTCTAATATGTGAATGTTGGATATTGTGCCCCAGAGATGAGAAAGTTGACCAGTACACAGCTCATCAATCTCCTGCTATAGTCCGCTTTGGCAAAGTCTAACGGAGCCAGCTGGCAAAGCAGAAATGTTTTTCAGAGTCTCAGCAACAACTTCAGAAAGCAGAATAAATATGAGTGGGAGAAGCAGATAAACAGGACATTTATTCCCAGTGTCTATGGTGGAGTAGATTCAGGGTGATTGCAGTGAATTCCCTCATTTCAGATGACAAGCATGGGAGACACATGGCAGTCATTTGTCCAGAACTTGGGAGAGTTACTCAGAGTCAGCAGGGTAGGATACATGAAGGCATTGTAGCAGTAGGAAAGTCCCTTAATTAAACCTCATTTGTACAATCTGGGAGGAACCTCATTTCCCATGTGTGTTAGTGATCTCCAAGACCAGTACTAGCTCACAAGATTTTCTAGGAGGACGCATAGGACTCAGGATTTAATCATGCTTAGAGCTATGATTTACTACATTGGTGGTCACAGAGAAAACTCAGGTCAGGAAAAGGGGACACTGGGTGAAATCTGAAGGATACCTCTCATGGATAATTCACACAGAACTTTCAGTTTCCTGAACCATTTCTGAGAACTTACGGGAAGTGTCATTGCTATGGATGAAATATGTGTCTTCAGAGGCCCATGTGTTAAGAGCTTGCTGCTTGGCAGCCTGTGGTGCTGTGGGGAGACTGAGCTTAGCAAACTCTTTCAGAGTTGGGGCCTTGTGGAAGGAGTGAGATCAGCGAGGGCATGCACATGAAAGGGATGTAAAGACCTCAGTGCTTTCTCCCTTGTTGCTTCCCAGCTGCTGTGAGGAGAGTAGTTTCCTCCACACACACTCCTCTAGTGATGTACAACCACTGCACCACAGGCTTCAAAGCAATGGCCAACCAACCGTGAACTGAAAACTCAAACTATCAGCAAAATAAACTTTTCTTCCTTAAAAGGCAGTTGTCTCAGGTACTTTGTCATAGTAATGGAAACCTGACTAACACAGTCATTTAGGATGGAAGCACATTAAAGACGAACTGCCAATGGTTTCCAATACTACAAACAGGATGTGTTAAGGGTAGCAGTCTCAGTCCTGTTTTGTTAAGCTGTTCTGCCCATCAATCTTTCTGCACATGAGACTTGTGTTCTACTCTGTTGGGGTGCTTAGTAGGCATAATGTGGTACTTTCCACTAGCATGGGCCACAATTTCAGCTAAGGTTTTGTTATAGTATATCCATATATGAAGCCTACCTTGTACTAATTTCCCCATTCCCCATCACTTAGACAGTCAACAGTTCACATAACCTGGTTTTCATTTGGCAGTCTTCATTCCATTTTAAAATCCAAATTATATTTTAGTTGAGATGTGGCCAGAAAAACAGATACAACTGGAAGTGTTTCAGGGAGGAAACTATCTTTATAGAGCATTATATAATACAATAAACTAGGTGCTTACAAATTCATAGGAAGAGCAGAAAGACTTCAAGTCAAAACATCCACTTCTAAATTTTTGATTAAATTATACTTATGGATTCTAGAATTTGCAGGAACCAATGAATGCACCACTGATGCTCAAAGCTGTGCACGGCTCCAAGGTGGAGAACTTCCTAGAAGGCACTCAGAGGGCTCCGCAAAAGTCTCATGTGCCAGCATCTCCATATTTTTAAAATTCTACTGGAGAATAGATGGCTTCCAATGGCGAGACTGTTGAAAATTGAGTTCTAATCTTTCACCTCCCATAATAGTGGATAATAGGAGGGAGAAAATGACAAATTACCAACATCATTACAATAGTAGTTTCTTATTTTCAAGTATATGTACATTCACTGTATTTTTCTTAACACACTCAGAAATGAGACTTCTGCAGTCATAAAACCAATGGAATAAACTACTTTGAAGAATAATTAAAATTAAGTGCTTCTCAACAGTTTGACAAATAACATAGATACAATTCTTATAATTATGAGGACATAAAAAGATTTTCTATATAAATTAAAATTAAAATGGATTAATGTATTTTACAAAATGAATTCAGCTAGTAGAAAGCATTCCAAGAGGCATATTAGTGGAAATATAATTGTGAAATTAGCCCTAAAATATTCATGTGATGGTAATGGGAAATGGTGTTTCATAGAAATGCAAAGAGGTAAGCAATTTATGGAAAGAAGTTTTCTCATAATTCATTTCCAGTATAAAATATTTTTGAAGATTCGTTCACCTCCTAGTTGATCATTTTTTGACCTGTTTCTATATTCTATTTACCATAACTATAAAAAGAAATTTGATCTATGTTGTGTATTTATAAATTTTTCTAGGAACTCTATACACACTTTCTATTGAAATCAAAATTCATTTGCATATGCAAGGAAATAGCATTCTAATCCGCTTTGTTCAAAGATCGAGGAATTACTGAAGCATAGAATCTCTCCATGGGTATAGTAGAATGAGTGATTTTTACCTGTGTTGGATGATTTCCATTCATCTATTAGTCTACTTTCTAGTCTCTCTGTTCAGTTTTGTGCCTTGGGAAGTAAAAGTCCATAGACCACATCAATGGGTCTTTTTACTCTTGATATCTAATGAGATTTATCCAATGAAAGGCATTGGGAGTAGGGGATGGGTGTATGATCTTTAATGCTTTCTTCCAGTATGTTGATTAATATAATGCCACTGGCAGGGCATGCACTGGGGAAAAATCATTATGACTAGTAAAAAAGACATCAATGCTGATAAAGCTGAGTTGTGGTAGTTTTGAAATCAGATCTGCAGTATAGCTAGTACTAAAACTGTGACTAGTGAATCTTTTATTTAAACTGCCAGCAAATACATTCCAAGTTCTTATTTTGTATGCTGTCCTTCTTGGTGCTGATAGGAGTGTAGCAGTGTGAGTCCTGGCTACAGGATTCTTGGTGCTTTGGCTCTTATCTGTGTCTCCTATACCTTAGATTTTAGTCCCTAATCTGTCATGACTTTAAAGAGCTATATCATATATATGAATAAAATTTTATGTACAAATTAAATAATACACCTTATTAGACCTTATTAATAAAGTAAGTTTAGCATAATAAAGCTTACTTACACTTTCCCTATATAATAAATGACTTTTTGGATCAAGCTATTAATCCCTTCTACCTTTCTTCAGTTTAATATTAAGCTAATGTCTATTCTAGCAAAGAGTAATGTATGGAAAGATAAGCAGATATAGAATCTTATTATTTAAAAATTAACTGTACTATGCCTCAAAGGCTGAGCAAAGCACATACTAGGAAAAAATGGTTAATAGTCTTCATGAAAGGATTTTTGTAGTGATTTCTTCCAAGTTTTTGCAACTTGTTGGAATATATTTCTCCATCATTTCTATATGTAAAGTTAAATGTTTTAAACCTGAGATTCAAGTTTACTGAATAATTTTCTATTAAGCATAAATTTGATGTCATAAAATTCAAACTTGAATGCATAGTATTAAGATTTCCATATTAAGGAGTGTTTTTATAAGAAAAGGTGAAAAGTTCATGCTAAAATCTTTGGGTTTTTATTTCCTCCCTTACACCTTACCGCTAATGCTGCCTCCACTCTGCACACCTGATCACTCACTAATATTTTGAGGATATTATTTTGACCGTGTCACTGTCCTTAACCAAAATATTTACTGAGTGATGAACTTTCCCAAGTGCTTAGGAAGCATCCAGGAACTAAGTAAACACAGATCCCTACACCCATAGGATAGATATTCTGCAGGGAGAAACAATAGGCCCTAGAGGTAATTACGTTACTGAGTATGTTGGAAAATGGAAAGTGCCATGAAAAATTATACAGTAGAACATGGTGAATTATTTGGCTGTGACTGGAGGCCTTAATGAGTTGATAGCATTAAAGCAAAATTGTAAAGGAGACAAGGGTGTTTGACCATCTGCAAATAATTTATTCCAGGCATGTGGAATAACCAGCAGAATAATCCAAGGGTGGGAATGTGCTTGTCACAGTCAAGGCACAGCAAGAGTGGCTAAAGTGTGCAAAAGAATAGGAAGTGAGCCAGAGAGAAAACAGATTGTGTAGGACCTTGGTGGAGAATAAAAGGATTTTGGCACTTCCATTGGAGAACTCTTGAAAGGTTTTAGCAAAGACTAATATGACTTGTGTGTTTTAAGGAAAATGTGATTTTGGGATAGAACGCAGCAGGGTAAAGGTAAAGTGGGGAGAATACTTTGGAGGCTACTTTGCATCATATATTCTGTCTTCTCTAGACTTTAGTAACCTCAAAACAAATCTTTTCTTTTTCTCGGAGATGGCTTTTATTACTCTTCAAGCATATGTCCTTGTTCTTTCTTCCAGAAGGATATATCTATGCCACGTTGACATCCATTTTTGCAAATGACTGTCAAATGCTAATGAAGTTTGAATGAATGTATAACACTCTGAAGAGAGACTTCAAAGACCTTTGTTTCTACCTCTTGCAGGAGACCTGCACTGAGCTAGATGGGTGTTTGGATCTAACGCTGAAGGTGACATTGAGCCTCACTGAAACTCATCTTGAGGAACTTACAGTGTGCAATACGATGACCTTGGTTTGTGAACCACTGAAAATCAAGCCAGTCTGTTACGACAGTGTCACTTAGCCTAATTCATGTGATGGAGTTCTCTAATCCTTTGCATGGTTCTATTTGTATATTTCTATTAAAAAATAAAAAGACCTATCACATGAGCCAGCAATCCCACAACTGGATACATTTCCGAGAAAAATGAACTCAATTTGTTAGGAGACATCTGTACTCTTGTGTTTGTTCTCTACGCTGTCTTTTCACTCTGAGTTTTTTCTTTTCTTCTCCTTTTTTTTTCCCTGTGAAGAAGCCTTTAAATATGATCTAATCTCATTCGTCTTTTTTGTTCTTTTGTTTCCACTGTCTTGTGAGTCTTGTTAAAAAATCCTTATCCAGTCTAATGTCCCGAAGAATTCCCCCATGCCTTCTACCAGTACCTTCATGTCTTGCATTATTTATATGTCTTCTAAGTTAGGAACGTTTTAACAGGGTTTATCAAGACTCACAAAGTAGTAAAATAGCCCAAATTAAAGGAGACAAGTTAATAAAAATAAGAAGAGAAATAAGTAGAACAAAATATGAGTCAAAACTATGTAACCACATACTACCCATCTATCAAATTGGTCACAGATATGGCCAGTGGTGCTCCAGAAGCTTGAAAAGAGATACTTTTAAAATTAATTGTGCAATTTTAAATATTTTTGAGATAAAAACTAATTGATGAAAGGTTGAGCACCCTTGATATTTGATTCTTAGAGAAATTTTTCAATTATTTTTAATAAGGTACATGGCTGTATGTCCCAAGACCAGTTTGGAAAACATGTACATTAAGTGTATTGTATTAACATTTATCTGTAATACAGCACTTATTTGAAACTTCTATCAGATCATCTTATTTTCTAAATTATAAATCCTGCCTCTCAAATGTCACGAAGAGTATTTTAGGCCAGAGAATGGAGGTCTGGCATACGATTTCATAGCTCTTACTAATTCTGTGGAAGTGATAATAAGACTATCAGAGGCAGAAAAATATAAAAATTCTACTCATAAATATGTTAAAGAAGATAGTTCCTCAGGGGCAAAAGACTACTGTGAATTAAAATGGATGTATATATTTAGGTTCCAATATTAATAATGATTTCAGAATTGGCAAGCATCTGCTTATTACTCCAACTTGGAGAAATAGTTCCAATCCTCTTACTTTACAGAACAACAAATACATACTTGATTGCCTTTTGTTTACTTTGAATTTAGTTTTTAGGAATATATAGCACAGGTAGAAAATTTAGAAATGTATATGGAGGAACGAAAAAGGCCTTCCAGTGCCTAAAGCCTGCAGATTACTACTATTACCTTTTCACATGTCTCATTGCAGTGTTTTATAAGTAAAAAAAAAATTCCTTACAAAAATTTCACAGTTTTATTTTCCTGTTCTTTTCAACATTATATTGTGAATATTTTATTTCATTGGTAAATATTAACCACTCTAATGATTACATAATATTCTATCAGATATAGATGCATCTTGACTTATCTAGGAGCTCACAAATTATTACTGTGTATACAACAGTGATGAATATATATATATAATAGTTATGAACACTTTGGAATACCAATATTCCCTTTTTATTATTTTCCTATAGTAGATTCCTGGAAGTGAAATTACTAGGTCAAAAGGTGATATTGTCTTAAATTTTTTTTTTTTTTTTTGAGACAAAGTCTTGCTGTGTAGTTCAGGCTGGACTTGAGTTCATTTTGTAGCCCAGGCTGGTCTCAAACTTGCAATAATTCTCCTGCCTCAGCCTCTCAAGTGCTGGGATTACAGGCATGTACAACTACACCTGGCCTTAAATGTTAATATGTTTCCAAGCTTTCTTTTTCAAAAGATGTGACAGCTTACTCTTTTTTATCAGACCAATAATATCGCATTTGTGAGCTCACAAGATATTGTTCTCAAAATTTTTGTGAATTTGACTACAGAAGGAATATCTTGGTTTAATGCTTGTTGCTCTAATGAGAAAGGAGGGACTTTTAAAAATTAATTATTCATGATTTGTATATTATTTATCCTGGTGTATAAATACCTTTGTATCAGTAAATTTTCAAAATTTTGTCAGATTTTTTGCAAAAACTCTACTGCACTTTCCGTTTAATCTTTAATTTACTTCAAACTAGTGATGTCTTTTTTGTAGGCATCCAGTCCAGTTTTTTTTCTATTAACCACAGCAGCTTTCATTTCAGTGAACTATGATCCAATGAAGCAATAAAATTTTAATAAAATGTTATTGGTAGACTGAAAAGTGAGATTCAAATGTATTTTAGAGGTGTTCTCCCAGTACTTGAGTAAGTGACAAAATATAAAATGGTTATCTGAGAGAAGAGCTGCTATTGGCTAGCTAATCTAGGAGGAGGGGAGCACAGCTTTATCGTCAGTTTGCGCCGTGGTCTCACTTCCTTTGGTGGTATAACAGAGCTAGGACTTTAGAGCAAGACAAGCAGTCTTGCAAACAGGGGCCTCCGTGTTGGGAGCTTTTGCTCAGTTCAAAAGAAAAAACTTCCTTTTTAACATCACTGTAACTTACAAATGAGTCAAATTGGATTATAACTGTCTTTAATTTGGTTAAGATTTCTTTTTTAAGATTTTTAAATTGAATGTTAATTGCAGTAAAAGCAAACCTCATTCAGCTGTGAGTCACTCATTATTACAATATTTGTGAAATTTATACTTTATATTTCAAAATACTTTCATATGTTAGTGTAGTACAGTAAATATATTCAAATAATAATTACAGCCAACTTTCTAAATGTTTCCACAACTAATCTGCAGTCCAAATCAGTGAAATAATTGAAATTATTATCCTGAAACTGATGCATAGCCATTCAGGCAACTTACCTGATGTTGCAAAATGATTAACCAGTAAGATCTGGATAATATTTTAGTTAAATTTAATGCTAGAGCATACTGTTATATTACCTGCAAGATCATTGAGTTACATTGAAATAAATAAACTCAAAATCCATATTGTCTTATAAGGTGGATTCTAAAGAAATATTACTTATTCAATATTTATATTTTAGCGTTTTCATTAACGATAGAATAACAAAACTTTTTGGCTTATTAAACATATCAAAGTCCCTATATAATTTCAGTTATTTATAATAAAAATAGATGCTATTCTTGTCTTGGCTATATTATCTTAATTACATGTCCAAATTAATAGTTTTTTTGTATTTGTTGAAAAATAAAATCTTTAACTTTTTGATTATCATCATCATTACCTTCAGCAGATAATTAATGAAGCTTTTCGTGGTAACAAATATGACACTGAAAGAAATCAGCTGGGGAAACTGCCACCATTCTCCTTCAGTCTTTTAAATAGAAATTATAATTTTAATGAGCCTTAAAATTATCCATGTAGCTGTGGAGGAAATAACCCACATCTCACTTGGTATTCCCTTATGCTTGGTGGACTTGATATGTAGGCGAGGAAGAGAGCAGCATTTGTTTTTGGCATTTGAACTGATTCATGTAGATTTCCAGAGCAATTTGAATAAACTCTAGCTGTTCGAAAACATTAGTATATCTCAAACGAGAATCTTTTCTTATACAGGATTTTTCTGACTTCTTGGTGATACTTCTTGTCATTAGTGACAAAACACAAACACACAATCCTATAATAAATAAACATCATTCAAAACAGACATAATTTCTGAAGACCTGAATTATGTTTCAAAAAATACATAAGTCTGAACTTTATGGGGAAAAGCTAACATTGGAAATAATCTATATTTTAGAATTAATTCATTAACTAGAATGCTTGTCTTATTCATATCTTGGGCTCACTGACTCTGGGCAAGAGAAACACCTGTTTTTGGCTTTAGTTTCCCTTTCACCAAAACGAAAGCATTAGAGTTGGTATCACGGAGACCCTCGCTGCTTTGGGTTGTCTCCCAGAGGGCGTTCTGGGCTTTGCCCAGTTTCACTATTATTTGTGGTGCAGAATTTCTGTATAGTACCAGCGGAAATCAGACTGTTTGCAACTGACATAGCAACGTTATCAAATGGCCTTTCTTTCTCTTAGTTTGTGGCTTTCTCAGTGAAAAGGGAAAACTAAACAAAGCATTTAGGGTGTGAATTAAAAGAACATAGGGTTTGGAGTTTAAAAATATATATTTATGTATTTGTATATTATATACGATGCCTGGCACTCTCTGTGGCATAGGTGTCCACTAAATAGTAGCTATCGGCGTCATTGTCAAGGACTAGGGTAGTCCTGAGGGAATTTTCTGGCTGTTCTCTAAATTCTGACAACGAGTAAGTGAATCCTTTCTTTATAAGTGAACTACCTGCTAGATTCCAGTGGTGGGAAGTGCTCCTCAGAGCGTGTTAGAAAGGTGTAGTGGTATTGCTTTTTCTTTCCACATATTTCATCTGCCATATTTTCCTACACAGTAACCTATTCAGCAGCTGTTCAGAAGCAATATCGTTTTGTATTTTAAAAATCTCAATATGTTATTTGGACTCTACTGTTTCCTGAATTTGTTTGACTGTTTGATGTGTTCAACATGTTTATAAAACATGAAAATATTCATGTGGGTGCACATATTGAACAATTTTGTAGGGCAAATTTATATGGTAGGTTGATATCCTAGGCCCTGTGTAACTTAAGCAGTAATTATAGGTAGGAAAAGTTCTTTCCTTTACTTCTTTCTACTAAAAACAATTGTCTAAAAATAGTTTGCAATTAGTTTTAAGACTTTGAAGTTGTATTTTGATTTCTTTTTCTGAAGAAAATAAATGTCAAGTCTGTCTCATTGAATTGAAGTAAATTCTGTTTCACAGGCTAGGCCACCAGATAATACTTAGAATTTCACATAGCTAAAAGATTTCACATAGGGTTGCAGGGGTCGGGTCCAATAGAGTAATGTGGTGGATGTGTTTTCTCAAAGGCCCAAAGCTTTTGGGCACTGTCTCCCCCTTTCTATGTACTTGGCCATTCTTTTCTGAGTCTTCAAGTGGCATTTGCTCATAATCAAGCATTGACCTAGAACAAAATGTCTGTAATTACAGTGCTTGGTGGAGGTGGAAGGAACTTGGACTGAGTGAGGAGTCATTAAATGAACCCATCAAAGGGCAGGATTGCTGGCTGGATTGATTGAAAGGTAGAGATGGAAGGATGATGGAGGAACTGACTATAACCATACATGACAATCTGTGTATGGCACAATCCCAAATGAAACAGATACATTTGTATTCCTTTCCTTCAACACAATTGCATGATTGATCATTGTTTTTTAACTTCTTGTTAGAAAATTTTATATATTAATTCTAAACATAGTTTGTAATGAGAAAGTATCATAATTGTGTTCCTTATTCCCATATGTTCCAAAGCCACACATGCACTCCTAGTAAACTTTTTAAAAAGTGCCCCTTTAAATTCAATCATTTTCTAATTATTTCTGTTTTATGTATGCAAAGCATGCTGATAAATTTCTACCATTTGCAACAAGTTGATCATAGAAAAACATCAAAAGATTTTTAGGAAAATGAATATCAAATTGGACTTTAAGATTTTCTTTGCCTACTACATTGAGAAAAACAAAACAAAATTTAATCAAGGTTTCTAAAAATAGAACCAATTATTTTGCTTATATTTATCCTTACAGAGACATAAAAATGCATGTTTTGGAAGACTAAAAGTCTTCAGCATTAACTTTATTTGATTTTAAAAATAATTATTGGCCTTGCCCTTTCTGGAGATTTTTATAATGTTTACTTCAGTTGAGAATCAGTGTGATCTTTATGTCATGCATGTGCTGGTGAAGAGCATACTATTGCTACTGCTGGTCTTTCTTTTTTGAAAATACTTCACCAACTTCTCTCCCCTGACTCTTTCTCATGGGCTGTGTTAATACAAACTGTTATACTTAAAAGTACAAACTTTGCTTACTTTTTAAGGCCATTAGCAAATAACTTTTCCTTATTCCACTATTCATTCCTTTGATTAATCAAAAAGACTAGATATTTAATTTATCCTTCAAAATGGGATAATAGATTACACGTACATATGAAAACAAAAAAGAAGAAATTTCACTTGATTGAATGAGGAAAAAAAGAAGACTTATTAAAGATCATTTCAAAATGATTCCTGGCTATAGAGTATATAAAAGGTTTCACCAAGTTTATGTCATATAATATATATGAAAGTACAGCAAATACCATTTAAAAATTTTCCTTTTAGGGCCTTATGTAAGAGTTAAGGAAAAAGTTATTTTATCTCATTTCATTTTAAGGCAACCCATATCACTTAGCAGGGAGTGATAGTAAATTATCAGACAAGTCTGCGTTTTATAACCTCTGATCTTCTCTCTTTACATGTCCAACTCTCTTGAGTATCTCCACTCCAGGATACACTACATTTCATCTACCTTTTCCACGTCATGGATTTCAGGTCCAAGTGGCATATGTAATTCAAATGGATTTTTCTGGGAAGTCCTGGTTGTGTTAAAGCTATGGTACAATAAGCAACTTGAAAGCACAGTCATGCAATCCTAGTACCAAGTTAATATTTGGAAAGGGTCCGTTACTTGGAGCAAAATAAGAAATTTGCCTGCCCTATGATGTAAACTGAGTCTTCTGTACACAGCTTCATTATTTTCTTGATAAGTACATTTATCAACCTGTGAGACACATTTCTTAATTGAACAACATGTTCTTTAAAGGTAGGAATGGTGTTTTGAACATTTTTTTGTATAATTATAATGTGTTGAAGAATGTAGTCTCAATAAATAGTGTAGTTTTATATCCATTAGTTTATGTATTATTAAAATAAATTAAAAGTAATTTCAATGTAATAGCGCTGTCATTTTTGGAGTACCTAAGATTTGAATTACTTCTGTTCTTAATCTATGGGGATAATCAGAGCTGAATATATTCCTTGTACAGATACTTATCAAGTAGCTCTTTTATTGCAGTGATGTGCAACACAGTAGTGACGTGCTAAGGTATTCAACTTTAGAAATGCACCAGTGTATAAAATAGTCACAGTTGCTGGCCTCCTGGGAAGTGCACATGTTTTTTCAAAAACATTTAAAATAAGGCATAATTCACTCTTACAGTCAACAAAAAAAAAAGGTTAACATCTAAAGTTTATTACTATCTTTGACTTTCACCCCCCATTTACTCTCCATATTTCTAAATTAATATGTGCACAAGATTTAAAATGACTTTGCTTTTATGGAACTATTCCTATTACTTTATCATAGAGATTTTTTTTTTTTTTTTTTTTGCGGTACTGGGGATCGAACTCAGGACCCTGCGCTTGCTAGGCAAGCGCTTATTCCACTGAGCTATATCCCCAGCCCCCTATCATAGAGATTTAATATCATATTTCTGAAGCATAGTAAAACAAAGCCTGCCTGGCATTGTAAATCCTGTTTTGATACTTGTAACCCTCTACCTGACACACACTACAGATATTTTCCTCCCTGAGAAATCACAGTTTATTGGGAGGAGCATCTTACTATTTAATTCAAAGTCCAAACAGTCACTCTGTGCAGGATTCTAGCATTTTCCTCTCCATAGGATTCTTTTCGATAGAAGGAAAGATTACTGCTTGTTGCTCTAACTCTACAGTTTTTTTCTAAATATAACCTACTGACTTTCCCAACCAAGACTTGTGGTTACAAACAATAAGGGAGATAAAGTAGCAGAAATTATAAATTATGACTGTAGCCCATATAAACTGCATGGATATTATACCCATCATTCCCTTTGAACAAAGCTTGTCATTAGTCTGGCCTAAGTGTGAAAGGTTGTAATACACTTATGTTGGATAATTGCACTTCCTGACAGATGGAAGAGCAAGAGAAAGTGTTAGGCCAAGAGAGAGCAATGATTTAACTGCTATTCCTTGTTAGTTCAATTAGAAAAATTTCTTGTTTTCTTCTTTATAGTTTTCTTTTTTAAAAAACAGAACCATATTTTTAAAAAGAGATGAGCCTCCAGACATTTCTGTCTTTGCAGTTTCTACAAACTCTAGGAGTTACAGCAGACTACACATAGCTGTTTCATTTCATTTCATGGCAGCAAGGACTATCCCCCAGAGGGAAAAC
>PVLD010001043.1:0-5000 GCA_004027595.1 Dinomys branickii | reverse complement strand
ACTTGCTATGCAGGCATTATGCCTCTGAGCTATATCCCCAGCCCCATGATTATGTTCTGAAGAAGTTATTGTAGTTTTTTTTTTCATAATAGCATCTTTTCTTATGTGTAGAAACTTTCTTATTCCTCAGAAGTATCAATATTTAATTTTCTTATTTTTTCTGTGCAATTAAAATGTTTTAATTTTTTGTTTACAAGTTTTATGTATGTATTCATTTGTTTTTCTACAACAGACTCAGAAAATGTCAAGGGACTACCACACTGCTTTTCTTCTGACTGTAGTTGGTTCAAATGCTATTTGCTTTTTTTTAAAGTATCTAAACCAAGGAAAGCCAACTCAGATCCACATCTTGGGAGAAGTAATTAGTTAGAGAATTTGTGGCTTCTGAATAACTAAATTTTATTTTACCTAAGTAGAACAGTGACATCTAGTGCCTGAAAATTATGTCAATGTCGTTGAAGAATAGATGTGCATTTAGATCAGCAGAAATTACACGCAGTGTCTACTATTCATGGAGAGGTAGATCTCACCCTGGCCGTTATCTATTCCAATGCGTGCAACTTCAGTGACAACCCCTTTCCCTCCGTCCTTCTCTCCGGACGTACGGCCTCTCTATATGCTCCTCCAAGGAACCTTTATGTCCTTTTCCCCCTTTTCCTACCGATTCTGTGCCCCATGACTTCCCTATGTACACCTCAAATTTTTATCAGGCGTGAATTCTTCACCTTCAGAAACGAATCAGACAATTTCTGTATCTATATCTTGGTTTACCTTCCCTCTGCCTGCATGGTTCTTAATGTCTTTCCTCAAATTTTACTTATCCTTCAGTTTCACTTTCTTGGCAGTGTCTTCCTTTGTCTTTCTAAATCACTTCTTATCTGAATTTCGAGAACATTTAGTCTGTGCACCTCCTCTGGGTTTAAATATAGTCTGTATTAAATCGATTGTTATGAATCTGCTAGAGTAGTTTGGTCTTATAAGTAAGATTTTAAGTTCCTTGGGTTTGGTAATTCTATACTTCTAAGCATCTTTTTGCATATTGTTGAGCAGATTACTCAGTGATTAACGTAATTTTTTATTGTTAATTGTATTGGTTTTCTTTAATTTTGAAATTTTGTGACTATATTTTGACAGTTTTAAAAATTTTAAATTCTGTATTTTATAGGTTTGTTGTAACTTTGTTTTTCATAATAAACTGAATAATACTAGGATAGAAAGGAAGATATTTGAAGGTAATTGATTATTGAAGATAATTGAGATTGAAGACAATTGAGCTTTCTGAAGATTATTGATGATAATTTTCATGATACCTTAAATTACAAATGAGGGCATGACAGCTTGGATACATTGAATATGTATGTGTGTGTGTGTGTGTGTGTGTGTGTTCATGTGTGCACACATGTGTGTGCATGTGTTCATGCGTGCATGTGTGTGTGTGCATTGTGTGTGTGCACACACGCGCGCGCGCGCGCGTGCACGCGTGTATGTGTGTGCATGCGCGTGTGCACGCACGTGTGTATGTGTGCACGCGTGTATGTGTGTGCGTGTGTGCGTTCATGTGTGCACGCGTGTGTGTATGTGTGCGTGTGTTCATGTGTGCACGCGTGTGTATGTGTGTGCACGTGTGTGTTCGTGTGTGCACGTGTGTGTGTATGTGTGTGCACGCATGTGTTCATGTGTGCACGTGTGTGTGTGTGTGTGTGTGTGTGCGTGTGCTGAGAAAGTATTAAAGAAAAATAGACAAAGCAGCTTGCCACACAGTACGCAGCACAAAATGTTTTGGTAGTCATGAAATATTATATGAGTATGTTTATGTAGACATACATGTGAATTATATATTTAAAATCATTACTTCTAGTTGCTTTCCTTTGATCTTTATAATCAAAGACAAGATAAATGATTTTGTGCATATTTTATACATTTGTTTTTTCATTACACCTTTTTTGAACATCTTTTATGTGTCTGTTAGGGTTTGAGTACAAAACTATCATTTCACTCTTTCAAATTTTTTAAAATTTTGTTTTTGTTTGTTCCATTTGGTTTAGCAGATGAGCCTGAAAGTGAAGAAGTTGAGTGATAAAACCACACTATAACTTGCAGATGTACAGTAAGAGAATGAAAATCTTCAGTCTTGAAGTTCAGAGTTACTTCCACATTATTTAGCTATGTTGGTTGAATTACTCTAAAAATATAAACTTAGAAAGAATTGTTCTCATTCATCAGAAAATGATTCCTATACTGAGTTTGCTGAAATAGACTAGCAATAGAGATTAACCATTCTTCAATGTAGGCTAATTTCTCAGTGTTTGATGGGAGACAAGTTATCCTTTTCCAGGAAGAAATTGAATTTGTAGTCTATTAACTCTTCTGGCTGCTGAGGTGAAAGGTTTATATAAGTCCGAGGTAAGTCTTTTTCCTTTCATCTCTACATTATCAAGATTATCTGTTTTATAAACCATACTATTGTTTCTCCTCTTGTTTATATAGCACTGTTTATATCACACTGCTGAATATTCCTCAATACTTTGTGCATTGTGTACCTGGACATCTACGACAGCCCGATGGAAGAAAACATTTGCAAAGCTAGAACATTTGTTAGAGAGCTAGCTACATTAAGTATTAATTGCAATAAATTTTGATATCTAAATTTTCTTGTAAAATAGGTGTCAAAGGGCTGGCACTTACTTAAAAAATGTTATCTCCCAGTTTAAAGATCTAGTAATTTCAATGAAAAATAATGGGTGGTTTGTGCAATAAAAATCTGGATTATGATTAAAATGGGCAGACTTTTCTTGTAGAGCGATCATGCTATTAGCTTAGAATAGTACAATATACATTTTTGGAGGCAAAGTAGCAAATTTAACTAAGATATGAAGAGAATGCCTTTGACAGCATCAATGCAGACACCGCAGAGCTGTTGCAGTGTGTTGGAAGGTAAAGCGGCATTCTGGGTGTTGATGTTCATATGAATTAAGTTTCATGAAGAGCAAGTCAAGTTTCTTTGAACTGGGAGTGACTGAGTGAGCAACTGAACCTGTTAGTTGACTTTTTGCTTGGTTTCTGTTGACATAACTCAATAGCAGCCATGGCAAAGCCAAAGTTGTGCTTTTCACAGATCTTAACTTTCATATGGAAAGCGTAAGTTATGCATGAGAGAGCAATAAACTAATTATTTTATCAATTTGCAGCACTTCTTAAAGTCAGTTTATCCTCTTGACTCAATTCAGAGACCCTTTGGAATAATAGTTATATATAGATAAAATTGCTAGTTGTAAAAATGACTAATTAGTACATGAAAGGCACTTGTCTTTCAAATTTCTAGAATTATCTTCTTTATGTCATAGTTCAAAATAGACGGACTGATTTGCCTCTTTTGTCTGTCCAGGTTGGTTGGCTCTCTGGAATGCAGACATTCAACTTAAATGCAGATTTAAAATTAGTGGCAAAGCATGTACCGTTTTCCTATCCCTAACTAAACATTTTGGGAACCCCCATGGCAAGCACGGTGACAGAGTGAACAGCCATAGTCCCTAAGCCCGGGATTCAGAAGAGTGGAGAGCAGGGAAGTCAGATACTTCAGATTAGTTATTCATTTGTATAGATGATCCGTCACTTTATAGGGACCTATAAGATAAATAAATGAATCTGGTGCTGGCAAAATTAAAAGGGGATGGAGGGGAGAAGAAAAAAAGACTCGAGATGTGATATGTACCTGTACCAGTTCTCTATGATGCGTGTGATCATTATGCACTGCAAACATATAGTAATAAAATTTAAAAACTTTATAAAAAGGCAATAAAAGAAGCTAGACTGAACAATAAAGTTTTTGTCATCCTCCTTAACATTTCTGAGTCAGCTGATCTTTTTCAAATATCTTGGGAAAGAACATAAGAAATTTATAATACATTTATTAAGTGATACCCATGAATTATTTACTTACTAAGTGATAATTACAGATACCCATGCTCCTTGGCACTACAGAGTCAATTCATTGAAAAGATTATAATTTAGAAGATTAGTTGTACTTTATCCGTCATATCTTGTTGTGTATATAAATACACAGTTATGTATTTAACACAGAGAAAATGAAGATAGACTTGTCTTAAACAATATATGTGTAAAAATTAGCTTTAAACAAATTAATCCAAGGGCAATGAAGGGTAAGTAATTCTCACCAAGGGGTTTGTAAATACTCTTCATTCTCTGAAATTCAGCTTTTTCATATATATCACAAATGTATGACACTTTTAACCGGAAGCCTTGATTTTGGATGTGGCCATTTAGAAGATAAAGATGGCGGGATCTGTACAGGAAGTCAGTGGAGATGCGGTGTGAATAAAACGTGCTGTTCTGCTCCAGTGGTTAGTATTCTAACACTCATCACGATGCCTGCTTATGCCAAGTAATTGTGTGTGTGTGTGTGTGTGTGTGTGTGTGTGTGCATAAGAAATGGTGAAAAATGACAGTAGACATTTTTAAAAATTTCCCCAAATCACACATTTTGCAGAGATATTCAAGATTAGTATCAGAATAGCCGAGCTTCGGGGGTTTTTTCTAATCACTAGAGGCTAAATTGCTTTCCAGAAAAAGTCTTCCTATGAAATCGCATGATATTAGGAAAGCCAAGGCTAACCTGAGTGGCAGGTTACAGCATGTGTTCCGAATTCTCGCCGTCACCGCTGTGCCTTCTCTCTTCAGTCGCTCCGCATCCTGTCCCTATCGATCTATTTGAACGGGCTCCAAACGCATCTCTCTCCTCTCTCTTTGTCGTTGTAGTATAATCTACACACTGCTGTTAAATTCACCTTTTTTTTTTTTATTTTAGAAACATAAAAGTACAAAAACATATTGACAAACAGACACCCATTATCATAGAAAATAGTACAATCACAACTAATCTATAGACAAGGTGATATGGTCTCAACAGTAGTTGTTGCTTTATCCATTGATATCTTCGAATTGTAGATGTATGGACCCATATACAGACATGCAAATTTAGT
>PVLD010001042.1:165975-226270 GCA_004027595.1 Dinomys branickii | reverse complement strand
GGGGGTGGAGCAGGGACTGTGATGTTGCTCAGTGTCAAGGCTGTGGGTTCAGTCCCTAGTACTGCAACAAAAAAAAGTTAATTTAAAAATCCCACATGTGGTGGCACACACCTATAATCCCAGCACCTGAGAGGCTGAGACAGGAGGATCACCAGAAGTTTAAGGCCAGTCTGGGATATATAGTGAGTTCAAGGCCAGCTGAGCTGTGTAGTGAGGCCCTCTCAAAAACAAACAAACAAACAAAGAACTATTTAAAAGTTTTAAAATAAACCTCCTCTCTTTATAAAGTACACAACCTTAGGTATTTTGTTACAGTAACTGAAAATTGCCTAATACACATCCTATGTCTCAGTTTCTTCATTTGTAACAGCAGCTTCCTCCTAGGTAGCTAGGAGTTGACGTGTGGATAAAATGTGTAAGAAACTGAATGTGTGCAGAACATGACCAGCATACAGCAGGTGCTGTGGCATCTTAACATTTAACAATATTACTTGGAGTAACACTTTTAACCATAGTAACTCATGGGGCATTGTTCATTTGCCTGGTATTTTGACCCACTATACAGGCCTAATCTGCATCTACACAGCTAAGGGTTTCATGGCTTTGTTTTTTAAGTGAAGGAGAAAGAAACACAGAAGGGAAGGGGGCCAGGGGATCACAAATACTCAGGCTTTGGGAAGCAGAAAAAAGATTTGTGTCAAAAACAAAAGACTGAGCTGGGCACAGTGGCACATACCTATCTGAGAGGCTGAGGCAGGAGGATCGCAAGTCTGAGCCCAGCATGGGCAACTGAGCAACTGAGAAAGAACCTGTCTCAAAATAAAAATATAGAAAGGGCTAGGGATGGAGCTCAGCGCAAAGGCCCTGCGTTCAACCTCTAGTGCTGGGGAAAAAAAAAACAAGACTGGGGAGAAAACATAGTTAAAAGGCGCTTAGCAAGACCCTGTCTCAAAAGAAAAGAGAGACTAGGGATGTAGCTCAGTGTGAGGCCCTGGGGTCAGTCTCTAGGACTGGAGAAAAAAAAAAAATACTAGGGGAAACATATGTTTAAAAGCAACTTCTCACAGGCCAGGTATGGTGGCACACACCTACAATCCCAGCACTCGGGAAGCTGAGCCAGGAGGATTGCTGTAAGTTTGAGGCCAGCCTGGGCTACAAAGTGAGTTCAAGGCCAGCCTGAACTGCCTAGTGAGACCCTGTCTCAAAAAGAAAACTAAAAAACAATAGAGTACAAATTCATTTCAAATGTATGTGGAACATCCTCTGGTATAGCAGACATATCAGGCAATAAAACAAACCTAAATACAAATAAAAGGGCTGAAAAGCAGCCCTTTGCATATGTCTGTCCAGGCAAATTAATTTATGGTGGTAAAAGAAATTGCAGCAGTGGTTGCACATGATAAGGAGGATGGGAGGACTTTCCAGGGAGGAGAAAACATTATAAACCTTGGTTGGGTTCATGGCTGCATCTGTCAAAACACAATCCTAACACCTGTTCATCTTACGCTAGGCAAATCACATGTGCACACACTTAGACCAGCCGAGAAAGACTATTCAGGATGTGGGGAGCAGAGACAACATCGGAAGGAAGTTATCAGCATGTAGACACTGTGAGCTGCAGAAAGAGGAACCCCAACATTGTCCCCAGTGAGCCCCAAGTTATGGGAAACACCCACACCCACACACACACACACACACACACACACACACACACACACACAAATAGATTTGGGAACTCTAAAAAGCAAAGGCAATCTAGGCACTATTTCCTACTTAAAGCCCCAGGAGATGTCAGAAACCAGAGAGAGGTGAGGCCTGCTCTCCTGTGTATTACATTAAAATGAGTGGAGCCTTCATAGTTTCGTGGTGATTTTTTCTGTTGGTTGGTTGGTTGGTTGGTTTTTGGTTCTGGCAGTGGAACCCAGGGTCCCACACATACTACCCAAGAGCTCTACCACTGAGCTGCACCCCAGCGCTCTCACTGTGTGGATTAGCCCAAAATAAAGTAGGGGGAGCAAAAAGATCCCTGCACCCAGAAACAGCAGGGAAGTTGACCAAGAGACATCCAGACAGGAAAGGCCACACTAACAGCATGGTGGGTCCACTGGGTAGCCCAAGTGTTGCAATGACTGAGAACCAGAAAACCAGAAAAGCCAGAGCTATGTTCTAGATACTGTCCTGAGGGTAGCTGAGGAGGACAGAACTCAGGCAGTCAAGGCTGCACACCCGTAATCCCACCACTGAGGGAGGCTGAGGCAGAAGAGAGGCAAGTTTGAGCCCTATCAGGGCAACTTAATGGGACCTTGTCTCAAAATTAAAAAAAAAAAAAAAGAATAAAGGGGTTGGAGATGTACCCTAGTGGTAGAGTATACCAGGGTTCCACGGACAGTACCAGAGAAAGGAGAAGGAGGAAGGAAGGAAGAAGACAGTGAGGAGGGGCACACATCTATAATCCCAGCACACAAGAGGCTGAGGCAGGATCATCATGAATTTAAGGTCACTGTGGGTTACACAGTGAGTTCAAGGTTGACCTGAACTATGTAGTGAAACCATGTCTCAAAAAACAAAACAAAAAGAGAGAAAACTCATCACTCAATACACACACACACACTGATTAGAACAGTGCCTTGAACTTAGACGTTCATAAAACACTAGTTTAATTAACTTATAAGTAAACTGTGTACTTCACACAGATTATCTTATTGACTCTTCATGATGATCACTGAAGCATTATTTTTTTGAGAAAGGGTCTCTGTGCTGCCCAGGTTGGCCTCAAATTCCTAGGCTCAAACAATCCTCTTGCCTCAGCCTCCTGAGTAGTGAGGACTATAGGTGCTCACCCCCATTCCCAGCTCTAGTATTGTTAAGCCAGTTTTGTAGAAGGGAAACTGAACACAGAGAGATTAAATAACTTATCCAGAATCAGTCAGTGAATGTCTTACTTGCAGTAAAGATACTAAAGGACAAGGCTAGATGCAGTGGGACATACCCATGGTATTCCCAACTACTCAGGAGGCTGAGGCAGGAAGATCGAAAATTCAAGGTCATCCTCTGCAATTTACCAAGACCCTGTCTCAAAATAAAAAATAAAAAAGGCTCAGGATTCAGCTGACTGCTAGAGTTCTTGCCTAACATGCACAAAGCCCTGGACTCTACTCCCAGCACCACAAAAAAATAAATAAATGTATGAAGGACCACATACATGTTCTCCTCTACCTTGGTCTTATATAAGCTGTCCCCCTTCAGAAGAAAAATGGACCTCAGTTGACTGAGATTAAACGTCCACCATCCTGGTAGACTAGGAGTTCCAAAGCATAACAAATACATAAGTAAAATATTTCCCATAACCTCAGTTTAGCAAAATATGATTTGTACCTGCTCCGCTGACATTTTCTAATTTAACCCATTTAAATGATGCTATGAAACAGAAGAATTTTTAAAATAGAAGGAATATAAAGGAGGGGAAAACAACAAGATGGTAAGGACTAGGAACACAGCTTCATGATAGAGCCCCTGTCTAGCATGCATGAGGCCCTAGGTTCCATCTCCAGCCCTGGGAAGTAATAATATGGTAGACTGAATCCAAACAAATAACAATTATATTAAATGTAAATGGTCTAAAAACACCAATTAAGCTGGACATGGCAGCACATGCCTGTCATCCTAGCATCAGGAGGCTGAGGCAAGAGGATTGTTGTGAGTTCCAGGCCAACCTGGGCTACAAAGTGAGCTCTCAAGGCCAGCCTGAACTGCATAGCGAGACCCTGTCTCAAAAAGACAAAAATAAATAAATAAAAATAAAAACACCAATTAAATCAGGCATAGCAACACACAACTGTACAGCTGACCCCCTCGTGGGGGTCGTGTTCCTAGAGCATCCTCAAATTGTGAAAAGCCGTGAATTTCAGATATATATGGTCAGAGAAATGCCTATAATGTCTATTTTTACAGTTTAAACCCTAAATATCTATGTCTTCCATAGTAATGTAATTTAATACCAGACTGCAGAAGTGAAGTCTTAGAAGGGGCGGGGCATTTTAGCGACACCTTAGGGATCTTAGGGCTTTAAGAACACAACTTCGAACACCACAGGTAACTACAGGCGATACAACAACCTCTTAGGACAAGGAATGCCAGTGAAAAGTTACAGAGTAGCAGCCAATCAGCAGCAAGAATACTGAATAACGCTCTCGGACTGGCTACACGCAAACCTTGCGCCAAAAAAAAGACAATTGCGGAGGATATTTGCGGTTTCTGCAAAATTGTGGGGGGTGGTGGGTTCCACAAACAACTACTATTTAAATTTTAAGGAAAACTCCCTGAACGACTGAAGCTGAGAACTCTGAACCGTGACTTCCTGGGGATATACTGAAATGCAACACTCAGAAGACTGAGGCAGGAGGATTGCAGCGAGTTCGAGGCCAGCCTGAGCTACGCAGGGAATGCATGGCCAGCCTGAGTTACAGAGCAAGACCCTGTGTCAAAGATGAACACTCTCGGGCTGGGGATATAGCTCAGTGGCATAAGCGCCTGCCTGGAAAGCACAAGGTCCTGAGTTCGATCCCCAGTACCACACACATACACACACAAAAAGAACACTCTCTGCACCTGTATGCCCCACCCCAGCTACTCTCTGTAGTGCCAGCCGCAATCCGAGACACAATGGTGAAGGTTGGACTGAACAGGTTTGGCCATACTGGGCACCTGGTCACCAGGGCTGCTTTCAACTCTGGCAAAATGCATGTTGTGGCCATCAGTGACCCCTTCATTGACCTCAGCTACATGGTCTACATGTATCAGTCTGATTCCACCCACGGCAAGCTCCATAGCATCATCAAGGCTGAGAACTGGAAGCTCATCTTAACAGGAGGCCGTGCCCACCTTCCAAGAGCGAGACCCCACCCTCAATGAGGCAAGGCTGGCCACTGGCATCTTCACCAGCACAGAGAAGGCCGGGGCTCACTTGAAGGGTGGTGCCAAAAGGGTCATCACCTCTGCCCCTTCTGCGATGCCCCCGTTTGTGATGGCTGTGAATCGCAAGAAATATGACAACTCCTTCACGATTGTCAGCAACGCTTCCTGCACCACCAACTGCTTGGCCCCCTGGCCAAGGTCATCCATGGCCATCCATGACAACACTCCATCATGGAGGGAGCCATCACGCCATCGCTGCCCCTAGAAGGCTGCAGGCCCTCTGGGAAGCGCCCAACAGGTCAATCATGGATCCGACACACCACTGGAGGAAGCAGGCAAATACAAGACGTCAAGGTGTGAAGGAGGCATCGGAGGCCCCCTGAAGGGCATCCTGGGCTGAACCGAGGACCAGGCTGTCTCCTGCAACTCCTTCAACAGTGCCAGCCACTCTTCCACCTCCGAAGGGACTGGCATTGCCCTCACTGACCACTTTGTCAAGCTCACTGAGCTGGTGTGACAATTGGCTGCAGATCATGGAGCGAGCAGCTTTGCTGCAGAAGTCCCTGCCCCATTCCAGCCCTGGCACTGAGAATCTTCCCTTCTCCAAGCTTCCATCCCAGCCCTCCCAGAAGGGGCGGGGCCTAGGGAGCCCTGGCTCCTAGCACACCATCCAAAAAACATTAAAAACCAGAGATTATCATATGAGATATTTTAAAACCCAAGACCTAACTATATACTGTCGAGAAGAAACTCATGGTTAAAATAATGCATGTGTAAGTTAAAAGTGAAAGGATGGAGCGGGGGGCGGGGCATATACCTGTAATCTCAGCTAGTCGGGAGGCTGAGGCAGGAGGATCACAAGTTTAAGGCTAGTGTGGACAACTTAGCAAGGCCCTGTCTCAAAATAAAAAATAAAGACTGGGGGTGAAGTGCAGGGGTTGAGTGGGAGTCTTTGGGCTCAATCCCAATACCACACAAAAGACGTAAAGGATGGGACGAAAACACTAATCAATAGGACTATGGTTTTCACAGTTAAGACTCTGAACTGAAAAAAAAAAAAGATTCTGAACTGGCTTTGTTTGGGTTTGGTTTGTTTTTTGTGGCACTGGGGATTAAACCCAGGGCCCTTGCACTAAGCTCCATACCCAGCTTTTTAAATTTTTTTTACATTTTAAGACAAGGTCTTGCTAAGTCACTAAGTTGCCCAGGCTGGGCTCAAACTTGTGATCCTCCTCCCTCAGTCTCCCAGAGTGCTGGAGTTACAGGCGTGCACCACCACGCCCAGCACACTCTGGACTCCCACGCCAGCTCTGCAAGGCCACGTCTCAGCTCCGACACCAGTTTAGAGCGACCCCAGGCAAGCCGCTTCTGAGTATTATACCACGGTACGCCCATCTGTAGTGCAAATGACATGTGCAACGTACAAAGGGCAGTATTGCCCGACTCTAGTATTACTATGCTGCCTGGCGCGGCTCTTGGTGTTGGGGTGGCGCTGCGGGGACAAGGAGAGGGTTTAGAGATAAAGGCAAGAGGTCAGGTGGAGCCCTCTCTCCGGATGGGAGGAAGGGAACTGCCCAAGAACTGAAGGGCCTTTATTCATGCACTCCGGAGGTTGATGTCAATTTCAACCTCTCTGTCTAGCAACCAGTGTGCAAGCTGGAACAGCTTGTTTGTGTGGCTGGAGGAGCTCTCCCTGTTCTCTGTCTGCTTTGTCTTTTGTCTTAGCCCCCGCAAGTGTGATTTGATTTCCAGCTTCAGCAGCTGCCTACAGTGCAAAATCCAGAGAGTTGTATGAAGATATTCTGACTCTCCGGTGGAATCACACAGGTTAGACCTTACTTTCCTGCCATCTTAAAGGACAGAAGTATTTGTGTGACTTGCTTTGCAAGTACAAGTGAAAGCTTCACGAGTCAGTGTGTGAGAGGCTATGGGGTCTCCCTGTTACTGCAGCATAACAGAACCTCTCCTGACTGACCCACTCATTTATAGGATTGGGAAAATTACATGTGCTGGTGTGTGTAAGGCGTAAGTGTTTGAAATGCATCTGGGAAACAGGAAGTGCTAGTCACACTATTTCCGTGGTAGAGATAAAAATGAAACTTGTAGAGGTTAAAAAGACACAAGCAGGATTTGAACTCAGAGCACATCCTCTTAACTTCTGCATGTTTCCAACTCAGGAAGACTCTGCCACTAAGGTTTAGTGACTCAAAAGTGATTTTTTTTTTTTTTGAGACAGGATCTCACTATGTAGTCCAGGCTGGCCCGGAACTCACCAGGATTACAGGCATGTGCCACCACACCCATCTTAGTAACTCAAAAGTAAATCTAACTTCTCTCCATCCAGGCAGGGAGAGAAGTGTGTGACTCCTGGAAGCCATCCAGGCCGGCCCGGCAGGTTCCCAAGGGCTCAGCGGGGATGACTCACATGCTCAGCAAGGCTGTCAATGATGACCAGGTGGGAGTAGTTCTCCTGGCAGAACTTCCGGGCGCTATCCCAGGTCATGGTGCTCTGGGAGAAGTAATAGCACTTGCTGTCAAAGGGCAGCCAGTTATCAGGGCAGGTGACCTTGGTACATTCTGGAAACAAGAGAGGATGTGGTCAGGAGGCTCTGCAGTCATGAGATACACAGTATGCCATGTGCAGCAGTGACATCACATAGACTGGCCAAGCAATGATATATTAAGAAACAAAAATGTAACAAACATGTGATTTGATAAACTTTAGGTTGTTGGTAAATTCTTAGAAATATACAAAATTTCAAATCTGGTACAAAAAGTACAGGCATATACTTTCTAAAGAAGTTGGCAAGGCCAGGGATATACCTCAGTAGTGCAAGCACCTGCCTGGCAAGTGCAAGGTCCTGAGTTTGATTCCTGGTACCAAAGAAAAAAGAAAAAAAGAAAAATAAACTGCTTGGACTACAAAGAAGTTGGCAAGTAACTGAAGTGTCAGTCAGAAACTTCCCTCCGGCCAGTTGTGGTGGCTCATGCCTATAATCCCAGCACTCAGGAGGCTGGGGCAGGAGGAACACTGAGAATTTGAGGTCAGCCTGGGCTACAAAATGAGTTCAAGGCCAGCCTGAGTTGCATAGGAAACCCTGTCTCAAAAAGACCAAAAAAAAAAAAAAAATATATATATATATATATATATATATATATATATATATATACTCACTTAGGAATGATCCCACATGCATGTAATCCATGAAAGAAGGTAAGAAAATGCAACAATACATTTTAGCAGGTTCATGCAACCTTTACCTAAAACCAGGTAAATGTTTACAAGGAAAGGGTTTATAGACACACTATGTCAAGGCACACAGATTTTCAGTACAGAATAAAACCTAGCAAACACAGGGGGTAATGGAGAAAAGTTTCTCTTGTTGGCCAATGATACAGTGTCAGCTTTGCCGTGTCCCCCATATCTGGGCCGTTCCCCAAGTCCCACTCACTTAATAAACCCTGAAGCTCTACCAGGGACTGGTTCGTGTCAGCTCTTACGCGGTCGATGTCCTTCTTCAGGCCTGCCAGCCCCATCATGCCAGTCACTGTCAGAGGGGATGGGCCGGTGGGTTAGACACTCAGAACCACCTCCATCTTCCTGACCCACCAGCTGCAGACACAGAGAGAGAAGCAAGAGGAAACTGCACAGGTTCTAGTGAGTCAGGCCAAAATCCAGAAACCACATTCCCAGGATCCAGGGGTCCCGGAGCAGCTCAGAAACGGGATCCATGCCTGGCACTGGGGAGGAGTGGAGGTAGGGGATTTCCTGGAGGTCAGTCTTAAAGGAAAAGGGTGGTTCAGGAGGAACTGGGGGGAGAGGTGTCAGAACAGACAGGCAGGCAGGGGCACCCTTCATCTCTTGGACTATGTGTCAGAATTTGGAATTTTATGCTCATGTGGGTGGTAATTCAACTAGTGATTGTCTATACCTGTGCTATCCAAAAGAAACAATGTGAGTCAATTATGCAATTTTATCTAGGGGGTAATGTTTTTTGTTTATGTTTTGAGATGGGGTCTCACTATGCACTTCAACCTGGCCTTCAACTCTTCTGCAGCCCAGGCTGTCCTCGAACTCACAGCAATCATCCTGCCTCAACCTCCTGAGTACTGGAATTACAGGTGTGCACCACTACACCTGGCTATGCAATTTTAAATTTGTTAGTAACTGCTTTTTTTTTTACTTTGAGACAAGGTCTCACTAAATTGCCCAGTATGGCCTTGAACTTGGAATCCTCCTGCCTCAGCCTCCTAAATACCTCAGAATACAAGCGTGTGCTCCCACACCTGAATCTAGCCATATTTTTAAATCAAGAGAAATAGGTAAAAATAAATTGAAGGCTGAGGATGTTGTTCAGTGATAGAGCATTTGCCTGTCACATATGAGGCCCTGAGTTCCACCATCAGCACCCCCAAAAATAATTAATTAAGTTGCTATTAATTTATCCTTACATATCCTTGATATTGTCATTTCACTACGCACCCCGTCTTTTAACGCTATTGGTAAGGTATGTCACATTCTTTCTTGAAGCAAGTTGAACATCTTTGGCCAAAACATCTTATTCTTATTCAATTCCATCTTACTCTAGAAACAATAGTGATCATCAGGGACTCAAACAACAGCAAATGCTGGGAAGAGTGTGCAGGGAAAGAAGCCCTCCCACACAGGTGGTGTGAAGGTAAACTAGTAGAACCACTATGGAGAGCAGGATGGAGGGTCCTCGAAAAAAAACTAACAGCAGAAATTCCATTTGACCTAACTGTCGCTCTTCTAGGTATCATTCGAAAGAGTTCATTCATCATTCATAGCAATACATGCTAGACCCATGTTCACAGCAACACAACGGATAAAGCAGATGTGGTATGCACACACAGTGGAGTACTACTCAGCCATAAGGAAATTATCTGTAGAAAAACAAATGGATCTTAAAGCCATAACGCTAAGTGAAATAAATTAAACATAGAATATTAAATATTGCATGGCTTCTCTTACATGAGAAACTGAAACTATGATTTCAAGAGCAAGCTAAAAAAGAGAGGGTAGAAGCCAGGCGTGGTGGCGCATGCCTGCAATCCTAGCACTTGGGAGGCTGAGGGAGGAGGCCAGCCTGGGCTACACAGTGAGTTCACAGCCAGCCTAAACCATGCAGTGAGACCCTGTCTCAAAAAAAAAAAGAGAGAGAGAGAGAGAAAGAGAAAGTAGGAAACAGGGAGGTAGACTTTTACAGATGCAAAGGGGAAGGAGGGAGAAGGGGGTGCAGGGGAGGAAGGGGGAGTGAAGTTGGTTAGGATGCAGTAGGTATGTGTACCAGTTCCCAAGATGAATGTAACCATTATCTATGGAAAATGGACACTAAGAATAAAACAGATGTAAGAAATGAAATCAGTGTGCGCTTTAAGGTTATGGTGCCTCCTCCCATTTTGAACCAGTTGTGTTTTCAGCTGTCAACAGCCACATGTGGTTTGTGCTACCATACTGGAGAGAGGAGGTTTGCACATGCATGCACACACGCACACACGTGTACACACACACACACACACACACACACACACACACACACACACTTCTGGGAACAGGTACGTGGCGAGGACTACATCTGATCACTCTACCCGCCACTGGTACTCAGCACAGTGGGTGACACTGGCTGGTCTTGGAGCTGGTCTGAGGACTGCGCGGGTTCTGGTCATGAGCCCCGGAAGCCAACCCTGAAGGTGCTCACCGTTCTCCTGCCATGCCCTCTGCTGGACGGACACCATCCTCAGAGCCTCCGCCGCCTCCTGGTCTGTGAGGAAGAGTCCAGCCTGAGCCCTGGGCCTCTGGTGCCCCTCTCCCAATCCCTCTCCAAGCCCCACCCCTCCCTACTCACACTTCAGAAGGGCCACAGTGAGACTGACACCACTCAGGAGCAGCGAAGTCGCCACCAACAGACACAGGAACATCAACAACCTCTCCTCTCGTCGGCACCCAGAACCCCCAAACTTCCGGCTGGCCCAGGGCACTGGAGTTGCTGGCGCTGGAGATGGAGACACAGAAACCTATACTGGTACTTCTGGGAGCAGTGAAGGGCGCCTTGGGCCTTTCTCCAAGGGCAGCGGGGACGCAGGTCTGGAGTCTTGTCTACGTCACCAGATAGGGACGGCGAGAGAGTACTCGGGAAGCCAGAGCACGTGTGTGGGGCCGTAGTTAGGCACTGGCCCTCATGTGCCGTCTCTCCTACCTTACCTCAGCCTTGCCAGGACATGGAGCTAAGTATTATTCCCGTTTTGCTGGTAAGCAGATTGAGGCTTGGAAAGGTTACACGTGACTGGAACCCACCTTCGCTCTTAATGTCTACAATGCATTTGTTTCCTCCTCCGCAACATCACCTGCCCGAGCAGCACCCCACTCAGGGACCCTTGCGGACGCTTACTTCCGGGGCAAAGAACATTCCCTGCTTCCTCACCTCTTCCTGCTCCCTCTCTTCCTTTTTCTCCTCTCGCTCTGTCTCCTCTTCTTTACAATACTCACCGCTAAACCCAGGGCCTTTGCACTGAGCTGCATCCCCAGCCCTTTCTTAGGGGTTTTAATTTTATTTTGAGATAGAGTCTCACTAAGTGACTAAGTAACCCAGGTTGGGCTGGAACTTGCGATCCTCCAGCCTCAGCCTCCCAGAGTGCTGAGATGACAGGCGTGCGCCCCCACACCTGGATCACTGGGAGGGGAGCTAGGGAGACCCCGATAGGGCCGGAGCACTTACTAGTTAAGGATGAGGGGAACGGAGGAGGCTCCCGATGGTTGACACCTTGGAGAAAAAAGAGAGAGGTTTGCATAGAAGTTTCTCAGACACTCTGGTTCCCCAGATCAACATCCTTCTCTGCCCTCTGGACAGAACTGGGAGGGAAACACCCGGGCAGCCCCTCTCCTGCCCCTGAAAGGGTTTCCCACTGCTCACCCGAGGGAAGAGACGTACAGGTGACTGTGGGGAGATCCAGAGCTGGAAGGAGCAGAAAGGCGACAGTCACTCAGAGCAGGGCTTCAGACAGGCCAGCCAGAAGCGCCCAGACCCGGACCCTCACCTGTAACCTTTGGGGGCTTGCGAGGAAGAGGGGGGTTCTCCACTTTATTTCCTGCCAAAGGAAGAGTGATCGCTCAGGCCTAGAGGAGGGCAGAGGCGGCCCTGGGTCTTGTGCATCCCCCAGGCCCAGCTCACCTGCCTTGGGGGGCCGCGGCGGAGCCACTGAACCTGGAAAAGAGAAACTCGGAGTTAGGGCAGATGTGAGGACGGGCCGAGATCGAAGGAGATGATGGAAATAAGGTCAGAGTCCCATTTGGAGGCGGCGTAGAGATGGAGCTGGGTGTGAGAACTGGATCGCGATGAGGGAGGGGACAGTTAAGGCACAGTGATCAGCTAGGTGTGGTGGTGCATGCCTGTGATCCCAGAACTTGGGAAGCTGAGGCAGGAGGATCTCTAGTTGGAGACCAGACTGGGCTACATAGCAAGACCCTGTCTGTGTCCAAAAAAAACCAGGAAGGAAGAGGGAAAGAAGGAGGAGGAAAGAGCAGGAGCAGGGAAGGAGAAGCAGGAGAAGGTTCACAGATGGAGTCTCCCATACAGCCTCCTGAGTAGCTGGGACTGTAGACAGCACCCACACTCCCGGCTAGACTTTCCCGGGTTAGAGTCCCCGGGCACAGGAAACCCCTCAGTCCTGGGTGAGATGGGGCAACTGGTCACCCTGAACAAAGGCCACAGGTGCGTTTGGAGGTGAGGATGGAGCTCAGGTTGGGACTGGGCGGCAAGAGCTGGGGTGAATGGGGCACCGGAGGACAGTAGCAGAGTGGGGGTCGGATGTCAGGTCAGGGTGTGGTTAGAGTGGGGTTTTGGAACTGGGGGAGGATTAGAGTCTGAGTGGGTCCTGGGTTTGAGAGAAAGGACAAAGTTGAGGTCAGGCTGCAGCTGGGTTGGGATATAGTGATGAACTGGACTTGAAGCCGGGCGTGATGGTGCACACCTGTGGTCCCAGCACTTCGGAGGCTAAGGCAGGAGGATCACTGTAAGTTCAGTGCCAGCCCGGGCTACATAGTGAGTTCAAGGCCAGCCTGAGTTACATAGTGAGATGTTGTGAAAGAAAGAAAGAAAGAAAGAAAGAAAGAAAGAAAGAAAGAAAGAAAGAAAGAAAGAAAGAAAGAAAGAAAGAAAGAAAGAAAGAAAGAAGGAAGGAAGGAAGGAAGGAAGGAAGGAAGGAAGGAAGGAAGGAAGGAAGGAAGGAAGGAAAGAAGGAAAGAAAGAAAGAAAGAAAGAAAGAAAGAAAGAAAGAAAGAAAGAAAGGAAGGAAGGAAGGAAGGAGGCGGAGCGGGGCTGCGTTTGGAGTTGGGGAGAGAACTGGGGGGGAATAGGGTGCAGCCCACTTGTCCCTGGACCCCAAGGGTGGAGGACCTACGCCGGCTGCAGCGGCACACGACTGTCATGCAGCGCTCCGGCAGACTGAGACAGGAGGATAGAAAGTTTGAACCCAGCTGGGCAACTTCACTACTTAGCAACACCTTGTCACAAAATTTAAAAGTTTAAAAGGCTGAGGACGTAGCTCAGTACCAGGAAGGGAGGGAGGGAAGGAGGGAAGGAGAGAGGGAGGGGAGGGGAGGGGAGGGGAGGGGAGGGGAGAGAGGACTCTATCCAGATGGGATAGCCCCTGTTCAGCCACACCAGAATGAAGAGCCCTGGTGACCGCTGCTCAGGGAATCCTTTATAGTCACTGAACAGGCTCTTGAGGAACCCTGCGTCAAGCCTGAGGTGCCCAAGTCTAAATAGAATCTGTGCCTTGAGTGAGGCATGGTGGCATGCACCTCCAGTCCCAACTACTCAGGAGGCTGAGCCAGGAGGATCGCTTGAGACCAGGAGGTCAAAGCCAGTGTGAGCAAGACAGTGAGACCTTGCCTCCAAAAACAACAAAAAGACCCAGCCTTGAGTGTAGATGCGAGAATGCCAGAGAGCCAGGAGTCAGCTTCTCAGACACCAGCTTTCCTGCCTCAGCAACTTTGCAGCCACCCATGGCTCGGGGATTTGTCTTCCTGACAGCTCCCTGCTGGTCCTTCCAGATCCACGCCGCTGTCCTCACGTCTGACCTCCCCCGGCCCCCATCACTGCAGGAGAGCCCTCAGCTCCCCTCAGAGTGCTCCACCCCCTCCATCCCTTCTGTCTCCATCAACGCGGAACACAGATGCCTCCCCCGTCAGACTCGAGGGTCCTCCCGAGAAGCACGTAGCTCTAGCGCTCTGACACCGCGGTGCCTGGGCCGGACTGGCCACACAGGAAACTGCATGTATCTAAAGCCCAGCCAATGCCCTGGCAACCCTGCCCGCCCCACCACCCCAGCGTCCACCTCTGGTCCCCAAGGGCCCCTCTGACCTGGCTTGGGAGGAAGGTGCTTATAGGGTGGCGCTGCGTTCTCGTAGTCATCTCCGTCCTCCTCCTCCTCCTCCTCCTGCAAGTTCCCTGCCAGAGGAAAGGCCAGTGAGCTCCCAGCCCCTTCCTGCCTCCGTCCCTCAGCCTCCGCTCTCAATCCCAGCTGGCCAGGCGTAACCAGCATGCTGACCACAGCCGGGCCCGGTCCGAGCCTGGCTGCAGCCGTACCTGCCGGGCCCGCGCGCTCAGTGTTGGTGTACAGGCTGAACATGGCTGCGACGAGCATCAGGAGCTGAGCACACAGTCGGGACTCGGTAGCTCCTGCCGTGCATCCCTCCTACCCAGGGGCCTGGGGACTCTCTCAGTTCCTTTTTTTTTTTTTTTCTTTTAAAGTCAGGTACATGCAAATTCAGCTTGAGAAGAAATCCTCTCGATCTCACACATACACTTGTCTTTCCCCCCAAGACTGCACAGAAGTGACAAAGGCCGTAGCCCCCGTCTTTGGGCCCCGACAGAGCACCGAGCGTAGGTGACAAAGGTGGGTGAGCCCTTCCCTTAGTGGGAATTTCCATCCGGACAGGAGAAATGGTGAACCCCTAAAGGAACAGAAATGAAAACTATTATCTGTCACTATAACTATAAATCGTCCATAACTATAGGCAGAACTGTAACTGTTTGTTACATTTTATTTCCTGGCTAAGTATTATTTTCTAAGGTAGTGGGATAGGACAGGATGAATGGGGAGAGGTAGACAGGAAACACCTCCTGCAGATGCTGACGTTTGTAACAAGACAGAAAAGTGATAGAGGCTAGGTACTCCCACGATCTCACACATGGCCCGGGCTGGGGAGATAGCAACACAAGCGCCTGCCAGGCAAGTGCAAGGTCCGGAGTTCAATTCCCAGTGCCAAAAAAAAAAAAAAAAAAAAGGATGGAACGGGAGGACACAGAATGAAGTGAAATAACCCAGGCACAGAAAGATAAGCACTGCACACTCTCTTTAATATATGGCAACTGTCCAAGGCCATGCCACCCTGAATGCGCCCAACCTCGTCTAATATGTGACAGCTAAAGAAATACTCAACCTGAAAGTAGTGATTGCTGAAGACTGAGAAAGCTGTAGGAGGGGGAAGGTAGAAAAAAGGAGGCGGAAAAAAAATGAAAAGAAAAAAAGGAAAGAGGCGGGCAGCAGGGGGCTGGGGGAGATGAAACCTCGCTTCATGCATATTATATATATGAATGGAAATATGACAGTGAACCACATAAATATATATAGCTCATGTGTGTTAACTAAAATTGGAATTCTAATCCAAAAATAATTAAATAACTTAAACATGGTTCCTAAGATAAAGATGCAAAGCTGGACCCCCAAATAGTCCCAAGTCACAATGTAACATTTTGTAACACTTTCTTATACATATTAGATGAATTTGTAATACACATGGTACCATATTGAATAAATAGAACCTTTTCCTTTTCACTTCTTTTTATTCGAGGAGTGGAGGAATGTCAAGGATTGAATCCAGAGCCTCATGCCTGCTCGGCACGTTCTCTATCACTGAACTGCACCCCCAGACCTGGTAAATGGAACTTTGGATTCCAGAACAAAGGGAGAGGAGGAGGGAGGGAGGGAGGAAGGGAGGGAGGGAGGGAGGGAGGGAGGGAGTCCTGACACATCAGTTATCTGAAGGCCTGACTGACAATAGAGGATCCAAGATGATGCACTCAATGGCTGTTAACAGGAAGCCTCCATTCCCTGTCCTGTGAGCCTCTCCAAGGTGACTGCATCATGAGCACTCTTATTTCATCAGTGGATTAGTCCAGTGGTGGAGTCATCATTTATGGTATTGTTGGGAGACAACTGGAACTTAGGAGGTGGAGCCTAGCTGAAGGAAGCAGGTCACTTGGGAGCGAGACTTTGGAGACTAATCTTGTCCTGACCCCTCCCCTCTGAGAAGTGTCTCTCTGTCTGTGTCTCTGTCTCTGTCTCTATCTCTCTCTCTCTCCCTCTCTCTCTTTCTCTCTCTGCTCTTCAGTGAGCAGCTCTGATCAAGTCAGGGGAAAAGGGAGGAGATATAAATTTGGAGCTGTCGGTTAATAAAGGTGAGATGTGTTTTAAGTAGTGAGATGGGGCAAACTTCTGAAGGGAGTGGGTATGGATGAGAGCTGTGGGCCAAGACTCCTAGGGACTCCTGACAAATAACCATAAAGTCAGTGAAAAAAACCTAGAAACTTAGATAGGCTCTTGGTGGTACACATCTGTAATCCTAGTACACAAGAAGCTGAGGCAGGAAAATTGCCACAAATTCAAGGCCTGCCTGGGCTGCATAATGAGTTCCAGGCCAAGCTGGACTATATAGCAAAACTCTGTCCCAAAAAAAAATGAAAAAGAAAAACTTACTTACTCGCAGTTCTGAAGCCAAAAGTCTGAGATCAAGGTGACAACAGGGCCATAACTCCCCCTGCAGCAATAGGGAGACGCCAGCCCTTGTTTCTTCTATGTTCTGGTGGGTCCTGGTATTCTCTGACTTCTGGCAAGATGACTCCAATCTTTGCCTAACTTCACACAGCCACGTCCTCTGTGTGTCTCTGAGCCTCAACTCCTCCTCTTATTTCTCTTAAATAGTCATTGGCCATTGGGTTTCGGATCTAACTTAAATCCAGGACAATTTCATCTGGACATTCTTCACTTAACTGTACCTTCAAAGAACGTGTTTTCAAATGAAGACACAGCCATCATCTAAAAGACCTATATCAGGACATATAATAGTCAAGATCCCAGAAACTCAACAAGAACAGACTAGTAAAAGCTGTTAGAGAAAAAAAAATCACCTACAAAGGAAAGCCCATGGGAATCACAGCAGACTTCTCAACCCAAACCCTCAAATCAAGGAGAGCCTGGACTGAAGCACTTCAAGAAAACAACCTCCAACCCAGATTGATGTACCCCACAAAACTATCTTTCAAAACTGATGGAGAAATAAGATACTTGCATGACAAACAACACCTGAGGAAATTCATGAACATCAAGCCAGCTCTCCAAAATGTTGTAAAGGATGTTCTAGAGATAGGTAATAAGGACTACAAGTCCATGAACCCCAACAGAAGGAACCCACTGGGCAAGGCATGTAATTAAATGGGGGGTGACAACAACAAGAAAATAACATGACGAGGGTAGGTTAATACAAATCACTTATAACCATCAGGGTTAATAGTCTCAATTCACCAATCAAAAGAAACAGACTTGGCAGGATGGATCAAGAAGCAAGATCCAACAATATCCTGCACAGAAGAAACACATTTAATTCAAAAAGAAATTCACAGACTGAAAGCCAAAGGATGAGAAACAATACTCCATGCAAGAGGAACCAGGAACAATCAGGGGCAGCTATTCTATTTGCAGACAAAGTGAATTTCAAGCCAAGACTGGTTAAGAGAGACAAAGAAGGTCACTACATCCTTGTAGAGGGAACAATCCAAGAGGAAGAGACAACAATGATAAATATATATGCAACAAATACCAATGCGCCCATCTATATAAAACAAATATTAATGGACATGAAAAAACAAATAAGCACTAATACAGTTCCATTGGGGGATCTCATGAAAATACAGATTAACCAGGCAAAGAAATCAACAATGAAACATCAGAACTGAACCAAACTTTAACAAATGGACTTAGTATGTGTGTACAGAGTGTTCCACCCCAAAACGTCAGAACACACATTCTTCTCAGCTGCACACAGGACACTCTCCAAAATAGACCACACACTAGCTCATAAACCATGCTTAAGTAAATCCAAAGGAAATGAAATTATCCTATGCATTTTATCAGCCCATAGTGCAATGAAATTGGAAATCAATGGCAAAAGAAACCACCAGAAATTAAATGGAGACACGTAGAAATTAAATAACACCCTCTTGAACAAGCAATGGTTCACAGATGAAATTAAAGAAAAAATTAGATAGTTTCTGCAATTAGATGATAGTGACAATATACACACTGGAACCCATGGGCATGATGAAAGCAGTCCTAAGAGGGAAATTTACAGTGAGCACCCGGATCAGGAAAACAGAGCAAGTGCAAATAAACCACTTATTGTTGAACCTCAAACTTCTAGAAAAGGAAGAGCAGGAAAAGCCCAAAGCTCATACAAGGGAAGAAATTATAAAGGCCAGAGCTGAAATTAATGCACTGGAGACTGAGAAAATAATACAAAGCGTCAATGAATCTTTGAAAGCTAAGCCGGGCGTGGTGGTGCCACCTGTAATCCCAGTACTCAGGAGGCTGAGGCAGGAGGATCGTTGCGAGTTCGAGACCAGCCTGGGCTACAGAGTGAGCTCAAGGCCAGCCTGAACTGCATAGCAAGACCCTGTTTCAAAAAGACAAAAAAAAAAAAGAATCTTTGAAAGATTAAATAAAATCAACTAAGTCTTATCCAACCTTATCAGAAAAGAAAAGAATCAAAGCCACACACTTAGAAATGAAAATGGTGAAGCTGCAATGGGCCCTGCAGAAGTTCAGATCATCTATATCCTCAGTATCGATGAATTACCTAAGCGGAATCAAGAAGACACAAAAACCCTAAATAAACCAATATTAATCAGTGAAATCAAAGATGTAACTAAAAATCTACCACCAACAACAAAAAAGCCCAGGCCCTGATGGAGTCACTGCTGAATGCTGTAAGAAATTTACAGAAGACCAAACCCCACTATCTCTCAAACTCTTTAGTGAAATTGAAAAGGAAACAATAATCCCAAAGTCATTCCTGGGAGAAAGCATTATCCTGACATCAAAACCAGAGAAGGACCCAACTAAGAAAGAGAACTAGAGCCAAACTCCCTAGTAAGCATAGACACAAAAATCCATGGCTAACAGAACACAGAAAATCAAGATTATACATCATAACCAAGTTGGATTCATCCCAGGGATGCAGGAATGGTTCAACATATGTAAATCAATAAATGTAATACACTATATTAACAGAGTCAAGGACAAAAAACATATGATCATCTCAATAAATGCAGAAAAAGCTTTTGACAAAGTGCAGCACCCATTCATGATGAAAATCCTACAGAAAATTGGAATAGACAGCATTTATCTCAATCTGATAAAAGCTATCTATGACAAACCAACAGTCAACATCATACTAAGGGAGCAGAAACTGAAAGCTCTCACTTTAAAATCAGGAACAAGGCACGATATGCACTGTCACTACTCTTACTCAATAGAGTTCTGGAAACATTATCCAGAGCAGTTAGAGAAGAGAAAGAAATAGAAGGAATAAGGATGTGAAAGGAAGAAGTTAAATTATCATTATTTGTGGATGACATGATACTCTACATAGAAAACCCCAAAAACTCTACCAAAAGATTTCTAGATTTAATAACCAAGTTCAACGGCATAGCTGCATACAAAATCAACTCTCAGAAATCAATAGCCTTTCTGCGCACAAAAAACAAACTCACTGAGAGAGAAATTAAGGACACCATGCCCTTTACAGAAGCATCCAAAAAAATGAAATACTTAGAACTCAATCTAATGAAAGAAGTAAAAGATCTTTACAGTGAAAACTACAGTACTCTGAAAAAGGAGATCGAAGAGGATATCAGAAAATGGAAAGATATCCCTTGCTCTAGGGTAGGAAGAACCAATATAGTGAAAATGGCCCTACTCCCCAATTGTCATATAGATTTAATACAATCCCAATCAAAATACCAATTGAATACCTCACAGAATTAGAGAAAACAATCCATTTGAAATTCATCTGAAATCAGAAGAGACCCAGAATAGCAAAAACAATTCTGGGCAACAAAGGCAAAGCAGGGGACATCACAACCCCTGACTTGAAATTATACTACAAAGCAGCATAGTACTGAAAAAAAAAAAAAAAAACCAGACCCAAGAATCAAGGGAACAGATTAGAAGAAGCAGAAACAACTCCCGACATACTCAGCCACTTTATCTTTGACAAAGGAGCCAAACACCTTCAATGGAAGAAAGACAGCCTCTGTAATAAACGGTGCTGGGAAAACTGGCTTTCCACATGCTGAAGATTAAAATTAGACCCACATCTTTCACTATGCATTAAACTAAAATCGAAGTGGATCAAAGATCTAAACATTAAAACAGAAACACTAACTCTGTTGAAAGTTAGACTAGGTAGAACTCTTGAAGACATGGGTGTAGGTAAGAATAAAACCCCACTCGCACAGGAACTATCACAAAGAATCCACAACTGGGATCTCATCTCATTAAAAAGCTTTGAGGCAGGAGGATCACTATGAGTTCAAGGGCTACACAGTGAATGCAAGGCCAGCCTGAATTACATAGTGAGACCCCGTTTCAGAAAACCAAAGAATCCTGGGATTCTTTTACCTCAGACTTCCAGATTCCTTTTTTTTTTTTTTTTAGACAGTCTTATTACGTAGCCCAGGCTGGTCTGGAACATACAACAGTCCTCCTGCCTCAGCCTCTCAGTGCTGAAATCATAGGTGAGTGTCACACACCTGGCTAAGTTTTCATTTTTTTAAATGGTTAGGAAAAGGCCTTGTAGACAGGGAGAAAGGGACATTTCAAATGAACTGAAGGAGATGGAGAGGGAGGGATCACATGGACGCGTGGAGGAGGGGCACAGGAGGCCATGCAAAGGCCCTGCGGGAACAACAGGAAGTCTTGCTCCAGTGTAACTGTCAGTGAGACCTTCTAAAACGGCTCTACCTAAAATTTCTAGGCAGCCCTTTGCATACACTCCAAACACCGCTTTCCCCTTCTGTCATCTGCCTCTCCACAGAGGTCACATCTTCACCCTGTCATTGCCTGCTTTTCCCCTATTTGCAGCTCTGCTCCATAGAGTAGGGATTTGGGTCTGTCTTGTTCTCTGCTTCCTACCGCCCGGCACATGGTAATGTAATGCTCAATGAATGTTTGTTGAATGAATCAATGACCACTCTGCCGGCCAAACCTTGACTTAGATCATGCCCAAGGCCAAGACCCTACAGGTTCACTTGTCCTCCCAACACCAGCAAGCTACCCTGGAGGAGGCAGCAGCAGCCCTAGGCATCCCCAGCATCCAACCCGTAATAAAGGTGTTTCACTGGCCCCTTAGCCAGAAGCAAGTTCTTCCCCAGGGCCTTTCCTGGGACTGAATTACCCAGAGCCTCCGACCGCCCATCTGGCAGAGCGTGGCAACGCTCAGAATTTCCACCCTAGCCCCAGTGCCACATGGGCCCCCTGGGCCCCCTTGGCCCACACAATGCTCATATAGCCCCTGCATACAGCCCCTGCCCAATGTGGCCCAGACATGACAAGACAGGAGGACGAGAGAAGGAAGAAGAGGCACAGGTAGCTGTGGTCAAGAAGCCCAGGTGCGTGGGGCGGTAGGCGGGGCACAGGAAGGTCCCCTCTCTGGGTGACTGACAGAGAAACAACAGGAAGGGCACGGATCACGGGTGACTGAGGCCCAGCCCCTTCCCACCCCCAAGCAAGCTGTCTCATATCGTCCTCACCCAAACGGTGTCCCCCACCATCAGGAAGGATGCCCCACACTGAATCATTCCAGTGCTGGGCCCTGGAGACACAATGAGCCACATGCACTAACCCTCCAGCGTCACCCCGCCTGGGACTCCTTCAGCTCTTGTGAACCTGACCACCAGGGGTCCTTCCTTCAGTGACCATGGACATTAAAACGAAAGCACAAAACTCCGGGGAAAGCTTTCGTTAGGAATCAAGAGGGAGGGCTGGGGGCATAGCTCAGTGGCATAAGCACTTGCCTGGCAAGCGCAAGGTCCTGAGTTCGATCCCTGGTACTGGAAAAAAAAAAGGAATCAAGAGGGAAAATCAGAAACGGATTTGGGCTTGCGTAGCTAGAGAGGCGCACCTGCTGATCCAGGGCTGCAGACCGGTCCAGGCACAGCAGCAGGAGGCCACATGGAAGGACTCGCTCAGGCGGTCAGCGGCCTATCACTTCACACCTCTGTCCTGGTTTCCTAGCTCAGGTTGAATTCTCGAGACTTGAGGGACAATTGTAGTCAGGGGAGGCCCTGCCGCAATCCAAGGTGAGACGAAATACCCGACACCCACCACGAAAAGGAGAGGTTTATTGGGGTTCGCAGCTGAGAAGTTTCTGTCCTTGTGTGGTTGACAGCAGCGGGGAAGGGCCACTCACCTCAGCGCAGCCAGGAAGTGAACAAGAGGAGCAGGTGGAAAGGGACAGCCACCCTTCGGGGTTGCACCCCAGTGACCCGCCTTGCCCAACCAGACCCCACCTCCTAACACCAACCCAGCAGTAGCCTGATAATAACCCGATAATCCAGTTGCCTTCCACAGGCCTTGCCTCTGAGCGCATGAGGACTTGGGGGGACATCCAGGTGGAAACGTGGCAGCAAACAACCAGAGTGCTGGGATGACAGGCGTGCACCACCACACCTGCCCATCTTCCGTTTCTACAACCAAACAACCAAGGCCAGATACTACATAAATAGATGTTTATTTGGCTCGTGGTTCTGGAGGCCAGAAAGTCCCAAGAGGTCGTTTCTTATAGTAAAGCCATTCCCTCTCTGACCCATCAGCCCACTAATCTAGGCAAGGACAGATCCACTCAAAAGGGCTCTTTCTTCAGGGTACAATCACCTCTCAAAAGTTTTACCTCTCAGCAGGCAGGTGCGGTGGTGCACGCCTGTCATCCCAGCACTCTGGGTGGCTGAGGCAGGAGGATCACAAGTGTGAGCACAGCCTGGGCAATTTAGACCCTGCCTCCATATAAAAAGGGCCGGGGAGGTATCTCAGTGTGAAGTTCCTGTGTTCAATCCCCAGTACTGTTAAGGGGGAAAAAAAAGGTTCCCCTTTGAAACATCAGTAACACGTGACTTTGGGGATTAAATTCCAACACGTGAAATTCGGGGACCCACTCAAACCACAGCACACCCACTGCGTGCCGCGCTGTACAAAGGGCAAGAACGCAGTAATGGACCAGACAGACAAATTCCCGGCTCCTCAGAACTAACACTTGAGAGGAGACACCAACAAGGTAAAGAAGATAAGCAGGCTCCGGTCCAGACGGTGCTAGATGCTAAGAAGGAAGAGAAATGCCATAGGAACAGTTCGGGTTATAAACCACTGATCGGGTTATAAACCACTGATCTCATTTTATACATGAGTGACACCAGTCTCTGAGATGGGAGGTCACTTCCGGAGGTGGCGCTGGAAGAACGAGCTAGGACCGACCACAGTTTGCCTCTGTGGGTTTCCACCCGGCTCTAACCCCCGGGGGTGAGCTGCTGAAGCACAGAAAAAGGGAGGGGGAGAACAGCCAGCCAGGATCAGGCAGGCTGCCTGGCGCAGCTGTTCAGGTTCTGCATTGCACATGAAAAGCATCATTCCCAAAGACAATATAAATGCTGCCCCCTGGCGTCTGGAGTCGAGAAGGGCACAAGAATCATAAATTTCTTCAGTGGCCTGGGGACAGGGACATGGCACACAGACAGTTCTGGAAAGCAAGTCTCCACTGCCAGTGGTATATTCTATATAGCTTTTGTTTTTCCATTTAACAAGGTGTAGTGGCCATGTCCCGTCAGCCCATAAAGATGTAGCTGAGCAGTGCTCCAGGGTGGTCCACAGACCAGCACTATCACCATCCTCTGAGCACATGCTAGAAATGCAGAGTCTGAGGCCCATCCCTGAGTTCCTGATTGAGACAGCTGCAATCTGGGTGCAGCTTTGACTACACAGGAAGTGTCAGGACTGAGGCAAAGGAAGGATCCAGCACTGCGCCCAGCTCTGACGGCATTCCTTCAGGGCCCTAAAAGGTTAAGGGAGAACAGGGAGGAAAGGGTGCCTCCAACAAGGCCGTGGAGGGAGTAGGAAAGGGTTGTGTGCTTTTTCCTTTGCTTGTTTTGTTTTGAGACAGGGTCTCACTATGTAGCCCAAGCTGGCTTCAAACCTACAGCAATCCTCCTGCCTCAGCCTCCCCAGTGCTGAGAGGACAGCTGTGCCACCACACTGGGCTGTGGTTTTGGCTTTTTTTGGTACTGGAAATCAAACTCACAATTTTGCGCTTGCCAGGCAGGAACTGTGCCATGGAACTATATCCGTGACCCCTTTTTCACTTATTTTGTTTGTTTTTCCTTTTTTTTAAAATCTTTTTGAGGCAGGTCTAGCTATGCAGTTCAGGCTGGCTCCAAACTTGAGACGATCCTCCTGCCTCAGCCTTCCGAGTGCTGGGATTACAGGAGTGCACCACCACACCTAGCTCTTTTACTCATTTTGAAACAGGGTCTCACACTAAGTTGCCCGGTGTCATCCACGGGAGACTAAGGAACAGCTACAGCTGGCATTTCCAAGATGGGCCACCATGCAGGGTCATGGCTCAGGGGTCCTTCGAAAGAGTTCAGATAACTGTTCTAGAAGATACGATGACAGGGCCACACAGGAGCACAATCCTCTCTCCTCATACCTATCTGTCCCAAGCAGGTTGCAGGTAGGCCTGGGATGTCGTTCCTTGCCATACAGGGATGTGCACAAGGCTGGGCCAGCTGGAGGGGGTGTCAGTTCCCCTTGATTAAATTTAGACATAGAGCTTGGGTGTGGGGGAGCACATCTGTCATCCCAGCACTCAGGAGGCTGAAGCAGGAAGACTGCCACAAGTTGAGGCCAGCCTGGGCTACACAGTGAGTTCAAGGCCAGCATGGACTACAAATCAAGACTTTGCCACAAGAAAACAAATGATTAAATGAGGAGTTTAACCCAGCCTTCCTGCATACCAGACCCCAGAACCACTCAAAACCCAGGGTACCTCCCGGAAGGCCTGATGCTCGCTCCAAATACAATCCCTGGCCACAAATGCAGACCTGCCTCTGGGTCCGTCCTGTCCTCCAGGCCCTCCCAGGTCCCTCGGCCTAAAGATAACACCCCCAAGGCCAGGACAGGGAGGACCAGGGTATATCCGGTTCTCTGAGCCCACATCCAGCCCAGGCTCGCCTTCACTGGCTGCTGAAGAGAGCTGTCAGAGCCCACACGGACAAAGGATCAGGGCAGGAAGCAGGTGAGGCGGGGTGAGAACTGTGGTCTTTGGTGTGAAGGTTCAGCCTTGGAAGCAACCTCCCCACAAGGAGCCGGCTTGGAGCTGAGCTCAGGGCTACTGACTTCTCTGGATCCCTTGCTTCATACCCCTCCCCAAAACCAAAACCACGTGCACACACAACCTGAATCTCAGTAGTAGAATTTTAATGACTTTTGTGGACAGCAGCAGCAGCAAGAGGACGGTACAGATTCAGCCCCATGCCTGGAGCCAGGGGGCCGCCGCAGGTCTAGCTATCCTCTTTCCACTGGACTGAGGCCACAAAGGTGCGGATTTCCATGGGCTGCAGTGTGATGGAGGCAGGATCCAACCTGCGCACCGCAGGGAGGGAGGCGGGGCCTGGGGGAGGGGAGAGAACAGGGACTTCCTCAGCCTCACTCACCGGGTGACGCTGCCTCCCCAGGGTCTGGACACAGCCGTGCTCCCCCACATCTCTCCCAGTACATCATGCACAGACCTTAAACCACTTCCCTAACCTGAACACACCCTGAGATTCCTACATTTTTCTTTCTTTCTAGGGTATTTTTTTTTTTTTGAGGGGATGTTGTTTTGTTTTGTTCGTGTCTTTTTGAGACAGGGTTTCACTACGCAGTTCAGGTTGGCCTTCAACTCACTTTCTAGCCCAGCCTGTCCTCAAACTCACAGCAATCCTCCTGCTTCAGCCTCCCAAGTGCTAGGATTATAGGCATGCACCACCACACCTAGCTCTTTTGGGGGTTTTGGTTGTTTTTTCTTTATTGAGACAAGGTCTCACTATGCAGTTCAGGGTGGCCTTGACTTTATAGCCCAGGCTGGTCTTGAACTTGCAACGCTCATTCTGCTTCAGCCTCCCGAATGCTGGGATTACAGGAATGTGCCACCACGCCAGCTCTTTTTGGGTTTTTTGAAACAAGATCTCACCATGTATTCCAAGCTGGCCTTGAACTCACTAGGTAGCCCAGGCTGGCCTCAAACTCACAATTCTCTCCTGCCTCAGCCTCCCAAGTGCTGGGATTACAGGCCTGTGCCACCACACCTGGCATCTCGTTTCTGGGCACTGCCCTTATATCCTCAAGCTGATGGCAGGAGTGACAGAAACCATCCCAGAACTGGACATTCTCCCATCTTATTCCTGGGAATCACCAAACCTTCAAGTGTGTTACAGGTTTGCTGAACCCACTTCTGCCCCTCAATCCCGACATGGGTCAGGATGCTGCCGAGCCTTCAAGCTCTACACCGGGTCACAGCCCACATTCCCATGCCTTGAACAGAACCCCCAGCTGCTGAGCCAGGAAGGGGCCACTAGGTCCCCACCGGTCTCTGGTATCCACTTGAGCCTGGAGGCGCTGGCCCGGAGCTGGTTGGCCGCCAGAGTGGTCTCCTGCAGGTGGGTGATGGTGAAGGTGGAGAACAGGTCCTACAGGGAGCGGACGGAATCAGATGAGTGGGGAGCAAAGCTGAACGGCACCGCGGCCCCTCTTTGCTCTCTCCTGCCCCCTCCCCACTTGTGCCCTCTTCACCCTCAGGTCCAAGGTCACAGGGGAACTCAGGTTGCGACTTGCATCCTCCCCCAGGGCGAACTGGTGTTCCAAACGCAGCAGCAGCGCCTCGGGTCCCCAGCGGGCCAAGGTGAGCAGGTGCACAGAGGGCGGCAGCTCCCTGCTGAGGCCTGAGAACTGTGAAGGGGTGGGGCTCAGCCGGGGGCGGGGCTCAGCCGGGGAAGGGCTCGGGCAGAGAACCAGCAGGACTCAGCCAGCCGGTAGTCAGGACAACTAGATTGTGGGGGCGGGGCTCGTCAGTCCTGCAGTCAAGAGCACAAAGCTCTGGGGGCGGGGCTCTGCTGTGTGTTATCCTGACATCCAGGTTGTTGGGGCCAGGCTTATCCAGAGAGGGACAGGTAGATTCAGGGTGGTGGATTACCTCCTGTAATCCCAGCACTGGAGGGGCTGAGGCAGGAGGATTGTTAAGAGTTCAAGGCCAGCCTGGACTTCAAAGTGAGCTCAAGGCCAGCCTGAGCTGCATAGTGAGACCCCGTCTCAAAAAGACAAGAAAAAAAAAAGAAATTCGAGGCTGAGCTCAGGAGGAAACTGGACCAGGGGTGGGGCAAGGCCTGACCTTGCAGGTCTGAGGCTTGAAGGTGCAGAAGTGCAGTGGGCTGAGATGCACAGGGTGTGTATGTGCGTGTGCATGTGCGTGTGTAGAGGGGCTGGGGCAGGGCAATGGGGGACAAGCCTGGGGCAGGTGGGACCAGAGCGGCGCTGGCATTGGAGCTGAGCCCAGGGTCTTGCCCCCGCTTCACCTCTCACCTGCTTGCGAGGGGCTGCCTTGCGCTGGTAGGGGGGACCGCGCCCCGGGGCCAGCACCACCTGAGGGGCCAGCAACTCCTTCTCGGCCAGCAGCCGGTGTCCCGCAGCCGCATCGCGGGTGGTGTCCAGGAGCACGAGGTGACGCCCACGCACCCACACTCCGGACTCGGACTCCAGCAGCGCCTCCCCCACTCCGCGGCCATCGTCCCTCAGCAGCCGTCGGTGCACCTGGGGGGCCGCAGGGCCAGGACAGGATGAGGGCCTAGCAGGGTTTCTTGGGCCAGAAACTGGTAACAGGGCTTGTGGGAATTTCAAGAGAAATTAAGGAGCTAAGAAACTGGGTCTGGTAGGGGGACCCCGCAGAAATTTGAATCCAACTGACCAGGGGAACAGGACAGAGGAAGCTAAGCCCTTAACAGGGGGTCCTGGACGGGATGAGTCAGGGCCTGGAGAGGGCCTTAGAGACAGGCTAAAAGGAGAGCTATAGCTGGACAGTGGGGCCACATCTGTAATCCCAGCACTTGGGAGAATGAGGCAAGAGGATCACAAAATTCAAGTCGCACCTGGGCAACTTAGCAAGATCCTGTCTCAAAATTAAATGAATAGCAGGCCTGGGGGTGTGGCTCAAAGCCAGGTTCCTAGGTCCAATCCACAGTAACCCCCCCCTTAAAAAGAGGAGGTCAAACATACAAATGGAGCTCCAGCTTAGCATTGCAGCAAGTGGCCAGGGAGGAAACTGGTTTGCAGGGCTGGGATCCACTCACCATGAGCTCCAGGGAGCCGTCTCTCAAGCTGCTGCCCCCCTGGGAGCGGTCAGTCAGCACCGTCAGCTGCATCTTCCCATCCTGGGAGCCAGAGGTGAAGGGAATGACAGAAAGGGGCTCATTGTCCCTGCTCCACGGAACCAGGAAATGCTGGGATGCTGGGAATGAAGTCTGATTCCCACTCTGCAGCTGGGGGTGGGAGGCGGGGAAGGGGCAGTACCGTGATGTAAATGCGGCTGTTGACTGGATAGTAGTTCCCGGCCACTGGCTCAGTCTGGTTCAGATCCCAAGAAGGTCGATAATCCCGCCTGGGGTGGGGTGGGGTCGGGTGAAGTTGGGTCAGGTCAAAGTCCAGTGCCCCCATCCTCATACCCCATCCTCTCCTTCCCACACTGCTCCGGTCAGCAGATGCCCCCCCCCTGCTCCCCACTGCCCACTGCCCCTGGGCCTCAGCTTGGCACCAGGCATGCCGCAAGGTCCTCAGTGTCTCCACCTCCTCTCCAAGATCTCCCGGCCGTTGCTGTCCGTGTAGAAGAATCCAAAGGTTTTCAGGGGCGTGTCAAAGCGGGTGATGACCTCCTTCCCCCATTTGTCCCTGGGCCCAAAGGGACAGGTGTGTGAGCCTCACCTAAACACTCTGCCCTGTCCTCTGCCCCGCTCCCAGCCTGGGCCACTTACCCCACAGGGATTGGCCCCACTGTCCACTCAAGCTCCAGGTGACGCTGACCAGGGTACAGGCGAACCACCTGGGAGCACCAGGCTGAAAAGTTCTGGTGGACCTCCTGCACCAGCGCCGTCTGTGCACATAGGGTGGAGGAGCGTCAGCCAACCGCGGCAGAGGGCATCCCTAACATTGTCCTGCTGCTGGGAACCCCTGAAAGGACTAAATCAGGATCAGTCCTACCGGCAGCATGGAAACCCTACCCACACCTTGTTGGATCTGGACCTGGTTATAGCAGCACAACTCAGAACAGCTAAACCTTGGCAGTAGCCTAGGTGTCCAAAAGATGAGCGGGTAAAGAAAATGTGGAATTTACACCAATGGAGAACTACCGTGCCGTAAAGAAGAAGTTTAAGTTGTTTGGAGGAAAATGAATGCACCTTGAAACCATAATTTTTTTTTTTGTACCAGGAATCAAACTCAGAGCCCCACACTTGCCAGGCAGGCGCTGTGCCACTGAGCTGGATTCCCGGCCCCGTAAACCACAGACATAAGACATAATAAATCAGACACACAAGCTTAAAATAACTTGGTTTCTCTTATATGAAAAAACAATAGATAAGAGCAAAATTAAAGATAAATAATAGCACCAGGGAGATCGATTTTTTGTTTTCGTTTTTGTCTTTTTGAGGCAGGGTCTCGCTATGCAGTTCAGGCTGGCCTTGAGCTAACTTTGTAGCCCAGGCTGGCCTCGAACTGGCAACAATCCTCCTGCCTCAGCCTCCTGAGTGAGGGGGTTACCAGCATGTGTTACCACAACCGGCTCAAGATAGATGTTTTGCAAATGGGAAAGAGACCAAAAAACAGAAGGAAAGTGAGAGAGGGAAAAGGGGGATGAAAAAAGAATTAAGATGTGTTATGTACAAGAACCAACTCCATGCAAGGAAGTAACTATCAACTCCACGCAAGGAAGTAGCTTCTGTGTCCAACGAACATGCCCCAGTAAAAATAATACATGCTTGTTGTCTACTATTACCCAACCCCCCTCCTTAAAATAAGGTTCTAGTTTGGCACATGACTACCCGGTATGAAGACTCTACGACTCACACTTCCCTGAGGCTGTCATAACTGTGTGACAATCTGCCCCCACGGGAAATAATCAAGATGGTATAAATAATGTTTCTCAGCTCCTTCCCTTTTCATTGGCTCAAATGTGGATGTGACAGCTAGAGCTAGAGCAGCCATCTTGGACCATGAGGCAAAAGCTGAATATTGAGGAAGTTAGAGCAACAAGGTAAAAGGGAACTGGCAGACTGTGGAACTGCCCCGCCTTCCCCGGAGGCCCGGCCAGACTTTCTATTAGGTGGTTAATTTAGGTTAACTGTTACAACAGGCCAAAGAGTACCCCAACTCAGTGATCCAGGGACATAACTGTTGACCTTAAGGAAACCACATCAGATACAAGCTCTCAACCCTGCACAAATGCGAGTCTCGCCCTCATCTGCCCTATTCCTACCTCAGAGAGAACATCAATAGAAGCATATCAACTTGGGATCCTCCTGCCTCAGCCTCCCACAGTGCTGGGATTACCACCACACCTGGCCCGAGGAACTCTTCAAGCTGCTACACTGGGCTCTTCCCACCCACTCCAATTCCAGAGCTGAGTACTATAAAATCTGACACCCAGGGCGGGTGTGAGTGGGTAGGAAGCGTCTCTACTACAAGCAGTTGTGACCTTCAGGCCCTATCTGAGGACAGATAGGGGTCTGGGTTCCACTGGCACCTCTCAGCCCGGGCTGCCCCCTCGTCTTTTGTGGCTCCAGACCTTCAAGATGTGCGTCTGCGCCCAGTGGCTCACAGGAATCGGCTTTGGTTGGCTGGGTCTGAAGATGTAGGCACCAGACGCCTGATCACTTTGGTTGTCTCCCGTGCTGGCATTGTACCTGCAGTCAGCCGGGATGAGTCAGGGAAGGGCCGAGTCTTGGCCCTGCCCCACCCCGTCCCGTTACATCCCGTCCTGCCCCACAGTCCTCTCTCACCAGAAGAAGGCCTGGCTCACGGGCAGTGTGAGTTTTTGGTCCAGGACCTCGATCGTCCTCAAGAATCCAGTGTCAGGGTGGAATGTAGCCCGAAGGTGCTGTGCAGGGAGAGAGCCAGAGGGCACTGCCCAGGGCTGCAGCCCGCTGCAGCCCGCTGCAGCGCCTCCCCTCCCAGGGCTCAGACAGGACTCGCAGCCTCCCCAGCTCCCCACAGTTTGCATATTTGATCTGATTACAAACCCTGCAGCGCCTCCTTCAGCCTTGTCCTTGACTTACAATGTAGTCACTTCTTGCCCCTCCAGGGCCCTGCAGGGCCACAGCCACCCCAATCCTGTCCCCACTCTATGCTCATTCCCTGTAACCTGCTCCCCCCACACCAGCCAGAGGGCAGCTGTGGTACCCAAGTCCAGCCACAGCCTCCACCAGCCCGATGTGGTGGCGCATGCCCCTAACCCCAGCACTTGGAAGGCTGAGGCAGGAGGATCACTGTGAACTGGAGACCTGGGCTACACAGTGAGACCCTATTTCTAAAACACACAAAAAGAAAAAATATAGCCCCGTTCCACTCCAGACCAGGGTCAACATGGGCACTGAACACAAAACCCACTGCACTAGGACCCGTGAGACTTTTGGGAGTCCAAGGAACTGTTTTCATTTCTTTTAGAATCGTATATAAAAAAAAACTTGACTGGACTAATAATGAATACATGTATTAAAATAAGATTTTCCTAGATTGTATTTATAACATCATTTTTTTTTTTGAGACAGGTGCTTACTAAGTAGTTTAGGCGAGCCTCAAACTTAACTATGTAGCCCAGGCTGGCCTCAAGCCCATGGCGATCCTCCCGCCTCAGCCTCTCAAATGCTGGGATTACAGGCCTGCACCACTCCACTCAGCTACCCTTTTTTATTTTGAATGGAAGAAAGGAGCCATCACCAGGCATGGTGGCACACACATCATTCCAGTGTTACAGTCGGGGCGGCTGAGTTCAAAAGCAGCCTGGGGCCACATAGGGGGACCTTGTCTCAAAGACCAAAAAAAAGAAGGGAGGAGCCACCAAGGTAAAAGAGCTAGCATCAATAGTCTTTATTTTTGGAGGGGGAGGGGTCTGGTACTAGGGCATAAACCCAGGGCCTCCAGCATGGCAGGTAAGCTCTGTACCACTGAGCTATACCCTTGGCCTTTTTTTGAGAGTGGGTCCTGCTAACATTTCCCAGGTGGGACTCAAACTCACCATCCTCCTTTCTCAGCCTCCCAGAACACTAGGATTACAGGCATGCATCACACTATGCCCAGCTTCCCTTTTTTTTATAGTTTTTGTTTTGCTTTTTTGAGGCAAGGTTTCACTATGGAGCCCAGGCCTTGAAGTCACAGCAATCCTCCTGCCTCAGCCTTCCAAGTGCTGGGATTACAGGTATGCACCACTATGCTTGGCTTCCATAAAAATTTTAATACAATCCTGTCCTGTTTGTGGCTCCTTCAGAGTGAGAGCTGATCTTCTTCTTGATCCTCAAGGCCTTGACAATCTGCAGGTTTTCAGCATAGCTCATAGGAGCTAAATCTTGGAAGTAGCTTCTGTGTCCATCAACAGGTGAATGCATACAGAAAATGACGTACTTATACAGCATGGAGTACTACACTACCATAAAAAAGGACAAACCTGAGTCATTGGTAGGAAAATGGATGCACCTTGAAACTGTTACAGGCAGCTGAGTTAGATAAAAATATTATAGGCAGTCAGATAGGGCTACGCCCTGGAAGGAGCCAACACAAAAGATAAGACACCTGTGGGCCAGACCTCAAGACAAGGGGGGCTAACCAGATGCAGCCACATACATCAAAAACTGATAAATAAGTAACAACCACCTTCAAAGAGCCAAAGAGTCACTGGCCTGACCTCCCACAGAAAAAGCCCAGCTCTGCATTCATGCCCGATTGCTACGTGACTCACTTCCCCATTTGATCTCAGTCCACTCAGTCTTACCTGGACAATTATGCCTGTAATCTTACTGGTGGACCATAGTGTTGTCCATTTCCCCTACCTTGGACCCACCTCACCTCATGGTTTTTCCCTATAAAGTCCCTGGAAAAGGCAGAGTTGGGGGTAACCCACTTGGGCCCCCCTTCTGTCCCTCTCTTGGATAGAAGCTTTCTTTCAATAAATATATTCTGCTCTTAACCTCCGTTGTTCCTAAAATTCATTCTTCGGTTTTAGAGAACACGAACTCTTCTGATATCAGTCAGGTTAGGATATTTATTTTCCTGTATCAAAACCATAATGTTAAGTGAAATAAACCAGACGCACACGCTGGTTTCTCCTGCATGAGAAACCCAAACTGTAAATAAAGAGCAAAGTAAAAGAGCCAATAGGAAGTAGTGACATAAACCCTCCCCTAAGAGATGGGGGAGGAGGAGGGGGAGGAAAAGTAACTAAGGGGTGTTATGCGCACACACTGACTCCCCCTGATGACCTGTGAACAGGTTTTTTAGAAACCTGAGGGCTTCTGTGTCTGCTGTGTTCCGGATCCCTCCACTGGGTACTTATTTATTTACTGCAATGCTGGGGACAGAGCCCAGGGCCTCATACATATTAGACAATCACTGTACCACTGAGCTAACACTCAGCCCTGGATCTCAAGAGAAATGCGGTGGTGCATGCCTGTAATCCCAGCACTTGGGAGGCTGAGGCAGGACTGCCATGAGTTCGAGGCCAGCCTGGGCTACATGAAGAGTTTAAAATCAGCCTGAACTGCATAATGAGACCCTGTCTGAAAAAAAAAAAGATAAACATCACCTTATCTGAAGGCCTTCCTGGACACCCTTCCTCTGAAATTGCAAGCCCCTCTCCCATCATCAGCTCTGACATAAATGCCGCACACTATCCATAGCCACATTGAACTCTCATATTGGACTCCCCCTGGAAAGGACTCTGAAACTCACACGAAGGTCACTCATCAGCCAAAGACACTCAATCAGGGAAGCAGTGACAGCAAACCAGAGACCAGGGTCCTCCTGACCAGGAGTCCATGTAGCCCGCTGTGACATTTCAAATTTGTCACAGAGGCAGGGAAGAGATCAGTGAGGGCCTTACCTCATTTTCAATGGACAAGACAGAGGACCCAGGTTTCTGGGGCCTGGGTTGTAGAAGGCGGGCCTGGGGCCTCCGGATGGACACCTGGCTCACGGAGTAGATGCTGAAGCCCAGAGCAGGCACCAGGGCTGGGAACAGGAGTTCTGGGTTGCCAGAGCCGGGAAGTTCCACCACCTGGGGTCAAGGAAAAGGGAGACGGAGTCAAGAGACTATAAGGACGTCTCGTGCCATTCCTGCATAGAGACATCACCAGGCATGGTGCTGCCTGAAACCCCAGCACTCAGGAGGCTGAGGCAGGAGGACTGCCATGAGTTCCAGATCAGCCTGGGCTAAGTAGTGAGTTCAAGATCAACCTGACTACACATCAAGACCCTGTCTCAAATAAATAGATAAGGATGGATGGATGGATGGATGGATGGGGCAGAGGCATCAAACTCAGGGAGGGGTACGAGTCCTGGGACAGGGAGAAGGAGGTGGAAGGTCCCAAGAAAGAGATTACCGAGAAGGTGGCTGGGGTGTGACTCAGTGCAAGTGCTTTCCTAGCATATACTAGGCCCTAAGTTCCACCCCCAGCATCATAACAATAATGACAAGGCAGGTGTGGTGGCCATCCTGTAACCCCAGCACTCAGGCGGCCAGCCTGGGCTACATAGCAAGGCCTTGTCTCAAAAAGAAGCCAAGAATAATAACGATGATGACAGTAATAATTGCAGAGAAGGGTTTTCAAGGTAGGAAAAAACCCATGGGGGGGAGGAAGACTGGGAGTCGGAGAGGTGAGAGAGGAAAAAGAAGTTTTGCTTTTTTTTGTCTACATCTGGCAATCAAACCCAGGGAGGCTCTCCCGCTTATTTATTTATTTATTTTATTCATTTTTATTTTGAGACTGAGTCTCACTAAATGTCCAGTCACGATTTGAACTTTCAATCTTCTTGCCTCAGCCTCCCTCAGTGCTGAGACGACAGATGTGCCACTCCCTAGAAGAGATCCTTAAGGCACCGAGGGTGAAGGAAAGATTCTTAGGGGAGGAAAGGCTCAAAGGAAGGCTTCTGGAATGAAAGGGCTGTCCATAACAGGAAGAAATTTCAGGGGTGGACACTGAAAAACCAAACCAATCATTGAAGGCGAATGTTCCCAAGGCGAGCAGACATTCAGAGGCAGAAGGGGCAGATGTATGCGGCAGGAAGCGACATTCTTGGGGAGGTGTCCATGAGAATAGGGAGAAGCCAAATCTGGAGATACCCTGCTGTAACCCCAGGACTCTGAGAGGCTGAGGCAGGAGGATCGCAATTCAAATGAACTCAAGGCCAGACTGAACTACACAGTGTGACCTTGTCTCAAAAAAAAAAAAAAAAAAAAAGTAAACAGGGCTTAAGATGTACCTCAGTGCAAAGTCCTGGACTCAAGACGGGTGGAAAATGCTTAAGGCAAGTGGCACTCATAAGCGGGCTCACCCTGCTCGGCACAGTCTTGTCTCTGGGGTCCTTGACGAGGTAAAGTCCTTTGCTGACAGGCAGCCGCACTATCTGATCCACGTTCCTCCCCAGGGGGTTATAAACGATGACCTGGAACTGTCAGGGAGGGGACAGCTCACAGCAGGCTTTCCCACACCAACCTACCCACGGGACGCAGCAACGTCCTAGGGCGATCACGGCCTCCTAGGACACGCCATCCTCGCGGATTAGCAGTCTGCCCAAGCTCTACCCTGCGCTGTGTCCTGTAGCCCCATGATGAGCCTCCAAAGAAAACGCGCAATCGCTGCTTCCAGACAGCATCGCCCAACCACCACCCCATTGCGCCACCGCCTCGCCCTGCCCATGGCCGGCCTCAGGTCCCGCCCCTCTGCCCCACCTCACTCCAGGCTCACCTGCGCAGATGTCTGGCTGAGGGGACAAATGCTGATGTTGAGCTCGCGGCAGAAGGAGAAGGACTCCTTGGAGCCGCTAAGCTTGGCTAGCGCGTTGCTCAGAAGAACCTGGGGAGGAGCGCAAGGGGCAGGTCCACTGCTCACGGAGTCCACAGCTGGGTCTCTTCCTACCTGTGCAAGGCCACACCCTGCTGCCTCGACCCTGCCCCTCTCCTCCCTGTGCCCCGCCTCCTGTACCCCTGACCCGCAATCCTGACTAGGATCCACTCCACTGCCTGGAACACTACCTATACTTCACTTGTCTCCACCCTCCTCACCCACGTGCCCCTCCCAGTCTCCACCCCTTGCCCAAGACCCCGCCCCTCTCATTACCCATTCTCTCTGCCCCGCCTCCTGCAAGCCCCACCCTATGAAGCCTCCTAGGCTCCACCCCCGAACCTAGGCCTCGCCCTTTCCCTCGGCCACGCCCACCTCGCAGGGCCCCCAGCCCGCAGCCAGCTGGCGCGCATAGTCATTGGCCACGTGCTGCCGCGAGGTGCCAGTGACCGCATCGTGGTGTTGCAACACGGCCATCGCCTCGTCTGTGGGCAGACAGAGGGGGTGGGGTCAGTGGGTCCTGCACACAACGCTCTGGCTCCACCCCAAGGAGGCAAGAAAGGCCCCATACTCGCGTGCTGGACTCAGAAGCTCTAAGAGGGGCCCTCCGAAGGGATGCTTTCTGGGTCCAGCCCCACCTGGGACCCCCAGACCCGACACCTACTGAGGGGCGCACTGTCTCCATAGCCGTAGGGTCCCATGTTGGCAGCCGGGCCCACCAGCCCCTCCAGTTGGTTACACACCTGGGGGATGCGAGATAGGTGCGCTGGGCCTGGGCCACCTGGATGTCCCCTGGGCTATCCCCAGCTGTCCTCTGGTCGAGCCCACCCACCTGCAGGAAGTTGTAGCTGAGGCGTTCATAGCGTTTGAGGGCTGGCCTACTGGAAAAGTAGCCGGTCCAGAACATGTGCGGGCCGTCGGCGTAGGGGAAGAAGTCGTCCTCCTTCACAGACCTGCGGTGGAAGTCGTGAGAACAGAGCGGCCCTGGGCTGGCCGGCCCTCCCCTCCCCCATCCAGGCTCCCCAAATACCAGGTGAGGTTGGCTTTGTTCAGTTCCCACAGGTAACAGGCAGGGGTGGAGTAGAGCACATGGACACGGCTCCCATTTGCCTGCTGCTGGGGGGAGTCGTGTTTGAGCCCACGGGTGCACAAGTCCGTATACACATGAGCGCACTCATTCTGACGTCCCATCGCCTCACCTGTGCTGAATACTTTTTTTTTTTTGGACTGAGGAAAGAATCCAGGGCCTTTGCACTGAGCCACAATCCCCACCCCTATTTTATTTTTTAATTTGAGATGGGGGTCTCACTAAGTCACCAAGTTACCCAGGCTGGGCTCCAACTTGTCATCAGCCTGCCTCAGTTTCCCAATGCTGGATTACAGGTGTGCACCACCACACTCAGCAGGACCACATTCCATTAAGAATACAGACACGGGCTGGGGATACAGCTCAGCGGCACAAGCGCCTGCCTGGCAAGTGCAAGGTCCCCAGTACCGAAAAAAAAAGTATACACACATACATACACATACTCTGTCCTCTGTATCCTTGGGAGAGTGGTTCTGAGACCCAGGATACCAAATCTTCACATGCTCAAATCCCTTATAAAAATGCGTAGTACTGGTACAGAACTATCCAAACCCTCCTATATACAGTACTATAACACGTAACAATAGGTAAATGTTATGCAAATAAATACTGTATTGTTTAGTGGGAAATGACAAGGAAAAAATCTGCACACGCTTCGTACTGATGCAGGTTTTCTCTGAGTATTTTCAATCTCTGATTGCTTGTCTGTAGGCATAAAATGTGCAGATATGGAGGGCCACCTGTACCCAGCACATACACAGACACGCAGCAATGAGTCACTCAGTTCTTTCACATGCTGAGGACCATGGGAAGTCTAACACCAGAGGCCACCCTCCTGTCTTCTTTTTTTTCTGGTGGAGATCAAAGCCAGGGTCTCATCCATGCTAGGCAAGGGCTCTACCACTGAACTACATCCTCAGTCCACAGCTAGGGTCTTGGCTTTAAGAAATTTTTTTTTTGGTGGTACCAGGGATTGAACTCAGGACCATGCACTTGTCAAGCAAGGCACTGTGCGCACTGAGCTATGTCCCCGGCTCTACAGCTAGTGTCTTAAAGAAGAACAGCCTAGGTGTGGTGGCATGCAGCTGTAATACCAGCACTCAGGAGGCTGAAGCAGAAGGATGGTCACAAGTTCAGGGCTAGACTGGGTTATATAGTGAATTCAAGGTCAGCCTGAACTATATAACAAGACCATGTCTCAAAACTTAAAAAAAAGGAGGTACAGGTTTTCAGCCAGAAAAAGTAATAATAACAAACAACCAGGGCTGGTAGTATAGTTCAATAGTAGATCACTTGCCTGGCAGCCACAAGGCCCTGGATTGCATCCCCAGCACCACAAATAATAATAATAATAATAATAATAATAATAATAATAGTAATAATAATAATCATAAAACAACTACAAAGATGCTTCGCCTTCCAGGCCCTGACCACACCAACAAATAGCTCATTAATCACCCTGTGAGGTGAAGACCACCACTCTCCCCATTTTATAGGTGGGAAAAGTGAGGCCCTGAGCGCCTAGGGACATTTCTCAAAGGCACAGAGCAGTAAGTGACAGGGCCAAGACCCTTTCCAGAGTTTGTAAAATGAATTCAGCAAAGGAACAGTCAGTGGCAGGAGAAAAGAGCCAGATGGTGGCCACGCAGCAGCCCAGGGACATGAGATTTGCAGGGAACAAGGTCCTGGAGGCAGAGGCTGGGAAGCACAGAGGGCTCCGTGATGTTTCCTGAGAGCTGTTTTGGTGAAAGAGCGGTGCAGGAAGTGACTGGGAGGTGTCCGTGCAGGGACTGAGGCCAGGAGAGATGAGCCAGGGTGTCTGAGGTGGAGGAGCAAAGACAAGCCCCCATGCTGATGGGAAAGAGTGACTGTGTACACAACCACCACTGCAGGCCGCCTGCAGGGACCAGCACGTCTGGGGCAGTAGAATAACCGTGGTGATGTCCTAATTGATCCCCAGAAACTGACAAGCTTAGGCAACATGGCAAACGGGAATTAAGGTTGCAGATGGAATTAAGGTTGTTAATCAGCTGACCTTAAAGAAGAGATTATCCTGGATTATCCCAGAGGCCAAGCATAATCTCAAGTGTCTTTAAAACTGGAAGAGGAAGCTGGGGGAGGAGGTCAGTGGTTATGAGGCCCTGGGTTCCATCCCCAGTACTGGAAAAGAAAAGGAACTGGGGGATAAACCTGGAAGAAGGAAGAGGTCAAAATAAAAGAGATGTGGTTATGGAAGCAGAATCAGAGACAGGCTGTGTGGCTTGCTTTGGAGATAGAAGCAACCCATGAGCCACAGAATGTGGCCATCTCCAGAAGCTAGAAAAGCAAGGAAATATATTTTCTCCTGGCCCTGCCAATATGTCTGTTCTTGACCAGTAACACCCATGCCAGACTTCTGACCTCCAGAACTATAAGACCCTGTATTCCTATTTTTCATTTTTCTGTTTTGTTTGTGTTTCATTTTTGTCTTGCTTTTGAGACAAGGTCTCACTATGTAGTCCAGGCTGGCCTTGAACACTCAGCAATCCTCCTGCCTCAGCCTCAACAACAGAAACAAAGACAGCATTCATCGCTATGCACATGGCCCAGGCCACAGGGACACAATGCACAAGCTGCTGTAGTTTGGGTCTGGAATGGCGCTGAGAGGCCCATGTGTTAAGGCTTGATGCTACTGAGCAGAGGGCAAGCTTGAAGACTGGAGCCCACCAGGTCTTTAGGTTATTGGAAGCCTGTGGGGTAGAGGGAGTCCAGCCCCTTGCTCCTCCTGTCCCTCATTCCCTGCCTGCAGAGACAGCAGTTTTCCTCCACCTGCCTCTTTCTCCCACCAGATGCACTGCCTTGCCATAGACCTCAAAGCCATGGAGCCTACCGATCACAGATGGATCTTGTAAGCTAATGTTCTAGTGACAGGAAGCTGATTAGCAGACTCTGCAACCCAAGTCCCACAGTACAGGCACACTGACCTGCATGTTGACCAGCTGGATGAGTTTGTCCAGGTTCTTGAACCACATGTTGGCATTCTCATATTGGAAGTCCGATCCCATGGTCATCACCGTGTGGTTGGTGCGGTAGTTCTGGCCCTGTGGGATGGAGTCCTCAGACCAGTGTGTCCTGGACCACCCATGGCCAGCTATGTCTGTATGTATGGGGTCAAGAATTCATGTGGGGATTGCCAAGGATGGTGCATACCTATAATCTCAGCACTCAGGAGGCTAAGACAGGAAGATTGTCAAGTTCAAGGCCAGCCTGAACTACATAGCAAATTCAAGGCCAGCCTGAACTATATAGTAAGACCCTGTCTCAAAACAAAACAAAACAAAACCATGTTGGGGCCATGCCACATCAGAGCACAGAGTCACAAATAAAAATAGCCAGTAATTTTCTTGGACCCATACACAGATGAGGGGATCAAGACACCAAGCCATGCTATCACATCCATGGTTTTTGTTATGGTTAGTATTCAAAGTACAGGGGATTGAACGCAGGGCCTTCCCACTGAACTACATCCTCAGTTGTCTTTATTTCTTATTTTGAGACAGGGTCTTGCTAACTTTGGATCTTCCTGCCTCAGCCTCCCAGAATGGTAGGACTAAAGGCATGCCCCACCATGCTCAGCAACATGCATACTTCTAATGAAGGACCGTAAGTCTGGAAGGGGACACTGTGGTGGGGACTGGGGCAGTACCATTGAGCACACTTTCTCACATCCCCTGGAGGCACCCTCCAGGTTGTGGGAAGGCCCCAAAGTTCTGGATTTCGAGGTTACCTGGGCAGTGGCCAGCTGCAGAAAGTAGCTGACCAGCTCCTTGGCGTTGTACTCAGGACTGTGGGGGTCGTCTACCACAGGCCGGTCAGCACACAGCACGTCCCAGCAGAGCCCCTCTGGCGGGTTGTAATTGTTGGGGAGCACACCTGGGGGCCACACCAAGCTCAGAGGATGCCCTGTGCCCCAGACTTACCCTGGGGCCCAAGTTTGCCCTGTCTTAGCCAGAATGGGCTTGAGAATTTTCCTGGCCTGGCATAAGAGACCAGTGCAGAGCCCTGCTCACAAATGATCAAGAACTGGGCTGGCCTTCGCCTAGCGGTGCCTTCCCCGTGCCCGCCTAACAAATGATCAAGAACTTAAAGCCAGGGACAGTAGATCATCAGATCACCCCCTCACCAGTGAAGAGGTCAGCAGTGGGGGGCTTCAGGCCGGCGCTGGCCCTCCACAACTGCTCCATCTCCCGTCTCTTCTTCCGCACCAGTTTATCTTGATAATCGAGGCGCCCAAAGAAGAAGCCATCGAAGCCCATCTGCAGGTGGGGCAAAGGGGCCTCTTGTCACTGTGCTCTCCAGCTGGGGAAGTCCAAGCCCATGACTCTGTGGGAGCCAAGTGTCATCTGGGCCACAATGGCACCATTAGTAGTCAGGGTACCGGTGGGAAGTGGGCTGATAAAAGGGCGCCCTCCAGTTTAAGTCAGAGCTCAGGAAGGGTCAGAAGACACCCAGCAAGAGGGGCCAGGTGGAAAGGCAGAACTCACCTGCCCAGCTAGGTCAAAGTGGAAAGGAGACAGCCTGAGGGTGGGTCAGAACACAGATACTAAAGCTGGTTTTAAAGCCAGATTGGGGGAAGGGAAGAGAGGAAGAAAAGAAGGGAATTGGAATGTGTTAAGCACATGTACCACTCACTACAGTGAAGGTAATCATTATATACTGAACACATGTACTAACAAAAGTTGGAAAATCAACCAACCAAATCAGGAACAAAATAATAATAATAATAACAATAATAATAAAGGTGAGGCATGGGGGCACCCACCTGGGGGAGGCTGAGGCAGGAGGATCACTGCAAGTTTGAGGCCAGCCTGAGCTATAAAGTGAGTTCAAGGCCAGCCTGAACTGCATAGTGAAACCTGGTCTCAAAAAGACATAAATAAATAATAAAAGCCAGCATGATAGCAGGACCCTGTTTCTAAATAAATAACCCTGATAGGGGACTGGGATGCAGCTGAGTGGTAAAGCACTTGCCTAACATGCACAGACCTGGGGTTCCATCCCCAGGACCAAAGATGAAAGAAGGGCCAGACCATGCATGGTGGCACACACCTTTAATCTCACCACTTCAGAGGCTGAGGGAGGAAGACTGCCTCAAGTTCGAGGCCAGCCTGGACTACACACCAAGACCCTGTCTCAAAAAACAAAAAAATAGGAAACAAGCTAGGTGCCCATGTGCAGCCCAGCTGAAGGAGGAGCCAGTATTCTAGCAAAGGGTAAGACAGGGAAGACCCAGCTGCAGAAGGAGGCTTAGGCCAGAAAGAAAGGAAGGACTCAAGGACCAGCAGGCCCTGGTGTGATCCCAGAGAGACTGCAGGGAAAGGGCAGGTCTTGAGCGGCCAAGGAAGGAGTCAGTGCGAGCAAAAAGTGAGGTCTGAGAGAGATCAGAGTAGCACCTGGGCAAACAGTGAGGCCTGTTCCCTGGAGTGGCCGAAGGGGTCAATGTGCCAGGCCACATGAGGACGCCCATCATCGCCAAAGGTGTCCTCCAGGAAGCGGAGCCCAAGCGTCATCTGGTCCACAATGGCACCGTAGTGGGTAGTTGCCTCATCATTCATCACCCAGCCACCATTGGCAAACTCCAGGCGCCCTGGACAAGGAGGGGCAGAGCGGCATTCTTAGGAGCAGGGTTGGGTGTGAGATGCAGCAGAGGAGAAGGCCTGGCAACTCATGCAGGGCAGAGGAGCTGCTGCAGGTGGAGTCTGGCAGCAGGCATGGTTCTCCAAATTCCAAGGCCCTGGGGCCGCAAGCACACACATCCTCTCTACGTGACAAGTTAAAATCTCCCAAGCCCCCACACCACAACACAAGCTGGGCAGGGCTTCCGCTTTTCACTTCCTCAGGGCAGGCTCACCCTGGCGCACCAGGTCTCTCACGATTTCCTGTGTTGCATTTGTCTGCTGGTGCCACCAACGAGAAAAAAAGGCCATCTCCACATAGATGAAGCGGCGGGTGGGCTCTGCCAACAAGGCAGAGATGACGGAGTCTAGGATGTACTGCACCCCAGCATGTTGGACATCATTCTGGACTGTGGACACAGGGACACAGGCAGTTAGTTAGGAGCCTGCAGGAGCCCAAGCTATGCCCTACCCCCACCCTAAGGTCCAGGGCCCAGGACAGAGCGGAGACACAGACAGGTAGGTGCAGTCAGGCGCCAGTGCCCACGCTCTACTCACTGCCGTAATAGTACTGGTCCACCGTCTTCAGCCAGCCCACATCGTCGTGAGTGTGGGCTACCAGGTGCACATTCAGCATGTCTGGCTGCACCGCAGGGCATGTCTGCACAGGGACCCAAACACACACACGCACACCCAGACATTGTCGGTGACCTAACCCCAGTGCCCTGCAGCTAAAAGACAGGGCCAGTGGTGGACAGGGAGTGGGAGAAGCACAGGACAACCCTTGACCTCAGAGTGACTCTGAGTCACAGAAGCTATGACCCCAGCTATGTGTGGAGGATGCCTTGGCCTCCGAGGCAGGTGACACACATAGCTGTGCTTCCACTGTATAGGGTCCTGCCAGTGGCTGTCAGTCACACCCCCGGGAAATAATCAGAATCACAGCTGCTGTCTAGTAAGCATCTGCAGATGGCAGACAGCCACCCTGTGGCATGAGGCACTTTACTCCTAGTTACTCCAGGGCACTGAAGTCAAGAAGGAGAGGTGACTTGAACAAGGAGACAGGCAAGAGCTGGACAACGAGGCTGAACCCGAGGCGAACAAGAGCACCCCACTCAGCTGGTTGCTCACCCGCTCCCCGCCCCTGAGGTCCCACAGTGAAGTGAACGCATCCAAGCCTGCGAACCGGTGACACGGGGTGGGGGATGGGGAATCAGCTGCAGCCCCTCCCCAGAGGCTCAGGCAGAGCCCTCAGTGACCCAGAGCACGCCCTGGGCCACCCGGTCGTGTCAGCCTGCAGATCAGAGCCACCCACGCCCATGCCCGGCCTCAGGTCACCTCCGACTCCAGAAAGCTCCGGCTCGCGGGCCCACCTCACCTCGTATCCAGCGGCCCGAGCACCAGGCGTCGCCAGCAACAACAAAAAGAGAAACGAGACAGGCGGGAGCCGCAGACACAGGAGGCGGGAATTCATCCGGCACCCCACGGGGCTCCAGCGGCCACTCGCGTCAACCCCGAAAGGTAGCGCACGAGCACCCATGGCTCAGCCGCCACCGCTGCCTTCAGGGTGTTCCCGGGCCCGGATAAGGCAGGACGGACGCTCCGCCCCTAGGACATGATCTGGCCAATCGGCGTTAGAGGGGCGGGGGGAGGGCGGAGCCTGGCGCTTGACCGGATTTAAAATGTACCCCGGGTAACGCTGTGGTTCATGGACTTGGGAAGAAACGATTCTGGCGGGAGGCCCTTTAGCATGTCGCCGTCGGGCTTTGGAGTACATTTGGCCAGGTGGGGAGAAAGGACCCAACTTTTTCTACAGACATCGTGTCTTCCTAGGAGATAAAACATGTGAAGTGTGTGCTTGGGGCCTAAGATGTCCCGTGGAACTTCAGGACTAGGGTGCTTCAGAGGCAGCTGCTAGAAGCAGGTATCCTATTCTGTCCTGCGGGCACTGGGACTTTGATTACACCAACTGCCCTTGGGAACCAGGCGCGGTGGTGCACACCTATAATCACAGCACCTGGGAGGCTGAGGCAGAAAGACTGCAGGGAGTTTAAGGCCAATTTGGCCTATATTCCAAGTTCAAGGCGAGCCTGAAATACTTATAGAGGCACTGCCTCAAAAAACAAACAGCCTGCCGGGGATATAGCTCAGTGGCACAGCACCTGCCTGGCAAGCACAAGGTCCTGAGTTTGACCCCTGGTACAAAAAACAACAAGAAAACAACCAGGCATGGTAGTGCACATCTGTAATCCCAGTACTCAGGAGGCTGAGGCAGGAGGATCCTTTCAAGTTTGAGACCAACCTCAGCTACAAAGTGAGCTCAAGGCCAACCTAACTGCACAGCGAGACCCTGTCTCAAAAAGAAAACAAATAAAAAATTACCCTTGGAGTGCTGCACATGAGAGGCATCCGGCCTGGCTGGGATGGATCCCTGGATCTTCCAATAAGGTGGGAGAGTCTGATAGATGGAGAGGAACCTGACTCTTTCATATCCTTCCCAATTCCCACCAGTCCATTAGGTTTGCAGGCATTGTTCTTGTAACACGAAAACCAAGCTTTGCTGGGCATGGTGGTGCACTCCTGTAATCCTAGCACTCAACAGATTGAAGCAGGAGGATCATTTCGAGTTTGAGACCAACATCGGCTACAAAGTGAGCTCAAGGCCAACCTGAACTGCAATAGTGAGACCCTGTCTCAAAAAAAAAAAGAAAGAAAAGGAAAACCAAGCTTGGTGTGGTGGCACACACCTGAAATCCCAGAGCCAGGTGGATCGAAAGTTTGAGCCCAGTCTAGACAATTTAGCAATTCATCAAGACCCTGTCTCAAAACAAGAAATATAAAAAAGGCTGGGATGTAGCTCAGTGCAAAGATTCTTGAGTTCAATCCCCAGCACTGACAAAGAAAGAGAGATGAGAAAGGAAAAGAAAAGAAAAGAAAAGGAAAAGAAAACCAGGGGCTGGGGATATAGCTCAGTGGAATAAGCGCCTGCTTAGCAAGCGCAGGGTCCTGAGTTCAATCCCCAGTACCGCCAAAAAAAAAAAAAAGAAAGAAAACCAAAGCCCAGACTCCTCAGATCCACAGGGCCACCTGCTGGCTTATCAGAGGGCAGAAATCACTGTCCTGTCCCTGGCACCTGAGCTAAGGCACAAGGCTTGTGAAATAAGGAAGTGAATGCCCGAACATTCCGGACAGGGCCCCATGACTCGAAGCCCTTCCCCACCAGCCAGAGCACCTCATGAACAGAAGACACCAGTCACAGGAGAAGCCAGCATGAAAAACTTTATTATTGACTGGTTTCCACAAGAAAACAAACAGATATACCAAGAAACATGAGCAGCCTCTCCCGCAGCAGCAGGCAGGGTAGGGAGGCCTATGGTTTTCCCATCTGTGCCCAAGCAGAATTGGGACCGCAGGGAAAGGGCCATGCTCCCTCCACCACTTGGGGGTCCTGCAGCCATTCAGGCAAGTCCAGCCCTGCAGCTATGGTAGGAGGTTGAGCAGCCAAAGGCCAGGCCAGGGAGGAGGTGGACAGAGGGGCCCAGGATGCCACCCCTCCGTGCTGACATCACCAGGGGGGTGTCATGGGCTGCGGATTCTGCAGATAGGACATCACCACTGCAGAGATGGACAACCTAGACAGAAGAGAGGCGTCAATGCCAGGCAAAGGTGTGGCCCCCTCCCCTGCTAACTCCTCCCTCTCCAGGCCAAGCCTCACATGAAGCTACTCATCATCTGCTTGGTGTCCTCCGAGCTCCGGGAGTTGGCAAAGCTGATGAAGGAGCAGTAGACGGCAACCCAAGCACACCACTTCAGCTGGGGAAACATGGAGAGCCAGATCAGGTCAGTGAGGCATAAGGAGCACATGCAAGCCACATTCCCCAGGCACTAAACCCTGGCCCCTGATTATCCCTGTGCCACTCAGACCTACCTGAAGGTGCTGTCTACCCCTTAATCCCACCTCTCCCCACCTGCTGGTGGTACCTGATTTCTGGTTCTAGTGACTAGCTCCATCTCTCTGACCCCCATTATGGCCTCTGAAGCCCCTCACAAATTTCCACATGTTCCAGCACTTAGGAGGCTGAGGCAGGAGAATCACTGCAAGTTCAAGGCCAGCCTGGCCTGGCCTACAAAGTGAGTTCAAGGCTAGCCTGAACTGCACAGTGAAACCTTGTCTCAAAAAGACTGAAAAAAAAAAAAAACATTTCCACATGTTACTGGTGGTCGTGGTGCACGCCTGTCATCCCAGCATTCCGGAGGCTGAGGCAGGAGGATCGCCACGAGTTCGAGGCCAGCTTGGGCTACAGAGTGAGTTTAAAGCCAGCCTGAACTACACACTGAGACTCTGTCCCGAGAAAAAGAAAAAAAAAAAATTCGCACACGCTAAGAACCTTGCTCTTTTCCTGTAAGTCCCCTCCAAACTGCATCAGTCTGGATCCCAGCTCAGACCGGGCCATCACCGAGCCACAACCCCGGACTACGGCTCTCACCACTTTGAAGTTTTTTTCGGTTCACTTCACCCGGTTGCGTCCCGCCCTCCCTATCGCAAGCCCCGCCCCTCAGCACCCCCACCCCCTGCTTCATTCCGGTTGCGTCCCGCCCTCCCTATCGCAAGCCCCGCCCCTCAGCACCCCCACCCCCTGCTTCATTCCGGACCCGCCCCAGGCCCCATTCCCAGGCGGGGCCATACCCAGAGACACTCAGCCCGGCCCACCTTAAGCATGAGACCGCACATGCTGAAGATCATTCCCAGCAGGTTCATGTAGTCCGGCGTGGGGTCGTCTAAGGCCGGGTTACACTCGCTTGGCGGGGGCTTGTACCTGTGACAGGCTCAAGGGTCACGGACGATCGAGTCTCGCCCCCGTGACAGACAAGTGCTTCCCTCGCCCCGACCCACATCCACAACCCGAGTCCTGTTGCTTTGCCGCTGGGATCCTCACCTCAGCACTTTATTGGGCCTGCGTGGGTCCGACATACTGTTCGTGGACATAGGGAGCAGAAAACCAGGTCGCGCCTCTTCCGCTGCTAGAACAGCAGCTTCCGGTGTGGGCGTGGAGGAAGGCTTTCAGAGTGACACCTACTGTCCTCACGCTTCGGTTCCCGACCGCGAAAGCTATAGTTAACCCCAGCTAGAGAATGAGGAGAAAAAACCAAAACCAAAACCAAACAAAACAAAACAAAACAAAACAAACTCAAAAATAGGGAGTGAGTGCGGGGGAAACGCCGAAAGCGGTTTTTCAATTTCCCGACGCAGTCATCAAAATACTGAAATTTTGAACCCCACGAGAAGCCGGAAATAGATCATGGGGGACAATAATAAAGTTACGACCAAGCGTGGTTTTGTAAAGCTCAGAAGCCTTAGCCAGGCGTGGTGGCGCACGCCTGTAATCCTAGCGCTTGGGAGGCTGAAGCAGGAGGATCATAGGGAGTTCGAGACCAGCCTGGGCTACAAAGTGAGCTCAAGGCCAGCCTGAACTGCATAACGAGACCCTGTCTCAAAAACACACACACACACAAGGCTCGGAAGCCTCAGTGCAGACGTACTCATAGAAAGCGGCGCAGGGGAAAAAAAGCGGCGAGGAGCAGGACCCAGAGCCATGGCTTTCCCTGAGCCAAAGCCGCGGGCACCTGAGCTGCCACAGAAACTGCAGAAGACGCTAGACTGCGGTCAAGGGGCGGTGCGAGCCGTGCGGTTTAATGGTGAGCGCCCGCGTCTTCATCTCGGGCCCACCCCTTCCCGAGGCCGGCTGTCCGGTAACCCCCGCCCGGTGTCCCCCAGTGGACGGCAACTACTGCCTGACGTGCGGCAGCGACAAGACGCTGAAGCTGTGGAACCCGCTGCGGGGGACGCTGCTTCGCACTTACAGCGGCCACGGCTACGAAGTTCTGGACGCAGCCGGGTGAGCCTGGGGCCGGGCCGGGTGGGAGCGTCGAGGCCGGGGCCGCAGGCCGACGTTGACCTTCTGCCCTGCCCCCCGCCCTCCAGCTCCTTTGACAATAGCAGTCTCTGCTCTGGCGGTGGGGACAAGGCCGTGGTACTGTGGGACGTGGCTTCTGGGCAGGTGGTGCGCAAATTCCGGGGCCACGCCGGCGTAAGTTTTGGCTGGGCACCTCACTGCGGCGCGCGTGGTGGGCGTCCGTGGAAGGGTGCTGGTGACGCCAGGACCCACCGCTGTCACTGCTTCCCTGCCCTCTGCAGCGGACGGGCAGCAGCCGAGTCCAGTCCTTAAAATGCCCCCCAACCTTTGTGCACCCCTCACCCAACCAACTGCCCTTTCTTTAACCGGCACTGGGAATCAAGCATGTATCCCAATCCCCGAATATCCAGCCACTTCTGAGTGGCAATTCCTGTTTCTCAGAAAGTGAACACAGTACAGTTTAATGAAGAAGCCACAGTGATCCTGTCGGGTGAGTCTGGGGCCTGGAGAGGAGGTCCCAGGGTGCTGCCCTAGTGTCCCAAACCTGACCTCACCTTCATACTGGCCACACAGGGTCTATCGATTCCAGTATCCGCTGCTGGGACTGCCGCTCTCGGAGGCCTGAGCCAGTGCAGACACTGGACGAAGCCAGAGATGGTGTGTCCAGTGTGAAGGTGTCTGATCATGAGGTTCTTTCAGGGTGAGTGGATCCTAGACCTTGTCCCTAGTGACTGGATATTGTAGCTACCCCTGTACTTAGGTAAAAAAATCTACTCTCTTAGGCTGTGAATGTAACCTAATAGTATACCACTTGCCCAACATGCACATGGCCCTGTGTTCTGTCCCCAGCACTACTCAAAAGAAAAAAAAAAGAAAAAATGCCAGGCATGGTAGAACATGCCTGTGATCCCAAGGCTCTGGGAGGCTGAGACAGGACTGCAACTTTAAACCCAACCTGGACAACATAGTCAGACCCTGTCACAAAATAAAAGGCTGGGAATAGAACTCAGTGCAAAGGCCGTGGGTTCAACTCCCAGCATCACCCCCCCCCCCCCCGCAAAAGGAGCCACTCTTAGCAACATGCACAAGGCTCCGTAGTCTGGTCCCTGCTGGCTTTTAGTTGTTCATTCTGGGGCCTCATTTCTATTAAATATGCCAAGCATGCTCCCACCTGAGGTCCTTCGCTCTTGCTCTTCCTCTGCCAGGACTGCCCCTCTGTTTGTCAGTGTTTTTGAGCACACTGTACCAAGTACTCTTTAGGATGACGGGCATATGCCAGTGAATGAAATAAATAGGAAGAAAAATCTGCCTGTACAGGGTGGTTCTAAGTTCACATTCAGAATATCCCATGTTTCTACAGTGCAAGAGGATGCCCTTCTCACTTGAAGAATTTAGACTGCCCAACCTTTGTACCTGGTTGTTTCTTCTTTCAAAATTTACACACACACACACACACACACACAAATAGTTTCTTAAAAAATTTTTTTGGCCAGGCATAGTGGTGCACACCTGTAATCCCAGTGCTGGAAGGATAAGGCAGGATCATCATGAATTAAAGGCCAACCTGGGCTACATAATGAGTTCAAAGCCAGCCCTAAGTGAGACCCCATCCCAAAAAATAAAATTTTGGCACTGTTGGGAATTGAACCCAGGGCATTATACACCCCAGTGAGCTACATCCACATCTCTTTCTCTTTTGAGCCAGGCTCTTGCTAAGTTGCCCAGACCAGCCTCAAACTTCAGATCCTCCTGCCTCAGCATCCCCCATATCTAGGATTACTGGCGTGTTCACCTAACTGAAGACCTTTTTGTGCTCAGTACTAAGGACTGAACCCAGGACCTTGACACTGGGCTACAGCCCACCTTTTGTTTTCTTGAGACAGTCTGTAGTTGGGACTAGCTTTGAACTGGGTAACCCAGGCTGGCCGCCTGCAAGCCTCCTGCCTCAGCCAAGTGCTAGGATTATAGACATCTGCCACCCAGCCACGGTCCCTGCCCCTGGGGAGCTACTCTCTAGCAAGATGGATAATCACCAAATAAATGCCAGAGCTGGGGACAGCTGTGTACACATGGGAACAGGGGGACCCCCAGGAATTACAGGGGCTGTGAGCCTTAGAAACAGGCGGGGGGAGAGCAGATGGCTGTTTTGGCCAGAATTTCAAAGCAGGCACCTCCTAGTCCCACTCCTGGATGGGAAGAGCAGGGCCCCTCCAGCCAGAACAGGGACAGAGGCCACAGGCACTCAAGGTGGACCTGTCCTCCCTGCAGCTCCGTGGACGGCCGCGTGAGGCGCTACGACCTGAGGAAGGGCCAGCTCTTCTCGGACTATGTGGGCAGTGAGTGCGTCTGGGTACAGGCCAGGTTGGTAGTGGTGTCCAGGAGCCCCCCAGTCTCACCGCCTGCCATCCTCCCCCCCAGGCCCCATCACCTGCACCTGCTTCAGCCACGATGGCCAGTGCACCCTTGTGTCCAGCCTGGACTCCACACTGCGGCTTCTAGATAAGGACACTGGAGAGCTGCTAGGCGAGTGAGTCCCATGGCCCGCCTCGGTCCCCTCCCTTCCCTGCCACCCTTGGGCAGCTCAGGCCCTGACACGGCCCTCACCCAGATACACGGGCCACAAGAACCAGGAATATAAGCTGGACTGCAGCCTCAGCGCGCGTGACACACATGTGGTCAGCTGCTCTGAGGATGGGAAGGTGTTCTTCTGGGACCTGGTGGAGGTGAGCTGGCTCAGCCCTGTACCCCCGGGTCAGAAAATGGGGAGCAGAACAGGAAAGGCATCTGGGTGAAGGGTGCTGAAGTGCAGGGGGGCATGACAGGACTTTGGAAGGTGACACAGCAGGATCTGAGTCACATGAGGCCCCAAGTACCAGGCTGAGCCCCTGGGACCCCAGGCTGAGGGGAGTTGAGGCTGTTCGTGAAGCCTGAGCTTCCTTTGTGGGTCCCCGTGTGGTTTCAAGCCCCAAGCCCTGTCCGTGACATGTTCCAGCCTAGCAGGAAACATGGAATTAAATCTCCTGAAAGGAAGAATGTGGGGAGCAAGAAATCTCGGAGCACTGGCTCCTGCTCTGGGAACCAAGGCAGCGAGGAAGTTCTGCATGTACCCTTTGGGCCATAGGTCCAAACAATGCCTTGAAAGGAGAGCATCTGAAGGGACAGTTATAGGGCACAAAGAGGAACCACAGGTTGCTGGAGGAACCACATAACTGGTCACCAGGGAAGGGACAGTCAGCAGGCTGCCTTGGGACTGGTGGGGTCCCTCAGTGGCAGGGAATCGGGGAACAGGACCCAAGGAGAGAATCGCAGGCTCCAGGCACTGCCCACAGGTAAAGAGCCCAGAGGATCTGCTGACGAAGGAGAGAAGCCCCAGCACCAGCACCTGAGGGTGGCGCTGCTCAGCACTCCCTTAGGGCAGATGCTGCTGCAGGGCCTAGGAGACCAGCAGAGCCAGGGACTGAAGGGTGGGAGAAAGGCAACAGAGGGCCTCAGCCAGGGCTCAGGGAAGGGAGAGCCAGGCCACTGACACCATCCCCACCTGCTCCACAGGGCTCTCTGGCACTGGCCCTGCCCGTGGGCCGCAGCGTGGTACAGTCGCTGGCCTTCCACCCCAGCGAGCCCTGCCTGCTCACCGCCATGGGGGGCAGTGTGCAGTGCTGGCGTGAAGACGCCTACGAGGCTGAGGGGGCAACAGGCTAAAGCCTGGATCCCTGCCAGGCCTCAGGACCGAGTGCAACTGCAAGGACCCAGGACTGCAGGGGGATGTTTATTCCACAGACACTGCTGATGGAGGGGGCAGGGCGGAACCCTAATAAATACAGGCAGCAGAGGCCTCCAACCTATAGCAGCTCAGTCATCGTTCTTTTCGCGGGCGAAGGCGTCTGCTTTCTGGGCGAAGGTTTCAGCCACCAGCAGGGGGAAGACTAAGGAGGCATCAGCGTAGACCTGCACAGGGACCTGGGTAAGCCACACAGCCCGCAGCCAGGAGCCCCCACACCGCACCCGGCGGCCTCTCACCTTGACTGGCTGCGCATCCATCCGGATCTTGCCCCAGGAGACAGCCTCATCCGGCCGGGCACCCGAATCGGAGCCATCGAACTCTTGGGCCGTGTTGATGTAGACAGCATAGTCAGCCCCATTGCGCTGCAGGGAAGGACAGGGCAGGCTGGTTGCGCGGGACAGACAGGGAACCCGAGAGGCTGAGGAGGGAGTCCCAGATGAAGAGAGCCCCATGTCCACGCCTGGGATCGCAGAGCTGCTGGTACCTGTTAAGCCTCCCTAACCCAAAACCCAAGTGCTTCAAAACCCAAGGCTTCAGGAGGCCATCATAGAACACTCCATACTGAACTCACACAACAGGTCCCGAAAACAACTGCCTGAGATCACCAGAGAGTGATCTGCCACCAACACTTAAGCTATAAAAGATCCTCCAGACCCAAGCACCATGTTCCCTCCACAGCCACCATCCCAGTCCCAGCCCATGAGGACTCGGGGACCCAGGTACACTCTCAGGTCCCAGCACTGTCATAGCCCGCGCTGTCACACTCTGGGCACCTCCAGGTCCAGCCCAGCCCCACTTCCCACCTCAGGCCTCCTAGATGCTCCCTGGTTACGTGGGGGACTCGGGCTCTCCACACTGGCTGTTCCCTCCACTGGGAACTCTCCCCAAAGGTAACGTCCCCAAAACCTCAGCTCACAGTCACACTTCCCTGAAAGCTCTCTCCAACATCTCTATTTTGGAGCTGGGGTTATGCGTGGTGGTGCACACCTGTAATCCCAGCACCCGGGAGTCTGACAGGAAGATCGTAAGTTCAAAGCCATGCTGAGCTACAGAACAATTGGAAGGCCAGCCTCAGCCTAGTGAGACCTTGTGTCAAAAAATAAATGAAAATAATTATTTTCTACTAGAAACAGAAGCCACAGATGTAAGTTCTACCACTGAGCTACATCCCCCAGCTCTTTTTTTCTTTTGGGACAAAGTTGCCCAGATGGCTGGTTTGGAACGTGCAATCTTGCTTCACCCTACCCAGTCAGGACTGTAAGTATGTGCCACGGTCAGGTGTGGCGGCGCACACCTGTAATCCCAGCATTCGGGAGGCAGGGGCAGGAGAATCTCCGTGAGTTCCAGCCCATCCTAAGCTACATAGTGAAACCCTGTCTCACAAAATAAACAAAAGTATGTGCCACCACACTTAGGCAGCACACCTCTTTCTCATCCCATCATCCGGCCTTTTTCTGAGATAGGGTTTTACTGTTGCCCAGGCTGGCCTCGAACTGCTGGGCTCAAGAGCACCTGCTTTGGGCCCTGGCGGGGCTGGGACACCAGGTGAGCACCACCAAGCCCCATGTCAACAGCTTACTGCTACCTGTCATGCACATGAACCATGTCGTGTGTCCCCACAAGAACCTCAGGACCGGGATCCTGGCCTGTCTGGTCCATGGACGTGGTCTAGGGCACTGTGTGTATGCACGGTGCCAGGTACCACTGCAAGGGGACCATGCCACTCACCATGAGGTTGGCATTGGCAATGTGGTGCTTGACCACGCCGCCACCCAGGATGATCATGCCTGAGCGCTTGGCATATATGGCCTGCATGTTGATGAGCCGCAGGTCTGGGGAAGAGGACTGTGGTCAGGGCCCCCGCTCAGGGGCCTCCTTTCCTCCTCCTCCCAGGCCCCCCACGCCTTACCCTCAACAATGTCCAGCACGAGGCCTGGGTTCTTGTAGGAATGGAAGAACATCATGTCGCCCAGCGAGCCATCTGTAAGTGCAGGGCTCAGCACAGGAATATGGTTCTGAGGATGACAGGGGTTAACATTTGTTTCTGTCTCAATTATACAATAAAAATAAACACAACTCCCTCACATAGATGAAACCTGTGGATTTAAAAAACCAGCCTAGGGCTGGGGATATAGCTCAGTGGAATAAGTGCTTGCCTAGCAAACGCAGGGTCCTGAGTTCGATCCCCAGTACCGCAAAAAAAAAACCAGCCTACAATCCTGAGGGGATACCTGACACCCCCCCCCAAGCAGTGGTGCTTGTTATTTCTCAAATGTGGGAGCTTCACAGTCTCATGGTACCCTAGGGCCAGGCCCAGGGGAGTTACTAAATGGTACCCCCAAATGTACTCCATCTAGGAGTGTAGCCAAGGTATCAGGACATACATGACACCCCCTCGTGTATAGCTGTGTGACTTCAAACAAATCACTGCACCTCTTGTCAGTGTTTGAAGCTCCTCACCTAAAAGCAGGCATGCCAATTCAACAGGTGACTGCACAGATTAAACCAGTTAACACACCCCAGTCTAGGAACTTAGGCCCCACCCAGCTCCTTACCTTCTGAGCCCAGTAATACACAGATTCTGGGTTGTTTATCTCTTTGCCAAGCCGGGCAATCATCCTGGAAGGTGTCCACTTCACACCCTAGGAAGGCGGGGACATCAGTATTAACCCAGTTACCTGGACTCCACCACACTAGACCACCCCCCCCAGGTCGCTCATTCTAGCCCAACCTCTGTGTTCTGTTCCAGCACCATCTGGTCCAGAATGGGCATCAACCAGTCCTCAAACTTGCAGTAATTATCATTAGGCACCAGCAGGTTCCCAATCCTTGGGACAAAGGCAAACAGCATCAGTCTCCAGGCTCCTGGAGCCAAATCCCGGCCCACCCCACTCAGGGTCCCACCTGTTAATACCGTTCTCCCGAAGCTCCTTCCCCCTGAGGCTGAACTCGCCCAGGTATGTGGGCGCCAGGCACTTGATGAGGTCCTCCTCCACACCTCCAGCCGTGGTCACCAAGACATCCACCTGCAGTCACAAACCAAGCACTCGGCCCTCACCTGGGGCAGGACTTCTATCATTAGCATTCCTCCCTCAGATGAGAGCGCTCTTAAAACGGACCCATGTCACCACATAAGTGCTCAACAATTTAATGCTCATTGACCCGAAAGCCAGCAGCCACCACCCCACCAAGTCCCCACCATGTTGTGCTGCACAAGGTAGCGAATGGTCTCTCGGACGCCTGAACTGATGAGGTTGGATGTGTAGCCCAGGAAGATGGTGCAGCCTGTGAGCGGGCGGTGGCTCTGGGTCAGGTCTGCGTGGTGGTCTTCGTCCTGAGCCAGCGGCTCCAATTTCTTCTCGATCTGCAGTAAGGGCCGGGCCAAGTTAGGCTCCGGCCTCGAATCCCTGCCCAAAGGTCCCAGATGTGTTTCCGAGTCAGACTCCACCCCGGGATGTTTACTGTGCAGACCCAGTCCCTTCCTCGTCCCACAGCATCTGCTTTTCAGGTGCAGTCCCCTTCCCCCTGGGGAAAAACAATCCGAATCCAAGTCCCGCGCTGACTTACGCTCCTCCTCCAATTCCCTCCCCTAACCCATGGTCTTAACCCAGGCTCTGCACATTCCTGAACGCTGTAAATTTCCCAGAATCCGACTCCTACTTAGGCAACGATGCACTAAAACTCCCGCCCAGGGCAGGCCCCACACTTGCCCGGGAGGCCCCGCCCCTGCGGGTGTTCCTCAGACTAGCCGGGACAGGCACGTCCTCCCCTCACCATAGCGTTGACTTGCTGCACCGCGCGCCCGAAGTTGGTGGCCTGGAAGCCGGTGGTGCCGAAGGCTTGCAGAAGTGCGTGGTAATCCACGCCGCGGCTGAAGTCGTAGCCCCGGACCTGAGCGCTCTCGGGTGGCAACGTTGAGCTGTGTTTGAGCACTGCAGCCAGAGCCGCCGCGGGGGCTTCCCCCATCGAGGAGCCCTCCATGGGTCGCGGGCGACCTCTCAGGGGAGCTCCCCAAACCGAGCACACGTGGTCATCCAAATGCGCTAAACCCTAATACGCGCCTCTCTGCAAGAGTACAGGAAGTAGTGCTTCGCTAAAATCTTGGAAGAAGCAAACGGAAGTTGCTTGTCACGTGACCTTCCACAGCCTCTACATTTCTGGGTGCGGCCATCTTTGTGCATGTGTTCCGTACTACGGAAAGCCTAAGGAGCCTTTTCTTTTCTTTTTTTCTTTTCTTTTTTTTTTTTTTTTCTTCCGTATCGGGAATCGAGCTTAAGTCCTTACGTTTGTCAGGCAGGCGCGGTGCCACTGAGCTACACTCCCGACAAGCAGCTGTTTTTACCGGGGAAGCCATTATTTTTTAGGCGCTGTTCGCCGTGTTTTCAGAAAGTTCATTCCTGTTGCTACCTGTTGAAGACAGCTTTCAGCTGCCCTTGTCTATTTGTCTCTTATCACATAGGATGCACAGAAGAGCTTCTAAACCGTCAGGATTTAGGGCACCAAGCAGTCAGACGCTTTCAGCCTCTCTGAAGCTGACATGTTAGTGAGATAATGATTCTTTTTTCCGTTGTTTTTTGTTTTTTGAGATGGGGTCTCTTACATATGCAGCCCAGGATGGCCTCGGACTCGCAGTGATCCTCCTGCCTCAGCCTCCGAGTGCTGGGATGATGGGGTGCACCACCATGCCTAGCTTTATGGGGGGTGGGGTCCTATTCCTCTGGCTCCAGACACCACACCATACACAACGCCCAAACCCTCCTCTTGTACACCCCCGGCAAATGACACCTCCTCTAGGAAACCTTCAGACATCAGGAGCCTCCTCTGGGGTCCTGGGCTGACATCGCTTTTGCAGCAACAATACTGTGAGACCTTCCCAAACAGTGCATGGGGTCCAGAGGAGACCTCTTGCTTCACCTGCTCTACAGCCAATGGAGTCAGTGCTATTTGCAAGGTTCTGCCAAACAATGAGGATTCAATAATGAGTAAGACCACGACATACACCCTGCCCTGCTGGGACTAAAAATTAGCAGCAGTGGTAAATCGCAAGTCTTTAGAGGGTGAATGCAGGGGCTGGTAGCCTTACTTGGAGGGCCAAGTGACACAGGAAGAATACCAAGGAGGTGACATTTGAGCCAAGACAAGCAGACTGTGAAGATGGAGAGTTCATGCTCCCACACTGGGACAGGGAACAGCTAGTGCAAAGGCCCTGGGGTGGAAACAAGACTGCTTTGTTGGAAGAACACAACTTCCTCCCTTTTTACATTTTTTACTAATATGTTTGAGATACATAATAAATATATTCATATCTTCCTCCCAGACATCACCTAGATCTCAAAGTCATCCCACCAATTCCCTGCCCAACTAGCCCTGGCCCTTCTTTGCCTTTGCAAATGAAATGGCTGCACCCCTACCTACAAGGCTAAACTCTGAAAAATTGCCTGGGGTAGAGTGGTAGAGTGGTAGCTCAGTGGTAGAGTGTTTGCCTAGCATGAGCAAGGTCCTGGATTCCATTTCCAGTACAAAATAAGTAAATAAATGCTAGGGTCAGTGGCATCTTTATTGTCTCAGCTATTCAGGAGGCTGAGGCAGGAGAATCACTTGAACCTAGGTATTATGGTTGATACATTGTGTCAACTTGGGGAGTCTAGAGGTTTAACTAAATAACTCAGCAGTTATAAATCTTGGGGTAAACAGGATATGCCCTTACCCTTGTGGGATGTTGCTTATGTTAATTTGGGAAGCTTTAAAGGTTAACTGTGTCATTCAGGAGAAAGCCAAGGTGCTTACTTTATAAACATCCTGAGCCTGTGGAAGAGGAAGGCATGGAGGTTATGTGAGAAGTACACGCCCCCTGGGTGGGGGTAGGCTGTTTAGTGTAGGAGAGGAAAGGTGGTTGCTTGCAGCCATTCCTCCCTTTTGGCTGGTTGGTTTTGCTGTGCTCTGCTGCCCTAAACAGTTTGCCCTCTGCCATGTGCCACTCTGCTTCTAAAGCAGCCAGGTATGGACTAAAACCTCCACAACTGTAAGCTAAATAAACCTTTACTTCCTTCATTTTGGGTGTTGGATATTTTGTCTCAGCAACCAGAGAAAAGTAACCAAGACACTAGGCGTTCAAGGTCAGTCTGGGCAACACAGTGGGACTTCATCTCAAAAGATGATGATAACAATCAAAATCTCGAAAAATAAGAACACAGATATCAAAGCTTTTTTTTTTTTTGAAACTCCTAATCCTCCTGCCTCAGCTTCCCTAGGGCTAGAATTACAGGTATGTCCTACCTACCACACCTGGCTGTGGGGCTGTTTGCCATGCTGGGGACCCAGAGCATACGCTGCACCGATTAACAATGCCCCAGCCTGAGAGTCGAGTTTGATTTGGGCTTCTTTTTAATTTTTGTCTTTGGTGTTTCAAGACACAGTTTCCCTATAGAGTTCAAGCTGACCTTGAATTCACTATGTGGCCTAGGCTCCCTCAAATTCATGGTGATCCTCCTGCCTCAGTCTTCCAAATGCTGGAATTACAGGCATGAATCACTGGGAGTTGAGTCTGAGATCTCCCCTTCATGGACACTTCATCATCCACCAGCACAGCTGCCAACTTCTACCTGTAAACAGGTTGTAGGTCCACAGTTTCCTGTCAGGCTCCCTCCCTAACAACCCATCTCCCAGCTGAGACCACAGACACACCCGTGCTGAGCCCCTCCAGAGATGGCTGTCCCCTCCCAATACGCTCCCAGGACTAGCTGAGCTGGCAGTGCACAGTTCTCATCCCACCACTTGGGAGGCTGAGGCAGGAGGTTTGCTATATGTTCAAGGCCAGCCCAGGCTACAAAGGGAGACCCTGTCTCAAAACAAACACAAGACAAAAAAAAAAAAAACTCCAAAAATAGCAGCTCTGTGAGGCGGGATTTTCCTTGTTTCACTGCTTTTTGTTGTTTCCTGCACAGTGCTGGGCACAAAGGAAGGCAGAGCCTGTGCTTAGTGGCAGAGCACCTGGCCACTGTGCATGAGGCTCTGGTTCAATCCCAGCCCCACAGAAAAGCCCAGCAAATATTCTTGGCATGGGCTGAGGAGTGTCCCATATAATTTGCTAAAGTGCTGCCTCCCAGCACCTCAGAATGTGACTCTGTTTGGAGAGAGGGTCTTTAAAGAGAAAATAACATGAGGCCCACAGCTGGGCATGTTGGTACACATGTGTGGTCTCCGCTACTCGGGAGGTTGAGTGCAGGCAGGCTGCAAATTCAAGGGTAGCCTGGGCAACCCAGTGATTTAGCAAGACCTTATCTCAAAAAATAGTTAAAAGGTGCACACCTGTAATCCCAGCACTTGGGAGGTTGAGGCAAGAGGAGTCCCGTGAGTTCAAGGCCAGCATGGGCTACACAGTGACTTCAAGGGCAGCCTGAACTACATAGCAAGTGTTTCTCTCTGTCTTTCTGCCTGCCTGCCTGCCTGTCTGTCTGTCTGTCTGTCTCTCTCTCTCACACACACACACAGATAAAAAGAGCTGGAAGCATAACCAGGTGTGGTGGCACATATCCGTTATCCCAGCACTCCAAAGACCAAGGCAGGAGGATCGCTGTGAGCTTGAGGCCAGCCTGGTGGTGAGTTCAGGACTAGCCTTGACTACACAGTGAGACCCTGTCTCCAAAAACTAAAAAAAAAAAAAAAAAAAAAAAAAAAAAAAT
>PVLD010001042.1:0-165875 GCA_004027595.1 Dinomys branickii | reverse complement strand
ACTGGGAGTTCGATACCAGCCAGGGATACAAAGTGAGCTCAAGGTCAGCTTGAATTGCATAACGAGACCGTCTCAAAAATATTAAAAAAAAAAAAGGCCAGCCTGGGCTACACAGTGAATTTATGACAGCCTGAACAAACTACAAAGCAAGACCCTGTCTCAAAAAAACAAAAAATAAGGACATAAATAAAACATGCTGGCTATGTTCAGTGCCCAGTGCCACAAGAAAGGGGAGTTAAAAGATTGGCTTTAGCTTTCGCATCAGCTGCTGTGAGAACGCAGTCAGGGCCAGTGCAAGGCGGAGAGTGTTGATGAGCAGGGCTAGCTGGTGACCGTGGTGTAGGTGGCCAGGGGAGCGAGGATGGACATGGGCCCAGGTGGCACGAAGGGGAGAGCAGTGCCCAGAGTGAGAGCTGAATTTTCAGGCTGCTCTGATGGCACCTGAGACAAGAAGGCACCAGAGAGAGAAGCACTGGGGTTGGGCCTGCGCAGCTGGGATCAGGGCACACAGTCCAGGTTGGCACCTGGCCAGGAGAGCGGAGGACAACTGGAGGGGGGCGCAACTGAGGACGGAGGGGCCCTGGGGTCTGGGGCTCAAAGGACAGATAAGTGGAGAGGGCCAAGGCATAGGCACCAGGGGGTGAGTCAAGTCACCAGGCAGTGTGGACAGCAGACTGGAGCGCAGGGGACCAGGGCTGGAGCCCTTTGTGTGCTGCCAGCAGCAGCCCAGGTTGGCGGGGACAGTTAGCAGGGGACCCAGCAGTCTGGAGGAAGCTGCAGGCTCCCTCACCTGGCAAGGGACACAGGAGGTGCCCACGTGACACCAGAGCAGCCTCTGGGTCCCCTGGGGCAGGGGCCCCCTCTGCCAGGGCAGTTGCTGCTGCTGCTGCTGGTGACATTTCACTGGGTCCTAGCTTCAAAGTCTCTGCAGGTGGGGAGGAGAGGGGCGGAGAGGCCGGGCATTGTGGGCAAGAGCCAAAGGGGCAGCCACTGCAGGAGGGTCAGCACCAGCATCCGCAGCTGTCTGCAGAGAGGTGCCTGCACTGCCAGTCCTGGGAGGCGAGAGGAGCGTGTGGACCCTCGGGTGGCCCAAGGATTGCTCACGCCCTGCCCACCCTCCCCAGATGTCCAGCAAGGTGGCCATTGGCAGTGACATCGGCCAGGCCCGCCGGGTCGTAGAGCAGCTACGGATGGAGGCAGGCATTGAGCGCATAATGGTAAGAGCAGATGTGGGTGCAGGGGTGGCATGAGGTGGGCACCCCGGGTGAGGGGGTAGGGGACCCAGGCTCCAGATGGCTGGCTCGGTCTGCAGGTGTCCAAGGCAGCCAATGACCTGCTGCAGTTCTGCACCGAGCAGGCCAAGAGCGACCCCTTCCTTGTGGGCATCCCGGCCGCTACCAACCCCTTCAAGGAGAAGAAGCCCTGCGCCATCCTATGACTCCACAGCAGGTCTCCCGGCGCCCAGCCCAGGAGACTCAATAAACACAGTGATTGCTCCCTGGGGGCACAGACTGGCTGAGCTCCGATGGGGGTGCAGGGACTGTGGGCTTGTGGGAACCCAGCCTCCCCCCTCACTCCCACCAGGGTCACAGACCCCCCCCCAGAGGCCACAGTGCTAACATCCCCTCCCCATACTTCACAGTGGCCTGGGTAGATGGCCACTGTCACCACCCCGCAGACACAGATCTGGAGCTCACGTCACAATACACACACATGCACAGCCACATGGTCATGTCATGCACAAAGAGGCACCAACATAGACCCAGGTGCCCGGAGTCCTCAGGGCACCACACACAGCAGTGGCTGTTGCATGTACCCACCCCAGGCCACCATCTTCTGCTCTGTCCCATGCCACACACGGTACAGTGACCCACACAAAGCTTCTCAGGGCCAAGCACCTGCCTCAGATTTATTCTCCTGAGCACTCAACAAGGACATAACAACCAAGCTGGGCCCAGGGGTGGGGAGCAGGCTACCAAGTGGGTTGGAACTGCAGTGTCACCTCCCCAGGCACAGGGACCAGCCAAGGGGCCCTGCCTAGCCATGGCCAGCACTCCGTGGGTCCTCACCCTGTGGGTCAGGGGCAGAGGCAGCACCAGTGGGGGTTCACGTCCCCCCAAGAGCAGAGACCAAGGCTCAGCCCTCCTGTTGGCAGTGTAGACCAGTATCCACATCCACATGCTCAGGCCTGCAGCCTCCAGACCTCCAGTGACAGGCCCCCAGATGCGGCCACCACCACGTTGCCCTCGGCACAGATCTGGGTGGCAGGGACAGAGGCGTCAGGGGCAGCAGCATGGGTCCCGGGAGGGCAGCACAGGGCGCATGCAGGGTCTTACCCCATTCAACACGTTGTGGTGGCTGCGGGTGCAGATGGTCCTAGGCGGGTCCGTGGGCACATGCACCTGTTGGGGAGCAACGGGCAGAGGGTGGGAGGCGTCTCCCAAGCAAGGTCAGTGGGGGCCACAGCAGACCAGCGTCCTTACCCTGAGGGTCTTGTCAGTGGATGTGGTATACAAGGCCCCCAGTGAGTGTTTGATGCCCGTGATCTGAGACTTGTGGCCCACGTCAAAGGACTGTGGATGGAGACACAGTGACAGTCAGGGATAGCCCCCCACCACCACTCAGGGGCAGAAGGAAGGGCGGGAAGGAAGCCAGAGAAGGGGCAGGAGGCACGGGGCCCCTGCAGACCCGGACAAGCTGGAAGCAGCCGTCGTGGTTGGCAAACACGTGCAGCAGGCCCTGGTTGTCACCAGCCCAGAGCTGGGGCTCCTGGTAGGACATGCAGAGCAGGTAGGAGTCCAGCTGTTGGGGGGAACGAGGACAGAATGGCTCAGGTGGGCTTCGGATAGCAGCTGGATCTCCTATCCCCAGGGGGGCGGGGAGAAGGGAAGGGAGGCTCCCACCTGCAGTCTCTGCAGGACACTGTTGGTGCGGCGGTCGAACACCACCAAGGTGTGGTCCTCGCTGCCCGATATGATGTGCTTGTCATCGGCCAACAGCGCCAGCACTGCGCTCGAGTGCAGCCGCCGGCTCTTCAGCAGGGTTGGGCCAGCTTGGCAGGTGAGTGGGCCGGGGAGGGCAACATCAGGGCGCCTTGGACACACCCAGGCCCTCGTGGGGTTCCCAAGCCACTGTGTGCCCTGGGGAGCCCCTCAGGTTGCTCCAAGCCCTCCCTGCAGCTGACAGTCTCCCTCCCAACTGGATCTGGAACCCCCAGGCCTTGGCTCCTTCCTGTCCCTCTGTCAAGGAAAGCTCTTCTCCCATCCCAGGCCTGGCTACAGCTCTGCGTGGACAAAGGGTACTCAGCAACCTTCAAATCCACAAGAGGAGGAATAAAACATAGAAAAGATTTGTGTGCAGGCAGTCTTTGTTCTAGATGTTTTGAGTTTTTTTTGTTTTGTCTTGAGACAGGGTACTCCAGGCTGGCCTTGAACTCACTGCGCTCCTCCTGCCACAGCCTCCCAAGTGCTGGCCACTACGCCTGGCTTGTTCTAGATGATTTATGGAAACTAACTTATTTAATCTGATTTTTTTTCCTGGTGCTGGGAATGGAACTGAGGCCTTGCATGTGCTAGACCAGAGCACTCCTGGTGAGTCACACCCAGGCCTACCAGTGTGTTCAGTACCACTCCCGCTGCTAACCCCAGGGCTGGGGGCCTTACAAGCGTTTGTCTCTGGGGATGGAAACGGCTCCGCATTCTCCCCACACATTGTACCACTCATAAGGAAACACAGGCTCCAACTTGCCTAGGGTCACAGAGCTACGAAGTGGGGGCCAGGATCGTACCCCAACCCCAGGCCTTTGCGCTCCCTGCCCCACCTGCCCGAGTGGCCGTGGTACAGCCCAAAGCTCCCTCAGGATGAACACCTGGATGGGTGACTTTGTCACCTTCTCAGTGTGACTCCAAAACCCTACGTGGCCCTGTGCTCCCCACCTGGGACCCAGGACCCCCAGCCCACCTCTGGGGTCGTAGATGGTCACCTTCTTGTCATAGGTGCCGGCCACCAGGATGTCAGGCCGGTAGGAGAGGCACAGCACTGCTGCCTTGCTCCTGCGGACACACAGACCACAGTGTTGGGCCCATGGCCAGCCAGGGCCCCACCAGCCCCACATCCCTGCTAGACTCCTCCCCTCGTACTTTAGTTCGCCGAATTGCTGCCCATCAGCTGCCATGTCCCACAGCTTGACGGTACTGTCCCAGGAGCCGGAGCACACGTGGTGATCCTGGGCCGCCAGCGACCACACCCAGCCCTGCAGTAAGGGACAGCAGTCACAGCCGACCCTCTCTTCCCCAATGCCCACGGGTGTAAGGCTGGGTCCTTTTTGTTTTTTGCAGAAGAGGCTCGAAGAGGTCACTAGATTCACCTGAAGCCACACATCTTTCCCGCCCTGACATCCACTGTGAAATACACCATCATACAACACACAAATCTAACTTCATATCCCCATCCCACAGGGCCAAAGAAGGAAAGCAACTGACCCAAGAACTCAGAGCCAGTCCAAACCTGGGTGAAGACAGGGTTGGGGAAGGTCTGGCTTTGGAGCCTGGAACATGCACACACCCTCCCAGTAACATCCCTCTTTTCTGCAGGGACTCAGCACCAGCAGGAGTCTGAGGCTGTGTGGAAATATGATTAAGAGTGCAGCCTCAGCTGGGCATGGTGGCACACACCTGTACTCTCAGCATTCAGGAGGCTGAGGCAGGAGGATCGCCCACAAGTTCAAAACCAGCCTGGGCTACACAGTGAGACCCTGTTTCAAAACACCAAAAATAAAAGACTGCAGCCTCAGTTGGGTGTGTTGGAACAGGCTTGTAATCCCAGCATTTGGGAGGCTGAGGCAGGAGATTCCAAATTCAAGGCCAGCCTGGACTACATGAGACCCTGTCTCTCTCTCTCTCTCTCTCCCTCCCTCCCTCTCTCTCTCTCTCTATAAATATATATATGCTCCCTGAGAAGGGGCAGTATAGGCAGCTGATGAATTCACCCTTCATCAAAGCTTCGGGGAATGGTGTTGTCACATACACATCCTTCTTAAATATAAATTATGAGGCTGAGCCACAGAGAAGTCCAGTCTCTCACCCAGGGTCACAAGAACACAGCAGAGTGGAGATGTGAACCTAGTAGGACCTAATCTTCTGGCCCTATGCCTGGCCCACCTTGTTGACTGGTGGAGGTGCCCTTTGACTGCCACTTTTTTGTTTCTTTTGAGACAGGGTATTGCTATGTAGCCCAGGCTGGCCTCAGACTTCTGGAGATCCTCCTGCCTCAGGCTCCTGAGCGCCAGGGTTACAGGTGTGCGCCATCATGCCAGGCTCTCTGCCACTTCTCACAGAAGAGCTGAGGCCTGATGGTCCCCAAAGACAGCCTCCTTACTGCCTTCTACTGGGCACCTTGAGGTATAGCTTACCTCTATTGAGCAGCTGCTATATGCCAGAGCCTGAGATTAACACTCATAGTAACACACAGTTAATATTCACTCATTCTCATCCTCACTGCCCACTGAAGTGGAAACTGAGGCACAGAAAAATCACCTCTCACCCAAAACCACACAACAGTAGAGAACCAGATGCAAATCTACACAGTCTGGCACCAAAGCCCAGGCTCTTGCCAGGAATGGTTGCTCACTCCTGTAATCCCATCACTAGGGAAGCTGAAGCACAAGAAACACTGAGTTCCAGGCCACCTGGGCTACATAGTGCAACAAAACCCCAGGTTCTTGGCCAGCACATCCTACCCGCTCCTCTTGCCTCCTCCCTGCCCTGGGTCCTCACCTTGTGAGTGCTGCCCTTCTGGGTGCCTAAGGCCTTCACCAGAACCCGACTGGGCTCCGCCCCAAGCTGCCGCAGGTCCCACAGGTTGACATTGCGATCTCGAGAGCCCGACAGACAGAGTGCCCCATCCTGAGAGGGCAGCAGGAGATGTTGTTGGGGGCCCCGTGGCACTCCTGGCCTGACCCCACACAAAGCCCACCTCACCTGAAGCAGCAGCACTGAGTCGATGGAAGCAAAGTGCCCATCAGCCAGGCAGAAGTACTCGGCCTGGCGCCCGTCCTCAGCCCAGCGTGCCAGGTGCTGCTCCAGCTCAATGCAGGCCATCGGCCAGTCGAAGTCCTCCTCTGTGGAGCACCATGAGCAGGGTCCCTGGTGGGAAACAGCTTCCAGGGAACCCAACTTATACCCAACTTGGACAGAAGCCTATGTGGACATAGGCTTGGACAGCTGAGCCTGGCAGGGTAGTGCATGCCTGTAACCCCAGCATTCAGGAGGCTGAGACAGAAGGATCACTGAAATTTTGAGGCCACCATGGGCTACACTGTGAGTTCAAGGCCAGCCTGAACTATATAGTCTATGTTTCCGAAAAAGAACCCCACCTGGATCCCTTGCCCCACCCCAAGCAGGCCCAGGCACTAACCTTGGAGCCATCTGACTAACCACCTCCCAGCAAGTTAAGAACACTCCTCACCCTTATTTCCAAAACCTGGGGCCCTGACAGCTCCTCCAGGGAGAAGGGAAAATAAAAAGAATTAGGGTGTGTTAAGTTCATGTAGCAACTCTCCATGATGAATGTAATCATTATGAACTAAGGCAAACATGTACTAATAAAAACAAAAATGTAGCTAGGCATGGTGATGCATGCCTAAGTAATCCCAGTACTTCGGATTTATATTTCAGGCTGGCCTTGAACTCACTTTGTAGCCCAGGATGGCCTCAAACTTTCAGTGATCCTCCCACCTCAGATTCTTGAGTGCTAGATCACAGCTGTGAGTGAGCAATCATGCCTAGCTCATCATTTTCTTGAGACAAGGTTTCATGATCATAGTCCAGGCTGGCCTTGAACTCGTGGAGATCCTCCTGCCTCAGCCTCCCAAGTGTGGAATTCAAGTGTGCACCCTTTTGCCTAGTACAAGCCTCTGCATTTTTTAAGCTTTTGGAAGAGTCCAATTGTGGGGTGCAGATGTCAACACCTTGGAAGTCACTGATGTAGGTACCCTATCTCTCTGTGGAATCACATTTCTGGTTAGTAATCAACTATCCAACTTGTACCTCGTGTGGACTCAAGGGACGGTAGATCCAATAATATCATGATCTCTAAATTTTCTTCTCTCTCAGGAACCAAAGACTCAGAGAAGGAGTGAGTACCAGCCCCTAAGATGTCAGCTTAGAGCCCGGTCTTGAAGATCTCTAATAGCTAGTACTAAGGATTTCAGCCCCTAAACCTTAGGCTCTTTTAAGGGTTATGGACTCCAGAGCCAAGCCCCTGCCCTTCCTCTCCTGGTGCAACGCTATACGGGCCAAAGACTGGCACCACCAGAAACAACCTCAACCTTCCCAGCCAGAGCCCGAACAGCCACGAAGCCTGCATCAGTCTGTGCACGTGGCAGCCAGGTGCCCCTCTCCCACCACAAGCCAGCCCTAGGCGGGTCTCCCCGGCCCCCACCTTCCACCACCGGGTAGGGCGCGCGGACGCGGCGCTGTGCGCGGAGCCTCCAGGTGACATGGTCCCGCACAAGGTCGCGCAGTGCGTGGCACACGCGCGGAAGGACATGGAGCACGAGGCGCGCGTCCAGGTAGGCACAAATCTCGAGGAGCAGCTCCGGGGGCAGGCTCAGCAGGCCCGGGGCACCCACCGTTGGGACCTTGGATGCGGCCCTGGGCTCCGGGACGCTAGGGGCTGCTGCGGGCGTGGACAGTAACGAAGGGCGCGGGGGAGCCAGTCCGGGCTTCAGCGGGCCAAGCACGCGGGCCACATAGGCTTCGGCCTGCGCGTCCGGGTCTGTCTCAGGTTCTGGGTCCGAGTCATCGTCTAGGGCGCGGGGATCCTCGCACAGCCCTGTAGGAAGTTCCATGGCGACCGGGTGGGCGCGGCCGCCCGGCTCTGTCACCCGCCCTCCTCGCGTCCCGTCTCCTAGGCAGCACGAGGGTCCTTCCGGCGCGGCATGATGACGTCAGGAACCCACCGGAAGAAAAGCGACAAGGCGGCCAGGTACCTAAGACGTGCTTGCTTAAGAGGGGTCACGTTTGTTGGCATCGTTAACCGTGGGCTGGAAAGTGCGAATTCCTGATTCCTACATTTTTCGAACAAGCACTCCTGTGATCCTGATGCAAGTCAGTTTTACTTGGAAGATTGTGCTTCCAGGAGCTCTAGCTATTTCTTCCCTCAGTAGGTGCGGCCAGCAGCTAGCCTTACTCAAAACACTTTTTTGAGACAGTTTCACTGTATAGCCCAGGCTGGCTCCAATTTTTATTCCCGAGTGTTGAGATTACATGCGTGTGCCACTATGCCCAGGAGGTTAGAAATTTTTTTTTCACCTTTTCAAACTGGTATATCCATGAATTTCATTTTGGCAGATTCATACATACACGTAACGTACTCTGACCATTTTCACACACACACAACTTTCAGATTTTTGAGGACTAGCCTATAAACAAGAATTACCTGGGTTTGGTGGCACAGGCTGGTAATCTCAGCAATGCAGAGGATGAGACAGGAGGATTGCCAAGAATTCAAGGCCAGCCAGAACTCCATCTTTACTTTATTCATTTACTTACATATAGTACCAGGGATCGAACTCAGGAGCTTGCACTTGCCAGGCAGGCTTTTATGCCACTGAGCTATATCCCCAGCCCAGGACTTTGTCTTTTAACAACAAAAAACAAAACAAATATATATATATATATATATATATATATATATATATATATATAATTAAATAACAAAAACAACAGAAAACCCCCCATGATCCAGGCATGGTGGTGCACACCTATACTCCCACCACTCAGAAGGCTGAGGCAGGAGAATCCTTGCAAGTTCGAGACCAGCCTGGGCTACAAAGCGAACTTAAGGCCAGCTTAAACTGGATAGCAAGACCCTGTCTCAAAAAGACCAAAAAAAAAAAAAAAAGCCACTTTATTTTCAAACCTGAAAACTTAACCATATCTGATTTATACATTAAACATTTGCCTGTTCTGTGCTTTAAAAAAAAAAAAAAGCTGCAAGGATTTGTCCCTCCACAGTTGAGTGTACTGCCCTTTCGTGAGCTGTTCGTGGGTCCCCTCACATTCACCTTCCCAGCTTATAAGATAGGAAACATATTTGAGATCTCTTTTCCTCCACCCTTCACTTCTTGGCTAAAGTTCTGTGCATACCATTTCTAGTTTCCAAGTGTGCTGCATTGGGATCAGCTGGGCTTTTGCTGCACCCTGGGACGGAACAGCAGTGCAAATGAGGAGAAGATAGACGAGAGACAAAACTGGAAGTGGCAGTCCTCTCTCTCTAGCCTAGGAGAGGGATAAGTCACCAGGCAACCAGCCCCCGAGTGGGAAAACTTTAACTCAATATTTATTTCCTTCCCTTACCTGTTCCACGTCAGTGCCCTTGGGCCACAAAAGCTACCCCCGCCCTCATTTGCTTTGGCAGCTCACCTGCTCTGGTTGTTCTGACCAGGGCAACTCCCACCCCCTCGGGCTATTCTGGCCTGGATGCCCTCCCCCCAACACACACACACCCCACTCAGGCTATTCTGGCCCAGGGACACCCACCCTGCTGAAAAAGAGCTTAAAAGCCCACGCTTTGCTCAGCTCGCTGCTGCCTTGGTTCACTAGGCAGCCTGCTACTTTCCCCCAATAAAGACTTCTCTCGTGTGAGAAGGTCTGGTCTGGTTCCATGTGAGTCTCGGTTCTATCAGACCAGAACTGCCAAAGAATGGGGGAGCCTTTATTTGTACTCTCCAGAGGTTGATGTTAATTTCAGCCTTTCTGCCCAGAAATCAGTTAAGCTTCCAAGAGCTTCCAAGTTCTTGGGCTGGTTTCATCCTGCACACAATTACTTTCCAGCTTCAGCAGTTCCCATCATCTCTTATCTCTGTTTTGTAAATGATGGGCATTTAGGTGAAGCTGGAAAAGCTGTGCTTGGAGAATACAGTCCAAATATCCATAACAGTGGTCAGTTGCCATTCTAGCTGGCAATTGTCAGAAGTTGTTGGTGATCTGAATCCTTTACAGCTAACATCCTACTATGGTATTGCTTTTTATACATCTTGTGGTTACACTTTTCTACTAGATATTTAAGACCAAGTTAAGACAAGATCCATCTTAATCACTTTTTGCTATTGAGGTCAGTTAAGTCACCTCAGGATCACCTTGGAACCACACACAGCAGTTCTCCGATCCCATCAGTGTCAGCCATCCGGATGAGTCACAGCCATTGTTTGACCAAGTTGCTTTCTGTGAAAGCTTGAGAGACTTTTTCTCTCCGGTGACTCTCCTTAGGCACCCTATACATTGTAGGATCACTTTCCTCTGTGGTCCCATAATCTCCTTGATCAGAAAATCAGGGACCCACATGAGTTATAGGATGCCATAGCAGAGGTTTTCTTCTGTCCTGGGTTCACACTGACCTTGGAGGGCTGGAATGAAAACACTGGCTGTCCTCGTAGCCCATTTAGCTTTCTAATTTTTGGTCACCAAAACTCAGCTGATAAACATCCAGAAGAGAAGTTCAATGACGTTACACAGTAATGGAGACAGTAATCTAAACATTACTATCTATCTGAATATCAAACGCCTTAGAACATAAAATGGAACTGTTATTTTCTAACAGCCATGGATATCCTATCTTTTAAATCCCTATGCAATTTTAACAGATAACAGATACATATTTTTACAAAGAATTCTAGAAGTCAAAACTATACATAACATTGCCAAATGACAATCATGACAACGTTGTGTAACTTACTTAAATTTTCATTCTGACATAACATAACCCTTTTAACCAATCATCTCTAGTACATAAGAAATTTTTGCCTAATTTGTTATCCTTTAATGTGATACACGTAAGTTTTTGTTAAAGGCAGAGGTCTGAATCTGAATGAAAAGTCTTAACATAAGCAATCCTTGCTTTGCATTTTGGAAGCCCTGTACATCCAAGCTCTCAGTTTTTGTTTTGTTTTTGGTACTGGGGATCAAACTCAGGACCTTGTACTTGCCAGGCAGGTGCTGTGCCACTGGGCTATATCCCTGGCCCAAGACCTGTACATCTGGAATCATGAATACATTTAATACATCATGAGATTAGCAATGCTGAATTACCATATACATGTGAAAACCTTTGTTCCTTAATTTACATTTAAAATGTGCAATTTGATATTTTATTCATGTAGTAATTTGAAAACAGCATATATAAATCATTAAACCATTGCTGGGTCATGCTGACATATCCTTCACTCCTTGGAGTTCCTTGTGCTATTTTGTGTTTGCTTCTGACCTTCCTGCCTCCCCATCCTTCCATCCCAGACTGTCCCTGATCTGATTTCTTTCTTTTTTTTTTTTTTTTGTACCAGGAATTGAACTCAGAATCTTGTGCTTGCTAGGCAGGTGCTGTGCTGCTGAGTTATATTACTGGCTGTTTCTTAATGTAGTTTTGTACCAAAAGCATCTTTTATGAGAAAATCTTATTTTAATTTTTCTGGAAAACTTTGTCTTTTGTCTATGATCAGATTATTGGAGGTGTCTCCCAAGAGACTTGAGATCAATGGGGGCTCCTTATTAATGAACAAAGGTTGGCCACTCCTCTATTCACCAACTGGAGTCCTGCCTAACAGTTTCTCCTCACCCTAAGGAACTGTGCTTAAGTATCTTAATTTTGATGCGCTGTGAGAAAGCCAATTTTGATATCATTTAAACCAGCCAGTGACTCAGGTGAAATCATGCTTTTAAGTCTATAATCCAAATTGTATTATGAACAAATGATAAAAGGAGAATTATTGAGCTCAAAATAAAGGGGAACAGCTGTTCACAGAATGGCAGAGAATCATGTAAACAAGTACACAGAACAAATGAACAAACATCTTATAAAATCAGAGTGCACTTAAATATATTCTAGACCACACTGAACTATAGTAACTCTATTACAATTTTTAGAATTTATATGTGCTGCTGAAGCAAGCACTATAATTATAAATAGACTAGTCACATTTTGTTGTTCATCGATTAGCAGAGATCTCTTATCAAAAAATTTAGATGTCCAGGCATGGTGGTGCGCACCTATAATCCCAGCACTCAGGAGGCTGAGGCAGGAGGATCCTTGCAAGTTTGAAACTGGCCTTGGCTACAAAGGGAGCTCAAGGCCAGCCAGAACTGCACAGTGAGACTGTCTCAAAAGGACAAAAAAAATGGATGGAGTACAGTCCTTTATCTATAATGAGTATATATATAATTTTATTCTGTCTTAAAAATACTGGTAACTTTCAGCTCAGTTATCTCTATATACTCTACACCTATTCATATCCTCTTTTGGTCTTTTTGAGACAGGGTCTCGCTATGCAGTTCAAGCTGTCTTAAATTCACTTTGTAGCCCAGGCTGTTCTCAAACTTGCAACAATCCTCTTGCCTCAGCCTCTCGAGTGCTGGGATTAGAGGTGTGTGCCACCACACTTGCTGCCTAGTAATATCTTTAATTCCCATTTGGGTTACTATTTCCTGGGCCTTCTTTGGTTGGCCCCAGGTCAAGTTTAGCCTTATCCCTGTGTATCAGCTGTAGAGTGGTCTCTGAGGCATCACTGTCACAGGACTGCACACCAGCTCCCCAAAAGGTAGCACCAACTTCTCCAGATCTGAGTTCATGGTACAGCCTGATAGCATGTTCTGGTACCCAAAGAACCCTTCCTACCCCTTTTTCTTTTACCCGATGGAATTGTCTTTCTGCTGCGGTGCTTTCATCTTTTGTAGGATTTAAAAGTTAACAGTATATACTGCCAAGTGAAGTCTCACCTCTATATGAGGTGTGAATTTTGTAGGGAAAAATGTCCCTTTTCATTTTAGTAACTGACGTTTGATTGTACAGCGTGTTCAACAATTCCTTGACCTACAGGGTTATAAGGAATCCCTGTCGTAAGGGAAATATGAAGTTTTATAAAACCTTTGGGAAGAGGCACTTGTATATGCTGGGCCCTTGTCAGTCTTAAGCACTGGTGGGTAGCCAAGGGCTCTGCAGGCGTCCAAGCAGTGAACAATCACATGTGTGGCCACTTCACCACTGTAAGTGGAAGAAAAATGAATCCTGAGGAGATGTGCACTGAAATGTGGACGCAGCGTAAAGAACCAAATTTAAGAATGTGAGTGACATTCATCTGCCAGAGATGATTGGAGTGTAATCCTTGGGGATTCACCCTCATAGAAGGTGAGGGGAGGTATATTATACATGAAGAACACCGTTTAACAATTTCTTGAGCCTGACCCCGGGTCGGATGAACTGTTTGGAAAGGCAGAAGCATTTTGATGAAAGGTGGCAGGTGAAGTAGGAGTCCGCTGGAAGGGGTCTGAGGGAGCAACGGTGACGGCAGCCAGCAATTTGTCTGCAGCGGCGTTTCCCTCAGTGAGGGACCTCAGCCACAAGGACTGGGAACACAGCACAGCACAGTGCGCCTGTATTCTGGAGGAGGAAGTCACCATTTGCACTCCCTTACCCTAAGATAATCCCTCCTTGAAAACAGAAGAAAATTAACTTGTCTGAAGCATAGTGCAATAACATCAGGGGAAATTAGCCCAAAAGCTGGACAGAGTTAATCAATGTTATAAAATCTGAAGACCATTTAAGGTTGATCTGAACAGTTTGGGGTAATTGCCACATCTGTTCAAAAGTATCTGCAAGTTCTATGTTGGTAACTTTTTCAGAATCTTGAAATTTGAAGAAACCACTTTCTTCAGGTCCTGTCATATAAATAACAATATTGCTCCTATCATCAGAAAGATGTTTTAACCTAGGAGTACTAGGTAGAATCCTCCCAGTTAATACCCGTAAAAATTTTTCAGTCACCGCATAGCTTCTATAATCCACTTCTATGTCATCTCTCTATACATTCAGTTCCGTATAGTTCTTGTGACTAAGCATGGCAGCTGGTTTCCGATTTCTAGGATTGCAGGCCATGTTGTCTGCAAGCATTGGGGCAATATGGCTGCTTTCCATAATTTCTGAATCCTGTCACAAACTAATAGTCACTGTCATAATTTTTACTTTCTGTACATATCCAAATAAATCAATTATCATGCCATTTGTAGGATCCCTCTTTCTTTTTTGTTGGTACCAGGAATCGAACTCTGGACTTTGCACTTGCCAGGCAGGTGCTTATGCCACTGAGCTATATCCCTAGCCCCTAGGATCCCTCTTAAAAAGATCAGTGGTCTGTCAAGGAGTAGACACCCAAAGACTCTTGGGGTGTACTTGAAAAGGTCATTCATACTAATTTGGCTAGCTGGATTAATTACCTCTAAAAAGCCAAGACATAAAATGTGTATCTACCCATAAGAAGGACTGTAATTGCACAATCAGATTGATGTAAGAGGGAATCTTCTCCCACTTAGCTACTGGCCAGAGCCATTATGTTAGGAGAAGAAAACCACTCATACATGGACACTCCTTGGCAAGTGTCAATACTAAGCAGTAGCTCATTGTAATGCCTTTTTACTTTTTTTTTTTTTTTTTTTTTTTGCGGTACTGGGGATCAAACTCAGGACCCTGCGCTTGCTAGGCAAGCGCTTATTCCACTGAGCTATATCTCCAGCCCCTGTAATGCCTTTTTAAAAAATCTCTGTTGGATAAGGTGCCTCAAACATGAAGAAACTCTCATATCTTCCATCTTTCCAGGCTAGCAACTTAACACTTTTGCTAGGGTGAGACACATTGCCCTCTCCTGTGGGCCTGTAGTGGCTACATCCAGAGGCTATGCTCTAAGCCGGTGTTGCTGGGCAATAACTGAAACATCCACATCTGTGTCTAAAATCCTTTAAACATTTTTCCTTCAATAGGCAATTCTATCTCAGACTAATTTTAATCTATTGATACCAATAGGTGTCAGAAGATCCAAAACCCTGGGATCCCTTTCCTTATTTATGTTTATTAATTTTGTCAAGGGAAGCATGACTAATTGAGTGATGAGAGTCTGGGGTGATTAAGTAAGGTTCTGAGTGACTGAATTTTTTATATAGCCCAAATCAGTGACAATGGGCAAAACCCTGAGATGTCTTTGCAGCCTCTGGCTGCAGCTTTCCCTTTCTCGCCTTGGGGCTGGGCAAGCTGCTGGCAAGGCCTCAGTTGTCCCACTTTATTCTTGGGAATGGGCTCCACTGCCTGCCCCCAGCCCCCACCCCAAGCAGCTCAGTGACCCAGCCACCTGCTACTCAGGCAGGTGGTGCGGTGGAGGCGTCCAAAATGCTGTTTTGGGATCCACTTTGCCGGGCAGAGGGAACCAGGATTATGCGGCCATTGTCTCCATCTGACCACAGGCACTGGGTAAGCCCATCCTGGCCTCTGGATATTTTGTTTTTGCTTGGATTTTGAGCTCAAGCAATATTTGCACCAAACAAATTTCTGGTCCCAGAAGCAGGCATGATGTAAGTCGCAGCAAGAGCCAGGATGCTGCTGCAGCCCTGACCCTCCTATTTAGCCCGGCACACAGGCCTGTAGTTGGTGGTGCGCACAGCTGGTGCTGGTCTGGGCCTTTGGACACTCAGTTGGCTGGGAAATCCCAGCTGAGTCTGCTTAGCACCAGAGTGTGGGCTTTTCTGGTACCCGGTCCATGCCCCTGTTGTTCAATGGGGCCATAGCAGGCCCCACTGGGAGTTCCATAACAGTTTTAAATTGACACTTACTTTCCAATGGTACCCTTTGACACTTTATGCAAAGACTAAAAAGTTTTGTTGAAGAGACAGGTAATGGCTGTGGTACAACAGAGCAGTTTTGGGCAAAATGTCCCTTGTCCCCCACAACAAAAACACACAGCCTTCTTTCCTTTTCCTCCTGACTCTGGATGAATAGCCTGAGTGACAGCTGTTGTGAAGGCAGCCCCTTGCACATACGAGCTAGTATCTGCACAAACCTGAAGATGTATTATTTGTCTTGGGTCACTGGGAGTCTGAACTTTAATGACAGGGTAAGTATGTCTAAAGATGGAATTTGCAAGGAAACACCTCTCTGGTGGGGAAAGGTCCCTTGTCACCCACAGCTCCCTTCCTATTAAATTGGATGAGACAGAGGGTTCAAGCACAACTGGCAGCGCTGTTTCTTGCTCTTCCCTCCTTGTTCAGCTCAGAATTAGGACTTGATGTTATAATAACATTCCAAGCCGAATATTTTACGGTTGTAAAACCCCTTCCAATGAACATCCAGAAGTGAATACAGGAGTCAAATATCTAACAAAACACTTCCATATACATAGTCTTGAGACTCTTTAATTGCCCCATTCTTAACTACTAGCACTTCAACATCCCTTTCTCTTTGGCTTCTTTGAAGCCTATGTATTTTTAGGCTCTAGAGAGGGCTGTGATATAACTGAGACCCACACAGAACCAGATCAGACCTTCTGACAGGAGAGAAGTCTTGGGCGAGGAGTAGCAGGCTGCCTAGCGGACCAAGGCAGCCCCAAGCTGAGCAGTGTGGGCTTTTAAACTCTTTATTGGGAGATGGGGGGGGGGAGCGTCCACAGGCCAGAATAGCCTGAGCAGAGTAAGAGTGTCCAGGCCAAAAAGGCCTGGGGGGGGGGGGAGTTGCTTGTGGGTTAAAACAAGCCGAGCATTGAGTCCTGCCAAAGCAGATGAGGGCAGGATTGCCTTGTGGCCAAGGGAAACTGAAGTGGAACAGGTAAGGGAAGGAGAGAAATAGAGTTCAAAGTTTTCCCTCAAGGGGGCTGGCTGCCTTATGACTTAACAGATCATATGTCCACACTTAACCTGGTGCACCAGTGCTGAATACCGGCTCCACCAGTGCACTTCTCCCTTACTGTGCACACTCTGGAAGTGTTCTCACTGCCACTGTCCTTACCAGGGCCCATGCTGGGTGCCAAATATAAGGATCCACTGGGCACTTGCTGTATCCTGGGAAGGGCAGCGAGAATGAGACAGAACGGGAGACAGACCAAGAGACAGACAGCTAGGTCAGGTGGAGCTCCTCTCTCTCCAGCCTAGGAGAGGAACTTTATTTATACCCTCCAGAGACTGAGGTTCATTTCAGCATCTCCACCTAGCAATCAAGTAGCAAGCTTGTTCACGTGCTTCCAGGAGGTCCCATGTTCCCAGACTGGTTTAGTTCTGCAGGCTAATCACTCTTCAGCTTCAGCTGCTCCCCACAGTGCTGTGTCCCTGACTTTACCCGCTACCCACAACCAATCAGGAATCCAGAGGCCAAGGGTTTCACAAGAAACTGATCTTTACTCAACAAAGTTCTACACAAGTGGAATCTCACGCCGCCTCGGCGCCAATCCCCAGCACAGCACGGTAACAAATGGACAGAGCCGGGAGCCCACAGGGTAGTCAGGTAAAGGGGGGTCTTGGGAGCGGGAGGACTGCAGATCAAGGCCAGGCTGGTCCACAGCCCTGGGCAGGGAAGAAGGTTGAGAAGCTGAAACTTCGTTGTGCAAAAACCAACCAAAAATAAATTAAAAAATTAAATACCTTTCTTAAAAAAGAAAAAAAAAAAAAAGAAAGAAAACTAGAAGAACCAGACTCCCCTTCCCTGAAGGTGGCTGGAACCCCCCAACTTGGGGAGAGGGGGTTACCAATACTATCAGATAGCCAATCCATGCAGACTCCTAGACCCAGTGGAGAGGTTTAGGAGTCCTTCAGAGAATTCGAATTACCAGAAAGCTAAATGGTAATTAAAAAAATTTTTTTAAACAAATGGCTTTCAGAGACCTGCTCATTTGGAGTGGGGGCAGGGACCACCAGCTGCATTATGGAATGTGCACTAAGTGCCCCTTGCAAAAGGCCAGCCTAGCCTGTCTGCGATCATTGGGCAAGGATGGGTCTGGGGTCCAAGACCCTTGGCGTGGTGGATGGAGCAAGCTGATGGATGCAGGACTCCAGCCGACCCCAAAACACAAGGGGCCCCCAAAACAGTAAAGAGCAGGAAAGGGGAAAAGATACAAAAAAAAAAAAAAAATTAAGGGGGCTGCAGGGCCCAGTTATCTGGCCAACTTCGAAAAAACTATGCCCCCTTCTCTAGGGGAGTCCCTCCCACCAAAACCGCATCCCCCCTGCATCCCAGAAGTTTCTCTGGGATCACTGTCCCAGTCTTGTGGGTCTTTGGGTCCACTGGACATTGTGATGAGCAGGGTGTCCCAGAGGGACAGAAAGGGGGAGAGAGGTTGCTCCCCTACTGCCCTCTTCTCCAAGCCCTCAGCTGATGTCCTACTGCCAAAGCATAAGCCTGGGTCCTCTATCACCACACGCTCAATGCCCCCAACCTTGAGGAAGGTCTCTGGGGCACAGGGAGCCCACCCGCCCTGAACACTGCTTCCAGAGAAAGGAGCAGGTGCCAGCAGCTCATGGCCTCCAGCTCTCTTCAGAAGTTCCCACCCTTGGAGCATGGAGGAGACAGGGTGACTTCCGGCCAGTCCTGCTGCTCAGGTGATCCCCACTCTGCTGGCAGGGATGGGACAAGAACTGGGACACATTAGTTGGCTGAGGTTTCCATAGAGCTGGCAGAAGTTTGCAGAGCAGGTCCGAAGCGTGCACGTGCTGACACGGCAGCCCAAGGCAACCGTCCTCCCCCAGGCCCTGGTCCTGGCGGAGGGCCCCAAGCCCCAGCCCTCTCCCATCACCGCCGGTTCCAGCAACACAGCGGAAGCTTCTTAGACTCTAGATGCAGGTTACACGTAAGGCCGAACGGCGTAACTCAGGGGTTCACTAATTCTACTGTCTCCATGCAGTCGGGGGAATGGCGGGGCAGTGCCTGCACATGCGTGTGGCCACGTGTGTGAACGTGAGAGTGTACGCATCTCTACAAGGACCCCCCTCCCGCCTGCCATCCCCGCCTCACCCGAAGCCAGACTTGGTCGGCCGTGTGGATTCCTCCCTCCCTTGTGGCTGACCCACGTGGGCTGCCTGAGATGCCCGTCAGGGCCTTCTGCCCACCACGAAGTCCCACCCCCCTCCCTGTGTAGGATCAGCATGGGGGCCCCGCCCATCTGCCCGAGCACTGGCCAGACAAGCCCAGTGGGGCAGGCGGACAGACGGACGGACCAACAGGGAAGGCATCTGGATTTGGGTCCCACTCACTCCTCCCTAACCCCCCTTGACCAGGGCACAGCGACTTCTGGACGCAGCGCGCTCACTAGCAATCCCTCCGATGATGCAGACAGAAACCTGCTGGGGAGAGGGGGGTCAGGGTCTGCACCAATCTTTAGCCCAGACACTGGCTGACCGGCCACAGCCTGCTCACCTGGCAGTCTTCCCGTCCGCCTAGACCCCATAAAAGGCCGCCAGCCTCTCCTTGAGCAGTGGCGGGAACTGCTCTGAGAACTGCTGCCAGTTCTCCTCCCCAACCTGGTCTTTGAAGCCATGGAGGATCTGCAAGGAGACGGGGTGGGGAGTAGGCTGAGGCAGAGTGGAGAGGGCAATCTCACCACCTAGGGCCAAAGGCTCTGACCTGTACCTTCCGGGGAACTAATCAAGGTCCGGTGGGAGCCTCACCTTATAAAACATGTCCCGAAGGTCATCCTTCGGGCTCACCCAGGAGGCTACAGCATCGCAGAAGAAAATAAAGTCCTAAAACGTGATGGATCCCATGTGAGGGGCCGCCCGGGCCAGCCCCCTCCCTGCCCTCAGTGCCCAAGCTGCCCGACCTGCACGACACCCCCAGGGTTGACACCAATCATCATGCAGATGCCCCGGAAGGCGGAGTCCTTCTCTTCATTGTCCCTGATGTTCCTGAGGGATGTGCACCTGCAGAAGAGGCGGGTGACGGGGTCAGTGGGGGAGGCCAAGGACGTGCATCCATTGGTGGAGGGTGGAGGAGGTGTGACAGGGAAGGGTCAAGCCTGCCCCCCAGCCTACACCTAGCAGGCCCAGGCCAGTACCCACCAAGGCCGGATGAACTGCTGCAGCATGGGTGCCACCTCCTGTGGGCACACGTAGCCTAGGCGGCCAATGGTGATGGCTGGAATGGCAGAGGGACTCGTCAGGCGACCTGCAACCCCGAGTGGCCCCGGGACGGTACGTGGCGCGGCCTCCGGCACAAGGCATCGAGCCCCGCCCCATGGGCCCCAAGGGAATAGCCTCTGGAACCAGCCTGGGCCCCCAAGTCTAGCCAGGCCAGGATCTCCTCCACCTGGCCTGGGTTTCTTCCCAGGTCTCTCCAAGGTCAGTATTTTTCTCAAGGTTCCTCCCAGAAGCCCCATCTGGGTGTTTCAGGATGCCGTCTCTGGTCCCCCTACAGACCAGAAACCTACTTGGAAGAGGCTGGTGAGGCGGGGCTTCAGCCCAGGCCTGGCACCCACCTGTGTTTTCCAGCAGTGTCTTGGGCGTGTTGGGCCGGTTAATGATCTCCACTAGGTTGTTGAGGACCATCTGCACGTAGGGCTGCATCTCAGCCCCTAGAGAACCCAACAATCAGAGCTCTGCACAACCTACTGCACCCGCAGCAGGCCTGCAAGGGTGTGGCCCCAATTACTGACCCAGTGCCATCCAGAGGCCACAACTGCTAAGGGAACAAAGCACCTTCAACTGCTTCCTAGCCCAGAAGCCATGGCCAAACAAAGACAGACCCACACCCTCCCCACACCAGAATCTTCTCTGGAGTCTCCAGGCCAGACCTAAGGAGACCACACTGCCCAGCCTTCCCCTTTCCCCAGGTAAAGAGGCCAAAGTCACCCAACCATAGTCCAATCCAAATTGCCCTCTTGTAACACCTCTTTGAAGAAACCAATCACAAATAGTCTCTCAGTACTTGACTCTACCCCCCAGGATAACCCTCAAAGGTGTCCTCTTAGTCTTAGCTGATTGGATGCTCTCCTGAGTCTGTCAGTCAGAGCTAGGCTTCCACCCCCAGGTCAGGAACAGACCAGCAGGGAGAGGCACAGGTGGCCCACTTGCTAGGCACTCACCCATCTGCATGCAGATCTCCCCAATGGCCCAGGTAGCATTGTTGCAGACAGAGATGAACTCAGGGTTCAGGTTGGTGCCCAGGATGGGCATGAACTCAGCTGGTGGGGAGGGAGAGAGGTGGGTAAGCAGGAAGGCCAACGTGGATGAGCTCCTGGAACTGGTTGAGCAGGCCCATCAGACAGTATGAATACATCCCAGTTGGTCAGTCTTCCTGGGACATGTCTCCATCACATGAAGCCAGGGCTGGGGCTATGCACGTAAAATGGGAGGAGCTCACCAATGCAGGGCTTGACATGGATGAAACAGGCTTTGGTGAGGTCCCCCAGGAGGGCAAAGGAGCTCTGCCGCACCTCAGGCATGGAGTCCTAGGGGTGGAGAGGGGTCAGTGTGGTAGTCCCTCCTCTTCCCACCCAGAGGGTATGAGAAGACACAAACCCTATGCACATCGTGGTCCCACTCATGGAGGTTCAAGCTGACTGACCCCATCTGTGACCCTGCTCTAGGGACACAGGTGGAAAGAACACGCATCACTGCTGCCTGAGGCACATACAGCCACCCGTGTTATCTACAGCTTCCAATCTCAGATCCAACCAACCATGGGCAGAAAATATTTAGAAAGAAAACTGAAAAGGCTAAGGCCATTGCTCAGTGGCAGTGTGGTCCAGCACTGCAAAAGAAACTCCTGCAACTGTACTGAGCACGCACAGCCCTTCTCTAGATACCATTCTCCAAACAGTACCATGTAACTGACTATTTACATAGCAGCTACATGGTGTTACGAGTCATTAAGAGAGACCAAGGAGGGAGCCAGGGATATAGCTCAGTGGCATAAGTGCCTGCCTGGCAAGTGCCAGGTCCTGGGTTTGATTCCCGACACCAAATCAAACAAAAAAAGAAACCAAGGACAACTGCACTGGGGAGAAGGCTTATGCTTTCATATTTTCTAGTTTTGTTTTGTTTTTGAAACAGGGTCTTGCTATGTGGTTCAGGATGACCTTAAACTATATAGCACAAGCTAGCCTCAAACTTACAGCAATCCTCCTGCCTCAGCCTCCCAAGCGCTATGATTATAGGTGTGTACCACCATGCACCACTTGTTTTGTTTTTTGAAATTGGGTCTCTCTGTTCAGTTCAGGTTGGCCTCAAACTCATGGCGATCCTCCTTTCTCAACCTCCCCAGTGCTGGGATGACAGGAGTGTGCCACCACAATCAGCTTCACATTTTCTAGTTCTGATTTTTAACACTTTCTGTTTTTTTTTATGCTGTCCATGCTAGAGCTAGGGATGGAACCCAGGCCCTCACTTGTGCTAAACTAAGGTCTGTTACTGAGCTATATGCTGCTAGCCCTATTTGCTTTTTTTGTTATTCTTTGGCAGTAGCAGAGTACGAAGGCCAGACTGGGTGAACTCTAGAATGGGCTGGGCAAGCCTATCAGACAGTACAAATACATCCCAATGTGGTCATGAACCTCCTAGGGTTGCATCTTCATCACTTGAGGGCAAGGCCAGGGTTTTGGAGACAAAGAACACTCTACCACTGAGCTGCATCACCCATCCTGCCCGTGAACTTGAGATCATCCTGCCTCAGCCTCTCAAGGAGCTAGGATTATAAGTGTATACCTTATCAAGTTCTGTTTGCTTCTGTTAATGTGAAGTTCTGTTTGTCTTATTTGAATCGTATTTCTGGGGTCTGGGGATTAAAGCCTGGGCCTTCATTTCCATTTACATTCCCAATTTTTTTTTTTTTTTTGAGTGGAGGTCTTTTTTGAGACAGGGTCTCCCTATGCAGTTCAGACTGGCCTTCAACTCACTATGTAGCCCAGGCTGGCCTCGAACTCACAGCAATCCTCCTGCCACAGGCCCCCTCCCCCCCGAGTACTGGAATTACAGGTGTGCTCCACCATGCCCGGCTCCAACCCTTTAATAAAGTTTCTTACCCTTGCTAAGTTGCCCAGACTAGGCTCAGGCTTCTTGCCTCAGCCTCCCAGAGTACTGGGATTACAGGGGTGTACCACTGTACCTGGCCTTGAATCACTTTTTAAATAGTCAGAAGCTCTCTTCCTTTCAGGTCCCTTTGCTCTGATGTCTGCCAGGCGCAAGCAGGGAACCAAGCGCCTAACATGACTGCTGGGTACCACTGTGCGGGCAAAAGCCCCTCACCGCCAGCCCTCAGTGATGGCTGGAGGGGTGTGAAGCACAGACCCACCTGCATGCACTGGAAGAGCAGTGTCATGATGTTGCTTCGGGCCACCAGCTGCTCCACATGGCCACCCAGGCCTTCAGCCAGGCCGCTGAGCAGGTCCAGTGCCACGATCATGAAGTCCTTGTCAGGGGCCTCGTACTGCTCAGGGTGCTGGGTGTACATCTGGGCACAGGTGGGGTGGGGGCAGAGTGAGGAGGAGCAGGCCAGGGCCTTGGCAGCGGCAGAGCAAGCAGGTGGTGGCCGGGGTGCTCACCATGGCTTGGGCCAGCGTCTTCTGCACCAGGGTGACACAGCGCTGGTAAACAGGCTCACAGTAGGGCAGGAAGCCGCTCTGCAGGGCAGTGGCCACTGATGACAGGCACTGAGGAGAGGGAGCAGCAAGGTGACATCAGGAAGGGCCTGGGGGGCAGTCTGGGAGGGACCTGAGGGTGCTCACCTCTAGCAGGGGGAAGAGGTCCTTGTCCTCATCCTTCAGCTCATTCCACTTCTGGATCAGAGGGGGCATAAGCTTCTGGATATATTCCTGGAGGAGGGGCAGGAAGTTGAGTTCCCTGGGTGGACATCAACGTTCATCTGCCTGTCCAGGCCCCATCCCCACCCCAGAGTCTGGCTGGTACCTCCTAATTCCCAGGCACAGCATGTACATTGTATGTCCTACCCGGGTTCCCCCTGAACTGGGAGCAGGGCAAGGGCAGGAGCCAGGCGAGCCTGACAGCTGAGGTCACGATCACATCCATGGCTAGGGACGTGCATGACATGGGGCTGCCACCAGGTCACCAGATGCTAAAGGGCACAGAGGTTAAGGAAGAGCAGCCCACTCTGGCGTCTCACCGGCTGGTTGAGGTGGTGGCCCACGGAGTCAGCCAGGGTGCCGATGGCATCATAGAGGATGAGCAGGTTCTTATGCTGGTACTTGCCAAAGGCAAAGACAAGGGTGTCCAGGATGTAGCTGAGGTAGGGCACCAACTCCGTGCAGGCTTCTTCCTCCAGCGTGGCGAAGGCACTGAGGTGGGGAGGACAGGGTAGAGGGCTCAGCGGACGCCGGTAGTGGCATTGGCCACAGGCAGGTGGGGAGGGTGCTCATGGGATCAGCCAGTACGAATACAAGAGAAATCAGAGCCATGTCAGCAGTTACACGTGAGTATCATCACTTCCCAGGGGCCATCCAGGACACGGGCAGGTCGGGAGGTCAAGGTCACCTGCAGGCGGCTTCCTGCACCCTCTTGTTGCCGTCCAGGATGCGCTTGAGCAACTCCGTCATCAGAGGCTTAAGGTGCATATCAGGCGGCTGGCTGACCACCCAGTGGGCGTAACGGCTCAGGGTCCAACAGGCAATGGAACGGACCAGAGCCTTCTTGTCCGACAGGCACTGGATAAGGTGTGGGATCAGCTCAGGCAGGTAGGGCACCATGCCCTGCATGCAGCCTAAAGACAGAGAAAGAGGACCCTGGGGTAAGGCCAGGCATTCCTGTCCTTATTGAAAGGACCAGCCCCAGCTAGGGATGGGCAAACTGAGGCTCAGAGTCATATCGTGTAGTGGATGAAAGGCAGAGACAGGAGAAAAACGGGAGATGCAGTCATCTGGTGGTGCGGTCATGGTAGCTGGCTACTCATTAATTCTGACTGTGGGAATGGCACAACAGTGCAGGCGGGTTGAAAGTACTAACGGACTTCTTACTTGACACCCTCAAATGTTTATGCTTTTGTATTACTCTTCATGTTATTTACTTTATTTAATAATTTTTGCAGTACTGGGATTAAACCCAGAGGCTCTTGTCCATTAGGCAATGCTCTCCCATTAAAGTATACTTCCAGCCCTCTCTCTCTTATCATTTTCTTTCTACTTTCATGACTGGTTCTCACTAAATTATCCAGGATGGCCTTGAACTTTCAATCTCCTGAGTAGCTGGAACTTTTTTTCTTTAGTACAGGGGATGCAACCCAGGACCTTGAGCACACTAAGAAAATGTTCTACCACTAACTCACCCTGTGCTGTACTCTTTTGCCGTGGCACTAGGGACCAAACATAGGAATGCACTACCACTGAGCTACATCCCCAACCCCTTCTGTTAACCCCTTCTGTTATGCTTTATTTTGAGACAGGCTCTCACTAAGTTTGCAAGCATCGACTCAAACTTGCGATCCTCCTGCCAAAAATGCTGGGATTACAGGCGTACATAACTGAGTTGCTCTCCTTTTTTGCGGGGGGCACGTGGTTAAGACAAGGTAGAGGATGAGCAGGTTCTTGTACTGGTACCTGCCCAAGGCAAAGACAAGGGTGTTCAGGATACAGCGGAGGAAAGGAATCAGTTCTATGCACAAATATTTCAAGCAAGCCTTGAACTCACTATGTAGCCCAGGCTGGTCACACCTGCCAAATGTCTTTGACTTAAGCACAACAGATAATAGCACATCCCTGTGATAATCAAAGACTTGAGCTCTACTTTTACTAGGCTGCAGTCAACTTCTCCAGACCGTTCCCTGCCAATACAAAACAAATTCAACACAGACTATCAACAGATGCTCATGCACTGCATGGTGTAGAACATGCTATTCATGCAGCATACCTGTTACACTCAGAAATCTTTTCCTTTTTTTTTTTTTTTAAACATAGTAAGAGTTGAATCCAGGGCCTTTGCACTGAGCTACACCCCAAGGCTTTTTTGTTTTGAGACCAGGTATCACTAAGTCAAAGTTACCCAGGCTGGGTTCAAACTTGCAGTTCTCTTGCTTCAGCTGCTTGGAGTGCTGGGATTAAAGCACACTAGCTACGCCAGGCTTACACAGGTTTTTTGCAGTGCTGGGAATAGAACCTATGCCCTTGCACATGTCATGCAAACACTCCACTGAGCTACATCTCTAGGCCTCCTCCTCCTGATCCTGTTCTGAAATGTTTATGACTGTTCTAGAACCTAAGCAGTCACACATAACACCTTTAGTGAATGGGCCAAGGCCTTGCCCTAATCCATGCTTTATGTACCACTGGGAAAAAGGCCTGAAAACCACGCCAGTAACACAGCGTACTGTGTTTATCTGAGGAAACACCATTGCTGGGCACTTTAGATTCTGGCAGGGCCAGGCTTGAAGACCAGAGGTGCCTTAGTGATTGTAGGGAAGCATCCACTCTGTTACCCTCAGCCACTCATCTGTGAACGTGGGGGTCTGGAACCACTAAGCAGGTGGTAGTGAGGACCAAGTACATTCACTTCCATGGGTCCTCAGCGGCAGACTGACCAGCATAGGCTACATAGTGAGTTCAAAGCCAGCCTGAACTGTATAGTGAGACCCTGTCTCAAACAAATAAAAGAATCCAGAGTTCTTTGGAGGGGGGCAACCAGCCCTCACCTACACTGAGGGACCACACTGCCCACCCAGCACTGCCAGGCCGGCCCCAAGACTAGTGTGGAACCACAGGGCAGAGGCAGGAAGCCCTGGGTGCAGGCAGGTGGGGACTCACCCTCAGCAATGGCTCCCAGCACCAGGATGCCGGACTCCTTGACCACCCACTCAGGGTGGAACAGGAGGCCCTTGAGGAGGGGGAGCAGGTGGGGAAGCAGTTCCTCCCGGAACACATTGGCGAGGACATCGAGTGCAGCCGCAGAGCACTTCCCTGCAGGGGACAGTGGCAGGCAGATTCAGGCTAGGACACAAGATCCTGGTCAGCCCTCCACAATCTGTCCCCAGCTCCCAAGAGCAATCATGCCACCCGTGTCCCCAGGATGGATCACGCACTCAGATTCCAGTCAGACAGAGCATCGTCGTCATCATCATCCTCCGTGTCCTCAGACCCATCAGGACGCTCAGCCTCGTGGGGCAGCGTCACCGTGCGTGATTTATGGAAGCGCGGCTTGATGTCCTGCTCGCTGTCAGGCACTGCCTCATCTTCCTCCACATCCCCCTGGGGCCAGGCAGAGGGCTCAGCACCACTGGGAGACCCCAGCCCCCAGGACATCCCTGGCCTTGCCACCCAAGTCTGACCTTGAGCAAGATGATGTCAATTTCAGAGTACTTCATCCCATTCACAAGGATGGGGATCAACCTGTTGGGAGAGAAGCTGTTCGAGGGGTGTGGAGCCCTGCTGCGATGGGGCTTGGCAGGGAAGAGAGTGTGGGCACTGGTGCCAAGCGGGAACGGACTGTGCTGATACCATGTGTCCTGCATCCACGCATTCCCTTCGGGGAATTATCCCAACCTAGTTTCAGCCACCATAATTAGATGACATCATTCTTGGTGCCATAGGAAGAGCTCCTGACCCAGACCTGGCCACCTGGTAAATTCCAAAGCCCACAATACACTGGAAACCCTGCAGCAGTGCCTGGTTCCCAGCTCAACACAAGGCATGAACATGTGAGCCCCTTCCTGGGCATGTCCCTAACACACAACTGAGATAGGGCAGAGACAGGCCCAGGCTGAGACACAGACAGGTGGGCACCCAGTCACTCAGCAGAGCTCATGAACCTTACAGTTGCAAACTCCTGATAGAACTTTCCTGTCCTGTATGAAACCAGATGCCACTGTCTGTCTCAGCCCCAGCCCCTACCCTGCCCATTATCAGTAATAATTCAGGAACTGGGCTTGAGGTACATGACTTTGATCCCAACACTTTGAAGGCTGAGGCAGGAGGATCTCAAATTTGAGCCCAGCCTGGGCAATTTAAGGTAACACTGTCTCAAAATAAAAAAGGGCCAGGGGGTGTACGTCAAGACAAAAGCTCTGGGTTCCATCCCCAGTATTGGGGGGAAAAGAAAGATTCAGGGACAAGTGACCCCAACTGGTCTTAAAGGGTCTGCTGTAGGCCCTTGGTTAAAGATCCTCAGTAAGACAAACTTCTTGAGTTTCATAAAGTAGAAGGACAAGGAAGGCCATAGTCCTGTCCAGGGATGTAATACCTGATGTAACACAAAGCCCAGAGCAGAGGAAGCAGATGTGAGACCAGGCAGATGCCTTTCCCACTCTCTGAGCACCTGGATCCAGCCATGCCTAAAGCCTTGGTTGGTTTCTCATCAATTCCCTATTTTAGTCATGAAAGCTCTAACCTTACAAAACACACATGGAGGACACGCACTGACACAATCATAGGAGGTGACCGGAAGGGAAGGCACAGGCACAGCAGGGGTGGAAACAGGCAGGAAAAGGGCAGAGCAACACTCACTGGACCAGGTGAGAAGCGAGGACCTCCTTGCAGATGGGCTGCTCAGCCAGCGTCAGCCAGAACTCACAGGCCTCGAGGGCTACGTTCTCATCATGGTCCTGGGTCCTCTGCAGCATGTACTGGGGGCAGGCAGGAGAGAGGCTGAGCCCAGCCCACAGGGGGCACCTTCCCACCCCGCTGCTGCTGCCTGCCCACCTAGGCTGGCCGTAGCATGCACACCTGGATGATACTGTGCATGTGGGGGATGAGCCGGTCAATCCGCACTTCTAGGAGCATCACCAGGGCTCGGCACACGTTCTTCCGCACCTCAGGGTCGTCGTCCACAGCCAAGGCGAACAAGTGCTGCCAGAGAGGCCAGGTCAGCTGCCTCAGGGACCTTGGTCGCCCTCTGCCCACCCCCAGACCAGCCACCCACCTCAATGAAAGTGTCAATGTTGTCCATCAATGCCTGGGCCCGGTCCATGATGAATTGGTTCACACAGGCGATGGCATGGGATCTGGCAGGGCGCAGAGACATCAGTCCCCCACTGCCCCACTGCTCCAAGCCCCAGGTGCTCTGGGGAGCACGTAACCCACCGGATCTTGGGGCTGCAGTGCTTGAAGAACTGCAGGAACTTGGGGATCATGATGTTCAGGGGCCTGTTGAGAGCGTCACTATCCAGAAGCTCTGAGGAGTCTTCACAGATCTTCTGCAGGGCTCCAAAGGCCCCCTACAGAAAGAGTTGGAGAGGTAGGCCTGGTCCCAGCCCAGGTCCTGCTCCCTGCTGGGACAGAGGCCACAGCTCACCACCTACCTCACAAGTATTGTAATCCTCTGAGTTGAGCAGGTTACACAGCTGGGGCAGCAGCTCAGGCCACATCTGCAACTCGCCCTTAGAAGCGATGGTGGTGATGAGAATACCTGGGGCGGCCGGGGAAAGGAGGTGGCCTCAGGGTGGCCCTGGGCCCTGCCCTCTGTGCTCATCAGCCCACTGGAGCCCACACAGCCCCCTCTGCTGAGGGTGCTGGAGATCAGACTCAGAGCTTCATGCATTCCAGGCAAGCGCTCCACCAGAGTCACAGCCCCAGCACCAGCTGACTCTGAGCTTACTATAAGCCAGCCCCAACCCAGGCTCTGGGACTCAGTCCTGAACAAACAAAAACCCTGCCCTAAGCGAAGCTGGGGTACAGGCCTGTCATCCCAGCACTCTAGGAGGCTGAGACAAGAGGACTGAAAGGTTCAGCCCAGTCTGGGTGACTTAGAGAGTTAGCAAAACCCCATCTCATAATGAAAAGTAAAAAGGGCTGGAAATATAGCTCAATGCGAAGGTCCTGGGTTCCATCCTCAGTACCAAAAAAAAAAAAAAAGGAAAAAAAGATGAAGAAAAAAGTGAAAGAACTGGGAGGCCCCAGGCCAAAGAAATAGAAAGCAGCTGGTGAGGGCAGAGAAGAGTAATTTTAAACTGGGCAGTGGAAGTAGGCGTCATCAGGGTGACACCCGACACATGAGCAGAGACCCAAGGGAAATAAAGGAAGTCAGGAAGAGCTATCCACACACCCAGGGAGACAGCAGCCAGTGCAAAGTCCCAGGGGAGGCGAGGTCCAGTGTGCTCACAGAGCAGAGTGGGACATGACCAGGGAACATGGGCGGAAGGAGGTGGCAGGGGAATGGAAAGCACAGGACATGTAGCTGCAGGGGAACTTTACTGACTGTGGACACCCACAGGCAATATGCAGCAGGCTTGTGAGGCCAGCAAAGCAACCTGGCAGCACAGCTGAAGACAGGCATTGTCACTATAGGTGGCACCCAATTCCACAAGATGGCAGTGTTTCCCAGGCGGTGCAAACTGCCACTGTCAATTCTCAGTGGACCCTGCTTCCAAGAACTGGGAAAGGTACTTCCTGTGATGGGCAGACATTCAGTGAGGACCCTAAACCAGCGCCCTGCCCCCTAGGTCTGTCATTTGTTCTTTTACCTTTCTTCCTTTGTAACACTGGGAATTGAATGCCAGGCCTCTGCACTGAGCTATAGTATATCCCCAGCCCCCTTTTATATTTTTTAGTTTAAGATGGTCCCACTAAGTTGCCCAGAAGAGCCTCATGTGATCCTCCTGCTTCAGCCTCCCCATGTTGGGATTACAGGCATGTCTTACCATTCCCAGCTCACAATTTTCTTTCTTCTTTTATTTTTTGGGTGTTTTGAGACATGGTCCTACTATGTAGTCCAGGCTGACCTTGAACTCACTATGTAGTCCAGGCCAGCCTCAAGTTCATAGCAATCTTCCTGCCTCAACCTCTTAAGCAGTGAGACTACAGCCATGAGTCACCACATTGGATCAATTTCCTTTCAAAAGAGACAAAGAGACTTTTCTTTTTCTTTTTTTTTTCTTTTTGAGACCAGGTCTCGCTCTGAAGTTCAGGTTGAACTCACAACGATCCTCCTGCCTCAGCCTCCCAAGTGTTGGGATTACAGGTAGGCACCACCATGCCTGGCCTAAAAGAGACTTTTTAAAGTTGACGTCTGAGCCAGAAGAATTACCAAGTTTGAGGCCAGCCTGGACTATATAGTGGGACCTTGGCTCAAAAATTAATGAATAAGTTGGTCTGGGTGTGGTGGCGCACACCTGTAATCCCAGCATTCCGGAGGGTGAGGCAGGAGGATCATTGTGAGTTTGAGACCAGCCTGGGCTACAAAGTGAGCTCCATGCCAGCCTGAACTGCAAAGTGAGACCCAGTCTCAAAAAAACAAAAGAAAAAAAAAAGGTGAGGTCTGTCTAGCTACTTACTGAAACAGGGACTATGTCTGCTATATTGCCCAAGCTGTCCTTGATCTTGAGATTCTCCTGCTTCAACCTCGCCGGTACCTACAACTACAGATGTTTACTACCTCACCTAGGCTAAACTGACACAGATTGAACAGAAAATGTGTAAGATGGTTAACATTTACTAGGAATAAAAAACCTTACAAGGCAACACCTCCAGTTAATTCCCAGTCACCCTCCTGTAACTTCCCTGGCCAGCCTTCTAACAGTCAGAAAATGAGAGCTACTGAATGTCCCCGGAGCATTACTGTGAGTTAAGAAGTCCACAGGAGCACAGAGCCCCGCTGCTTAGTTACAAGATCCTTAGCTCTTAGCCTAGAGCCAGAGCCAGTCAGAAAACTTTTCTCCATTTTTTGAGACGGTCTTGCTATGTACTTGAAGCTGGCAAACTCACAGCAATCTTCCTGCCTCAGCTTCTGGAGTGTCGGGATTACAGGCGTGTGCCACCATGCCTGGCTTGTCACAAAATTCTAAACACTGAGTCACTGTTTTCAAAAGAATGGCTGTTTACAGGGGCCGGGGATATATCTCAGCAGCACAAGCACCTGCATGCCAAGCGCAAGGTCCTGACTGATTCCTGGTACAAAAAAAAAAAAAAAAAGGCGGGGGGCTGTTTCCAGAGGAAAAGGGTTCCAGAATGGTGATCTGCGCTGTTTGCCATGTTTCCCAGCTCTGTTACTCACCAGGCACAGCCCTTAGCAGCCAGTGCCTCAGTTTCCTAAACTGCCAAAGAGTTAACACCAACAGAACTAACATACAGGGTGCTACAGCACACAGAGAACAGTGCCCTGAAGGACCTACAGGGCTACCCAGCCCACAGCAAAATTCAGGGTGGGCTCAGGGACCCCCTCTCTTCTCACCGATGGTGGCCCGGATGAGGGAAGAGGCGTCACCGAGGTTATTGAGACATTCTTGCTTGATGAAGTCAGCCACAGGAGGCGGGAAGCTCTGGTAATGGGCCTTCACATTGTTCTTCAGGATGAGGCCACTGAGGGACCGGGTGGGCTCATCTGGGGGGACAGGGCTGAGGTTCAGGAAGCCACACAGGGAAGCGTGGTCCAGCTCATAGGAGGGGCACACAGGACATACCTTCTGTTTTGAGTCTGGTCAGCACGAAGATCAGGTAGTTGTTGAAGTCAGGAAACTGGTTGAGTTGTTTGAGTTTCTGTCAGGCTGTTAAGGGACTTGGGAGACAGGAGCCTTCCCGAGGAAGGGGAAACAGCTGCACAGCTGAGAGCACCTGGGACGGTTGGACCCAGCCGCCACTAGTCACCCCGATGCCCAGAACGCCACAGCATTTCAGACATGCCAGGTCTACCCTGAGCTTCTGCCAGCTTCTGAAGCCCCTGCCAGAGCAGCAGAGGCCCAGGGAACCCCAAGCACTGAAGGCAGCAGCGGACACCTGCCTCTGCTCCCTATTAGTCCAACACTGCCTGGTTATTGTTAAAAGAAGCCAGATGTGGTGACACATGCCTGTGATCCCAGCACCTAGGATGCTGCACCCAGAGAATCACTGAGTTCAAGGACAACCTGAACCGTATCATAGGGAGACCCTGTCTCAAGAAAAAACAAGGGGGGAAAAAAAAGGAGAGTCACAGCTAGAAGGATATCCCAATGGTAGAGTGCCTGGTTAACAGGTATCAGGTCCCGAGTTCACTTCTACCACCTTTAAAGGGCAGGGCACCCAAATTTTGTAACGTTTAAATACTGTATTAAAATTTTTCAAGCAGGGCCAGGGATATAGCTCAGCAGCACAGTGCCTGCCTGGCAAGTGCAAGGTCCTGAGTTCGATTCTGGGTACCAAAAAAGATTTCAAGTATAATACATATACTACTTTTTGTTTTCTTTTTGAGACAGAGTCCTGCTATCCCGTTATGTAGTTTAGGCTGGCCTTGAACTTGCAACAATCTTCGTGCCTCAGCCTCCCAAGTGCCAGATTACAGGCACTGGCCCCTACAACTAGCACCATGTGTAATATTTTGAACAACTGGAGAAAAAAGTTGGCTTTTGCAGGGGATTGAATCCAGGGCCTTGCACATGCTTTTGATCACAAAGCCTAAAACAAAACTCCCTCATTCCGACAAGACAAACGGGACTCAACTCCGAGAGAGTAGGCTTCCCATTCTAGCTCCACTACTTAGCTGCCACCGCCCTAGACAAGCCATTTTCCCAGAGCCCTATCTGTAAAACGGGAAAGGTAACCATACCTACTTTCAGAGTCCAAGGAGAAGTCTCCATGGACATTAAGTGTTTCTATCATTCCTACCGGTTGCCTGGGCCCAGAAACATAAATCCTTATTTCTCTTCCTGTGCCGCGCTCTCTCCCCTAGGGCAGTCTAGGGATTAGGGAGCAACACTGCACTCTCCCTTCCCCCACCCTTCCCCCAGCCCCCAGGAGAAAGGAAGGATACATCCTGCACTATGCGCTGCGTGGCTGTGTTGGGCGACTGCGAGTCTTTGAGCAGCTGCAGGACCTGCTGCAGGCCCTGCTGGTCAGGCTGCCAGTCCATGGCACAAGACAAGCTGCGGGAGTAGGGGCCAGGGTCAGCGCTGAGGCGCCAGGGCTCCACTTGAGACCCGGGTTGAGCCCCTGGGACAGCGGTAGCTATGTGAGGAAGGGAGCGCACTCCGAGGCCCACTCGCGGTGGTCGCCAATCCACGCCCGCCCAGGTGCGGAGTCCCAGACAGCTGCGCCATCCTCGCTGCGCAGTGGCGGGCTCGAGAGGGCGGGCAGGGCGTTGTGGAGCCAGGCCAGGAGACCTCGTGGTGGGGCTTGGCAGTGCCTCATCGGACCCCACGCGGGACCCTCTTCCCACGGTGGTCCATGCTGCCGTCGCCCCCAGCTGTGGGTCCTAAGGCTCCTATCTCCCTCGCAGCAGACTGGGCGAGGCCCCGCCCCAGACAGCGCCCCGGACCCCCGTGGTCTCCTGGGTGTAGGCACAGTCCCTGAAGAACCCCCATCTCCTGAAAGATCCTAGCGGCCTCCTTCCTTCTTCTCGTCCTGAGCTTCCCCAAGTGCACTGTCCCAAGGCGTTTCCACCGTACTGGATCCTGTAACCTCCTCTAATCTGGCCCTTCAATCTCGGCAGATGCCAGACGCCCTCCTTTCTTTTTTCTTCCTAACCCGACCCAGTCCAGCAATTCTCCTTAATCAGTCCCAAAACAATCCCCAGACTGGTTTCGCTTGCTTCTACCAATGAGAGCCAGCCAAGCCCGCCAACTCGCGAAAGAAGCCCCTGGACGGGTCCCGGCGCCTGCCCCAATCAGGTCGGGCCAAGCCTCTCCTCCCACCCTCCGCCCAGTCAGGAGTTAACTCTAGCAGACGGGTCTCTGCCGCTTTCTCAATCAAGTTCTGCCCAGAGCCCCCCCCCAATTTCGGGCCGGGCACCCCCTCTGCCCGACACCGCGTCTCCCCCAATTAGGCCTAGCCGAACCAGCCCGCCCCCCGTCCTTCCTCCCCTCAGAGGATCCCAGCGTCGCCGCAAAGCCCTCTAGGCCAAAGTCTGACGCCCCTCCCTACCAAGGCCGAAAGCTCCCACTCCAACTTTCAATGCGGCCTCCCCGACTCAGACCCAACCGAGCCCCGCCGAAAGAGGCCCACACACACCCGATCCTCGTGACGTCCCCCAAACAGGCCCTAAGGACTCCGCAGACGCGTCCCCCAATCTGATCCCCTCCAGCCCGACCCCAGACGCCCCACTGGCCCGCATCTCGCGGCACCCCGACCTGGCCCGTCTCCGAGGCCCCACCCCCTCGGCTCGGTTCCCCCTCCCCCGCCCGGCCCGTTTTCCCGGCCTCGAGAATCCGGCCCAACCGGGTTCTAGGCCTTTCTGGGTCGGGAGCGGCCCGCACATCCCGGCCGCGCACGGCGCAGGCCCAGAGTCAGGCGAAAGTAGACGCAAGCCGGAGCAGAACGGGTCGGACTCTGAGTGAGGCCCACTTACCGGACCTCAGGCAGCAGCGGCGGCGCCTAGCGCTCCGGCTTCTCCAGAGACTCGCGCGGAAGAAGGGAGTAAAAAAAACGCGCCTGTACATGAACCGCGGCGGCTTCCGTACTCCGTTCAAACTGGCCAAGCCGAGCCAATCGAAAGGCTCAGCCACTACACGTGATCTGGCACTAGGGAGTCCTAGGCCCAGCGATAGTCCGGTCACGTGACGGGAAAGTGGTCGCCTCTCTAGCCAATCGGTCCTCCCATCATCTCGTTTTCTCAGCATCTAGTATAGGCCTGACCGCAGTTCTTTGCTGAAGCCAAGAATGTTGTAGGGCACCGGGACTTTTAGTGTGTGATGGACCCGCAAACTCCCTGGTCAGAGCCAATGCACCCTTATCGCCCCACTCCCTTCAAGAACTAAATCGATCCTTTCTCGCCATCCAGAATATACCTGGGAGTCACCTACACGTGCACAAAAAAGAGCAGAGAGATTGAGCCGGTCCAGAGACAAAGGAGAGAAAATGGGACAGGCAGGCCTGAGACAGCCTGAGTTTCTACAGAAGCCACTACCGATATTTTGTTACTTATTTTATTATTTTCCACTGCCAACAATTTTATGAGATTAAAAAAGCTGCCGATATAAAATTTTAAATAAAAATGAACTAAAAAAACTAGAGCAGAAGGCCTAATCCCTTTCCCTACCTGCAGATGAATGAGATGAAATCCCTTGTCCAGAAATTCAGGGAAGAACAAGGTCATGAAGAAAGAAATCTTCATGATTCTTGCACTATCTGAAGATGCAGGTAGTTTTTCCTTCCTGAGAGAAAGGTATTCTAGCAAAGAGCTGGAGACCAGGAAGTATTCCGGTGACTTTCCTGCCCTGACCCTCCTGGTAGTAAGGTGGGCGATCTCCTACCATTCAGGGCTCAGCTTCCCCACCTGTCAAATGAGATTAAGAGCAGTTTGTTGCAGGCTGGGCAAGTGCTGCTCGGTTCCAATCCCAGCTCTGTGGGAACACAAGGGAGGAGGGTCAAAAGTCCAAACCCATCGGAGACTGTCTCAAAATTTAAGAAAGCGGGGAGAGTGCTAGGGATAGAGCTCACAGTGAAGGCACTGGGTTCAATCCCCAGCACCAAAAAATAAAAGCATAGTTTGCTCCATTAGCGGTAATCCAAGTTAAGCACCCGTTACTACCCAGCCTTTAAACTGTTCTTGGAAAACGTGAGTTTTACTCCGCAAGGCTCAAGTCCATCCTTTCGCTGTATTCAACCCCACCCTAAACCAATATTTACTAAACAAACGAAAGCTCTAATCCGAAAGGACATCCCAGCCCTTCCCTGCGGGGCTTTTTGACCCTGAGGAGAGGCACAGCCCAGTGTTTGTCCCAACCTGAAGAAGGACAAGTTTCTCAGCCCACTTCTCGTTGGCAAAGTCAGTCCCTTCGAACACTCTAGGGCCTCTCTGGCTAGGAAGGGTTCAGCTGCCGCCTAGTTCCGCTCAGGTCGGAGATGAGTCCCTAAAGGTGCACCGGGTTTTCCCACCACGGCCAGCTCGGCTGGACGGAAGCCGCTGTTGGGAGAGACGTGCGGAAACCGCCACCTGCGCAAGTGCAAAGCCGCCCAGCACTAGAACTACAACTTCCATGCGGCCGCGCGCCCGAGCCACCGCGACTGGGGCTCGGGGAGACTCAAAAACGGGGCGGGAGGAATGCGAGACGGGGTCTGGGTCTGGAGACCCACAGAGGTGGGTCTTAAGAGGAAAAATGAGACTTAGGGGGCTAGGACTGGAATGGGGAGTTCTCGGGAGGGGTGTGCGGTGAGGAACTTCCTGTTGAAGTTTAGGCATTGCCCCATATAAGGGTCAGAGGTGGAGCGAGTTTGGGATGCAACCATTTATCTTCAGCTCTCCTTTTAATGTGGAGAGTTTGCAGAGGCCCTGCATAATCCTTGGGAGAGTCAGAGTAGAGCAGAGGGCTGTTACTGGTATCCAGTTTAGTCCACTCTATCGGCCCTGGTGTGGACAGGGAAGTCTGTCTCCCCAGCTAGAGAATTTAAATGCTGAAGCACAAGTCTCCCCACCTCCGTTTCCCCCTCTCCCCCTCTCCCCGCGTCCTAGTTTGACACGTGGTACCGCTATACTGTCCAGGCTGGTGCAAACGACTGGACTCAAGCGATCCTCCCACCTCAGTCTCCCGTGTAGTTCGGACTGTAAGTAGGTGCTACAGCCGTCCCTCCATCACTTAAGCGCCTATCATTGTCTGTCAAATGGTTTCCAAACGTTATCTCGTGCTGCACAGCAAACTGCACTTCAGCTAGAAGTGCTCACTACAAAGACAAACTCAGGGAGCTCATCTCTGACAAATACCTGAAACGGGGAGACAAAGGAAGTCTTTACAATACCATCCTCCCTCCCTGACCATCACACCGTCCCGAGTTAGAAAGCATAAGCAGGTCGTTGGTGGTACACACCTACATTCCCAGCACTGGGGAGGCTAAGGCAGGAGCACTGGCTTTTGTGACTTCGAGAGCAGCCTAGGCTACTTAGTGAGTTCAAGGCCAACCTAGACTACACGGAGAGACCCTGTCTCAAAAAAAAGTCAGCATAAAAAAAATACAGCCTCCAAGATATAACACGGGATACACTGATTACCTACCATGAGACTTTGAGTTCCATCCTCAAAACCACAGCCAAACAAAAACAAACAGTCCCTAAACACAGACCAACTTCTTCACCCAGTTGCACAATGAGAGATGGGTTTCAAACACCAAGGTTAAAATCCACTCTGTGAATATGGTTTCATTTTGTACTGATTTTTTGTGGTGGAGATGGAACCTGGGCCTTGCAGGCAAGTGCTCTCCACTGAGCCATACCCCCAGCCACCTTTCTACTTCAGAAAGTGACTTTGGAGAAGCTTCCGCCATCTGTAAAAGTAGATTAAGGGCCCAAACCACAGAAAGGCTGATTTACTCAAGATCACACAGCCAAAGGCACTGAAATAAACTGAAGCCAAGGCTTGACTCACCAACACCTGATTCTACCCCCTCCCCCTTTTCCCAGGTCAGAGCAGGAGCACCTGAAAGGAGGTGCTGGACTGGCAGCTCCTCTGCCTCTTGCTGCTCCAGAATAGAGGCCAAGCTGCTGCAGGGACGACCTACTTCTCCCACTGGTGTTTCTTTTTAAAGATCGAGCCGCTGCTTCTAGCTTTGGGGGAGGAAAAGGCAGGGAAGGCTGCTATTACTTCCCCTCCCCCACCCCAATCCATCCTTAAGGTCAAAGTTGCACCTAGGTGAACTCAGTGTTCCCAGAGACAGATCTTTGAGCCCCGCATGGAAAATAAACCAAGTAAGTCACCCTGTGTTAGCAGCAAGTGAGAGGCACAGCTGTCCTGTTCCAAAGCGTGCTTGGTGCTTCATCAAGCTGGGTATGACTGCAGAAAAGGGGCTCTGCACCTGCTGCTCCTTCTGCCAGGATTCTCCTGCGGACCAGGAACCATGTCACTGCTCTCTCACCTCCTTCAGGACTCGAAACTCATGTCACTTTAACAGGGAAGTCATCCCCGACCAACCTGACCTTGCCTGGGATCCCACTTTCATCTGGGCCCTTCCCTGGTCCCATGTTTAACTGAGGTGTTGTGTGTGTTTCTTGCTGCTCTCCAACTACAAGGGCAGGGATTTTTGTTTTCTCGTTTTCATTTTTTTTTGGGGGGGGCGTGTTGCCTTTTTGAGACAGGGTCTCACTATGCGATTCAGGCTGGCCTTGAGCTCACTTTGTAGTGCAGGCTGACCTCAAAGGTCCAACGATCCTCCTGCCTCAGCCTCCCCGAGTGCTGGGATTACAGGTGTACGCCACCACACCGGCTTTAGGGCAGAAATTTTTGCACACTGGCAGCAGCTTTGTCCCCATGCAAGCAGATACTAAGTATGTTACATGGGTGAACACCGGCTGCAGACTGCACCTGGTAGAATCAAGAGGCCTGGGAACCAACCCTCTCCCAGCACCAGTGCCTCTCCTTCCACTGCACCTGTTCAGGCCCGGGCACTCTCTGCCTCACCTCCACACTGAGCCCTCTACCAGTGTCCACCTTCACCTCCCCTGGGACTCCTGGGAGCAACTAAAAGAACCAACCCCCCTCCCAGAGCCTCTCTCCTGCTTGTTACCAGTCACCAGCCAAAAGGGCTTCCCTGTTGTGTTCCCTGTAGTCCTCAAAGAAGAAATGTGGCTTCTTTGCCCTCTGCTATGGTCCTCAGGGTCTGGAAAAGCCCTAGCATATAGTAGGTGCTCAATAAGTGCTTAATGAGAAAAACAACAGGTTCAACCTGGACAAAATATAAAGTAGATAAATGTATGTGCATGTGTGCGCACATACGTGTCTACATGCATGTATGTTGCTGGGGACGGAATCCAGGGCCTGTCCACATCAGGCAGGTGAAATACCACTGACCTTCACCCCCAGGAGCCATCACCATGCAACTGCAGAGACACAGGACTGAAGGTGCTACATGGTAGGTATAGTTGGGGAGGCAGGGGGATGGCTCTTAGGTGAGTCCAGGCTAACAGGGAGACCCCTTGTCCTCCCTCCCATCCACATACCCCCATGCTGGGCTGAACCAGGCTATGGTGCACAGTGCTGCTGACAAGAAGGACTTCAGATTTATTTGAAAGCATAAAGACAGGAGGGCGTGGTGGCACACGCCTGTAATCCCAGCACTTGGGAGGCTGAGGCAGGAGGATTACTGGGAGTTCGAGGTGAGCCTGGGCTACAAAGTGAGCTCAAGGACAGTCTGAACTACATAGCGAGACCATCTCAAAAAGATAAAAAAAAAGAAAAAAGACAAAGCACACAGCTCCCGCACTAAATCAAGTTTTTTACTTCCCAGAAGTGATGGCTAAGGGCGGGGAGAGGAAGGCAAGAAAAGGAAGGTAGAAAGAGCCAGAGAGAGCGAGGAGGTGGAAGAGAGGGGACAGTAAACCACTGTTGTAGTCTCAGGAGGCAAGTGCTCAAGATAAAAAAAAAAAAAAGAGTCCTGGAGAATCCTCCGCAGCTGCGGGAAGCACGTCGGTTTCCTTCTGTGAATCAGTCCTCCGGGGGGAAGGCCGCCGCCACTGCTGCCGCATTAAATAGTTATGTACATCGCAGAGTCCCAGCCCTGGGCACGCAGGGGGGCTCATTTCACCAGGGGCCGAGTTTTGTCATCATCACCGCACTGGTGGGCTTTGTACTTTTTCACTTCTGCCATGTACTTGGCCCATGCGTCACCTTTACTTGTTAATACCTGTGGTGATGGGGTGGGGAGGGGAAGGATGCCAAGGAGGTGAGGAACCTGGGTCAGGGCTGTCTTGAGACAGCTGACCCATCCCCTGAAAACCCTGGGTTCGGACCACAGAAACACAGTCAAGTTACCTGGGACACTGCTGAGAGTCTACTCACCCAGCCTGGAACGCCCATCCCAGCAGGAGTGACACTGGCCAGGGAAGGGGAAGGCGACAAGGGCGGAACCCACCCAGCCTGCTCACCTCATCCTCCGTCTTCTGCTTCTTGGCTACTATTCCCGTCTTGAGGGCTAGTTTGTTCCCGCCTCTGCGTTTGCCCACCTGGGTGAAGGGACAGAAGACTGCAAGGGTTACAGAAGCCGGGCCCGGCCTTGGTGGCGCTGAGGCCCACCACACCTTCCTAGCCTGGCCTGGTGGCCTGTCCCGACGCCGTGCCCAGCTCCACCAGCCAGCCGACCTGTGCAGCAATCAGAGAGGAGCACACGCAACTCAGCGCTTGCCCTGGGCCCACCACGCCCAGGCAGCCCTGGGCCCCGGCTGCCCTCCCAGGGAGCCAGAGGAGCACCGGCCTCGCTGGACACAGCCCTGTCCTCAATCTCTAGGCCAAAGCCTCACCTTCCCTTCACAGGGACCACAGCAGCAGCAACAGCTCCTTTTTGAGCACTTACTGTATGTGAAGCCCAGTGCCAAGTGCTATGAATCTGTCACCTCCTTCCACTTTCACAATTACTCTAAGATAAAAATTATAAACAGCCCCATCTCATAGATGAGGACAGAGTCTTTGAGGGCAGGTCATGCTGGTCACAAGCAACGGAGCTGGACTCGGGGTCAAAAGGGTCTAAGCCATTAGTGGCATCCTTAACCGCCAAGCGACACCGATGCCCCTCCAGCAAACTTCGCCTGGCCTTTCTGGGGGGACTCGGGCACAGCGGCCCCTTAACGAACACATGAAAAGACACTGACAACTATCTCTGCTCCCATTTGGGAGGGTACTCAGAATCCAATCAGGTCCTGACAGTTTTTCTCTTCCTCAAAGAGATGTCTCACTCTGGATATTCACTCCAGGACCCCAATGTCACTTCTAGACTGGGGTTCCCTGTGCTCTAGGGGCTGTGATGGGCTCCAGCAACAGCCTCTGGTCTACACCCAACTGGGTGTTAGGTGCTTCTGGCGTTACTCTCACACATTTTTTTGTTTTTCTTTCTTTCTTTCTTTTTCAGAAAGGATCTTGCTAAATAGTTCAGACTGCCCTGCCCTTGCAAGGCTGGCCTTCAACATGCATCAAACCTCCTGCCTCAGCCTCCCAAGTGCTGGGATTACAGGTGTGTGTAATCCACACCTGTCTCATTTGTTTGTGTGGTGCACGTGATGGACCCCAGGGCCTTAAATGCTAACCAGGCAATCTATTACTGAGTTACACCCCAACCCTTACACCTGCATTGAATGGGTGAAAAAACCTGGGATCTGAGAGGTTATCTACTTGCCCAAAACCAGGCAGCTGGATCCAAGAGGTAATCTCCAGTGTGTTAGCCTCAAATCAAGTTTTCCCTCCAAACTCGAGCCTTGATCCCAATACCACACACAGAACAAGCTCACAGCTAACAATCTATGTCCCACTTCTTTTTATTATGCGGCCTCTGCACTGAGCTACATCCCCCACACCCTTTTATTTTTGGAGACACCGTTCATCAAGTTGCTGAGGCAGGACTTGAACTTGTGTTCCTCCTGCCTTAGTCTCCCAGAGTGCTGGGATTACAGGGATGCACGAATGTGCCCAGCTTATGCCCCATATATTTATCCTAAACCTTCTCTACCTGGCAGGAATGACATTTGAGCTGGATGGGGGGTGAGGGTTGTTGCTGTTCTATGTAAGATGTTGACAGCTCCCCTGGTCTCTACGCATAGATGTCACTACCACCTTTTCCCCCTGGCCTTGATGTGTATGTGTGTCTCTGTGCGTGTGTGTATTTTGTCTTCTTTTTATTTGTTATTTGCTTTGTTTTTGAGACAAGGGCTCACTATGCGGTTCAGGCTGTCCTTGAACTATGTAGCCCTGGCTGGCAATAAACTCGCAGCGACTCTCCTGCCTCAGCCTCCCAAGTGCTGGGATTACAGCTGTGCCTCACCATGCCCAGCTCCCCCAGTTTAAACCACCAACCAGAGGTTGCCAAATGTACCGGTGGAGTGGAAGGAGGGAGAGTCTCCAGTTGAGAACCACAGGTTTTGCCTTTTTTTTGAGAACCAGTGGTTCAGCCCTTCCTGTAAGAAGGTACTACGCTAAGCACTAGAACGTTGTATCAGAAGATGCGATGATGTCCCTTTCTGCAACTACAGAAAATGAAGACAGGCCTGCCCTGAGGTTCCAGAGATCTTATCTGTCAAGTTCAACCAAGCATACCTAGCACAAGGTGAAGTGCTCAATAAACGGACATTGGTTAAATGAGATGCAGAGAAGTCAAGCGATCTCTCTAAGATCAATCAATAAGCGGTTTGAGTCTAGCCAGAATCAGGAGTTGAATTTTTCCCTCCTGCCCACAGCTGCGGGGCAGTCCCGGGATCCAAAGTCCGGGCGCCGCTCTAAGGGAATACTGGAACCCAGACTTCTCTACCCCCGGAGTACGGCTTCCAACGCAATCACCCAGCTCTCGGATCCCGCGGGCAGGATCTGGTTGTTCCCGTCCCCGCTCCAAGCCCCTTCTGGTCCGGAATCCAGGCTCCACATCCTCCGCGTGTAACCTGGACGGCCCTCGTCCGAGCGGAGGAAGCCCGGATCCCGACCCCTTCCCGGGCTTCGGGTCCCCCGCCAGGCCCAGGCCCGGCCCCGGCGCCCGCCCCCACCCCCGCGGCTCCTTACGAAGCTGAGTGTGGGGCCCGGGCCGCCCTTCCTCTTCGGGCCCCCGGGGCCCGGGGCGGCGGCGGCAGGCTGGTCGGGCCGCTGCGAGCCCGGGGGCGGCTCCTCCTGCCGCTGCCGCTGCTCCTCCTCCATCTTCCGCTTGAACAGCTCCAGGAAGCTGCCGTCGTTGGCGAACAAGTTCACGCCGCCTGACACCGGGCTCGAACCTGCGCCCGACACATCCTCGTCCCCGCTCTCGGGTGACGTCCCAGGCCCCGACTCAGCCCATCGACTGCCGCCGCCACCCGCAGGGCCTGGCGCCTCCCGGCCCGGAGGCTCCGCCCGTCTCCCTCGGGCAGCCATTTTGTCGCCAGGTGCCGCGCAAAGGACTCCGGGAAGTGCGCTCCAGCCCCGCGTTTGGCGCCCGACAAGCCGCGTCCGAAACAATGCATGCCGGGAAGAGCCGTCAGGGCTCAGGCGACGGCGCAGGGGGCAGGGAGGGGCGGGGTTAAAGGGCGCCCCGCCCAAGGGTTTTTATTATCCATTCCTGCGACCCAGGTTGGCCTCACACTGACCGGGGCTGCTGAGGAAATGGAAACGTGTATGGGATGAGACCTGGAGCTGGCTGCCTACAGTGAGCTTGCTTGAAGCAGGAGGTGCATTCGCTTTTCAAGACTGGAATCCTCGTCTGAGATCAGGGTTAATCTTTCTCAGTGAAAGACCCCTTTTAAGGCTATGTGTTCAACTGACACATGGGGAACTTGGGTCCCTAACTAGTTCGAGAAGGCATATCTAACCTGCGACCCCGACTAGAAATAGGGGTATCCCTCGGTTTTGCATCTGTCTCTGGAATGAAGCTCAAATCTGGGAATAGAATACAGCTGGTTCTATGGGTCTGGGGTCGCCATCTGAGAATATGGTTATTTTTATGGACTGGAGTACTCAAGTGAAGCCAGGATGTTTCTAGGCTAGAGTGCCACCAATGTTAAAAAGTGTTCTGGACTGGGGTTCCGCCAGTGCCCTGGGACTCAGCTTGTATTCCTACGCCTGAGCAGGGGTTCAAAAATGAATTAACTGAAGTTAAGGTCTCTCTTCGATTACGGAGCTAAGTGCAAGATATTCGGCAGTTAGCGCCCCTTCTACAAGAGCGGTTCCTTGTGTAGTTCCTGCTTGGCACGTGTGCTTAGGGTGTACTGAGCAAGTGTCTGACCACCAAGCTCACAACTGCAGTCGTTTGCCCCTTCTTCACCGTTAGCCGGGGATCTGCCTCCAGCTACCTATCAATTTGTCCTTGATCGGTTTGCTGCAGGAGCCAGATGACTCACGAGCCAACAGAGTAACGGAGCGGGCGGACCTGAGGCGATGTTGCGATCCCACTTGGAGAGTGGGAAAAAAGATAGACACAAAATTGAGCCTATACAATAGAGCCAGGGCGCACCTCAGCTCGGAACATCACTGAAAGGACTTGGACGCGGTGTTTGGCTGGTTGCTAAGGAGAGGTTGGCGGCTACCAGAGCGTAAGCGTGACTGGTGGAAGTAAGAAAAGATCCATCCAACGAAAAGAGCTCTGCTAGACTTACGATCCAATCAGTGAAGGGGAGTAGTCTGGACTGTACTAATACGTCCATTGCATGGGGGTAGGTCTTGGGTAATAATAGACAAGAAGTACACAATGTGAGCCCTAGAAACATAAAACGGTAAATGTAAAGCTTTTAATTTCGCATAAAAGTTAGGTTGTGAGGAAACAGTTCATACTTCTTACCTTGACGGGGATGTCGTAGACAGAGCTCCCCTATAGGCGTTTGCATGGTGCGCTCCACTTGATCACGTGAGCCGGCTTCAAGATGGCGGGGGTGGCCGGGTGGGGGGTTGAGGCAGACGAGTTTGAGGATGCACCTGACGTGGAGCCGCTGGAGCCCACGCTTAGCAACATCATTGAGCAGCGCAGTCTCAAGTGGATTTTTGTCGGGGGCAAGGGTGGCGTGGGAAAGACCACCTGCAGGTGAGGAGGCTGCCTTGAAGGGAGGCGAGAAAGCGGCGGGATGTACCACTGAGCGAAGGGAAGACCAGAAACCGGCTTTTCCACGCCAAGCCGGGGTCTTCTGGGTTGTACTCTTCGAAAATTACCTGCGGCTTACTAAAAATGCCTCCGGACTCCAGGCCTGGCACTCTCTGAATTGGACTGTCTGTTGGGGCTCATGTGCAAACCCCAGTGACCCCGGCACGTGGGGAGACAGAGGAGCACTTAGATGTCCCAGTCGGCTGGACTGTGCCAAGTGGGCTCGGAGGAGCAAGAAGGGCACCCAGTCTGGGGAAGGGTTAGGAGTGGAAAGTGTGGGAAAAGAACAGACTGTCTCAGTCGGGAGGGTCCCGGGAGCAGTTACACTAGCAGTTACACTAAACAATAGAGCTGAGCCATCCTGCAGTTAGCAAGGAGCGCAAGGGAACGCTTGGCTTAGAACTGAGGAGGGCGGAGGCAGACTGTGCCAGCTGGGCAGCTGGACCATACCATTCGGTGCCCAGCAAAGAAAAAGCAAGCACCAGGATGGACTGAATCAGTCAGCTGAATTGCTTAGCAGTCTAGGCCAGATGGAGGGCCCGGTAGGTGAGATCTGAGAGGGTTCCCTACAGGCCTTAATCTTGATTTCGCAGTGAACCATACTACCCTCTTAAAATTACTGATCCACACCTGGGCATGGTGGTGCATGCCTATAATTCCAGCACTTGGAAGGCTGAGACAGGAAGATCTCAGTGAGTATAAGGCCCACTTGGGCTACATAGTGAGTTCAAGGCCAGCCTGGACTATATATCAAGACCCTGTCTCAAAAGAAACAACCCAGGTCTTTGGTTTTGGAATCCACATCCCACATTTCCCCTTGAAGAGCCCACCCCTCACCCCCTACCTTTCCGCCTCTCCTTTGTGCAGCTGCAGCCTGGCAGTCCAGCTCTCCAAGGGACGTGAGAGTGTTCTGATCATTTCCACAGACCCAGCCCACAACATCTCAGATGCTTTTGACCAAAAGTTCTCCAAGGTGCCGACCAAGGTCAAAGGCTACGACAACCTCTTCGCTATGGTAAGTGAAGCAGAGCTGCCCTCTTCACTCTGGGAGGAGCTGCTTTCGCCTCATAAGCATTCGCAGCAGTAGTCACTGTGTCCTGCCCGTTCTGTGTCCAGTATCTCTCCAGTTCCTGCCATTCCCCAACATACCCACAGAAGAATGAGTGAGCAGTGTTTGAAGGGGAAGAAGGAGGCAAGAGTGGCCAGAGCTAAGTGAGCAAGGGGAGACCTGGAGACCAGCCAGGGGTACGTGGTATAGGACGATGCAAGCCGCAGCGAGCAGTTTGACTTTCATTCAGACTTCAGTGGGAAGCTGTTGGTTTTAAACAGGCCATTGTCATGACCAAATTCATATTTGAAAAAATTTTTACTGCTGCCTCATGGAGATTGGATTGATGGTCAGGGGAGGCAGCAGGGAGAGGGACAAGGCTGCGGTATAATCAAGTGAGAGATGAGCCAGGAGGCAGAACATTGAAGGACAAGTAGTTAGATTTGGGATGGGTTTTGGAACTAAAACAATAACAATGAGATTGCTTGGTTGAAATAGGGAAAGAAGTGAATTAAGTCTCTTTAATCTCCTGTGCCCCCCGCAGCAACCAGGATGGGGAAGGTGAGAGGAGCAGGTATAGTGGGGATAAATCGAGAATTCTGTCTTGTCCACAGCAATTCTGGTAGGCCCCCTTGGACATCTGTGTGGCAATGACAGTATCTTAGCTATATGAGCCTGCAGCTCAAAGGAAGTGAACACTGAATTTTTTCATACTTTTCTGCTTGTTTTTTGAGACAGGGCTATGTAGTTTAAAGTGGCCTTGAGCTCACTATATAGCAGGCCAGGCTGGCCTCGAACTTGCTGTGATCCTCCTGCCTCAGCCTCCCAAGTGCTGGGATTAGAGGTGTGCATCACTAACCCTGGCTGTCACCTGGCTCTTAAGCAGAGATTTGAAAGTCATTGTTCCAAAGGTAGTTTCTTATTTTGTTTTATTTTGTTTTTTGGAGACAAAGTCTCTCTACATTGCCCAGGCTGGCCTCAAAGTCCTGGGCTCAGTTGATCCTCTAGCCTCATCCTGCTACATAGCTGGGGCTATGGGTGTGGCTAAGGTAGCATTCAGGGTTGTGTGCTGGAGAAGAAGGTGAGAGAACAGAGTGGCTTAGAGACAAGACGGGGGTTATATGAGCATTTAAGGTACAGTAACAGGAGGAGGAACCAGGAAAGGGGGCCAAAAAGAGGCTAGCAGGGAAGTTGCAGGAAGAAAGCCAGGGCAGGCGGGGTCCTGAGCCCCGGGAAGATGCAGCATCTCAGGCAGGAAGTGGCTATCAGCTCTCTGTGGATGGAGCACCATGGAAGTGGGAGCAAAGCTTACTGCGGTGGGTGTGGTGCAGAGGTGCAGACAGTGACCGTTGTGATGGGAACTGAAAATGGAATCACAGAAGAGCCATGGGAAATAAGGAGGGCTATAAGGGGGTGTGGGGGTGAACAGGGTCTCCGTGTTGCCCGGGCTGGCCTCAAACTCCTGGGGTCACAGGATCCTCTGGCTCTGCCTCCTGGGCAGCTGGGACTCCAGGCACACACTACTGTGTCCTGCTAAGAAGGGCCGTTTTGAGTAAGGCAATGGCAGAGCTTGTTTGCTTGCCAATGGGACTATACCAGGGCCCAACAGGGATGCCAACTGAGAGAGAGCCTCAGGCAGCAAGAGCTCCATGCAGCGCACAGATGTAGGACATAGCCTCTGCCAGGGTCAGGCATCAGAGAGGAGCAGAGGGAGATGAGGTGTTGGCAGAAGTGGCTTCTCTTTCTGGCTGAGTGAAGGCCTTAACAGTGAATAGGACACAAGTTTCAGGAGTGACAAGATGCCACATAAAAATTTTGGTGGGGGAGAATTGCACCTAAGGCCTCACACATGCTAGGGAAGTGCTCTACCACTAAACTATACCGCAGGCCACTACATAAGCACTTCCAGGCGTGGAAGGGACACCAGAGAATTGTCTGGCTGTTTGAGTGCCTGCGAGAGACCTGAGATCAGAAACAAAAAACAAGCGGGAATACCTGGTCAGGTGTGTCCTGGCCCTGGGGTGCAGCACTGCAGGAGAGCTGGGAATCAGCAGAGCGGGCACCCTGCGAGCCACAGTGGGCAGAGGGAGCATTTGCAGAAGGAACCTGTGAGCCCAGTGTGGTGACACACATCTGTCACGCCGAAACTCTGGGAGGCTGCGGCAGCAGGATCATATTCAAGTCCACGTGGGCAATTCAGTGACTTAATGAGACCCTGCCTCAAAATTTTAAAAAGGCTGGAGATGCAGGTCAGTGCAAAGGTCCTGAGTTCAGTCTTTAGTATGGCGAAAAAAAAAAAACAAAACAAGCAGCAATTTATGGATCCTGGGCTGGATAAGACTGCCAGCCAAGAGGATCTATGACAGTAGAGGAGGGGGGGGACATGGTGACCCACAGAAATTTACAATAATTGAGCCTGGCCAGGCATGGCAGTGTACCCTTCATCCCAACACTTAGGATACTGAGGCAGGAGGATCACTAAGCTCAAGGCCAGCCTGGGCCATGAAGCGAGTTCAAGGCTGGTGTGAATTACATAGTGAGACACTGTCTCAAATAAAAAAGGAGGGATCTGGAAGCAGTCAGGGGTCCAAGGTCTTCAAGCAAGGTCCAGATAGGGAACAGCTGTGTAAATGGATACAGCTGTTTGAGCTTGTTTGGGGTGCCAGTCCAAGCTGGTACTTTTCCACGTATCTACGAAGGCTTGACTGTCTGTGGGACACCACAAAACCCCAAGTCCCCGAGGGAGGGCCAACACCTAATGAGGGGCCTGTGGTCAGAACCACTCAAGGGGCTCCAGCAGCCTGGGCTCCTCCTGTCCCCTGGCCCCCAGGAGATCGACCCCAGCCTGGGCGTGGCTGAGCTGCCCGACGAATTCTTTGAGGAGGACAACATGCTGAGCATGGGCAAGAAGATGATGCAGGAGGCCATGAGCGCCTTCCCAGGCATTGATGAGGCCATGAGCTACGCGGAGGTCATGAGGTCAGGCCCGACACGCGGTGGGGGGGGCTGGGGAGCGGGACCTGGTGGCCTGACCCCCTGTCCCCCCAGGCTGGTGAAGGGCATGAACTTCTCGGTGGTGGTGTTCGACACGGCGCCCACAGGCCACACACTCAGGCTCCTCAACTTCCCTACCATCGTGGAGCGGGGCCTGGGCCGGCTCATGCAGATCAAGAACCAGATCAGCCCTTTCATCTCACAGGCACGCAGGGCCGGGCTGGGGAGGGGACCTGGACTCGCCACCGTCACGCTCCCCCACACAGACCCCTCCTCTTTCGGCTCTGTGTTCACCCCAGATGGGAGGGCTCCTCAAGGGCACTGGAAGGGGGCCGCCCTGCCCCACCCCACCCACACGGCCTGGCTGCACTTCCCCAGGCTTGGTGAGTGGCCTCCACGTCCATGTGGCCACAAGCAAGCTCCTTCACCTCTCTGGGCCTCAGCTTCTGAACCCTCAGGTAGATTTGGAGTCTTACAGTGTGAGGTGCTGTTTTGTGTTTGAGACAGAGTTTTGCTGCGTAGTCCAGGATGGCCTTGACTCACTATGTAGCTCAGGCTGGTCTTGGGCTCACAGCAATCCTCCCACCTCTGAGTGCTGGGATTCCAGGTGTGTGCCACCACGCCTGGCCTGGCCTTCAAACGGCGACCGCTAGAGTGGGCATGTGGACTGTTATTACCGTGACACCTCGCACATCTCAGCCCCACCCTGTGGGTGCAGGTGGTGCCCCAGCCCTGGTGTAACATTCACTTGGTGCCTGCTGCATGCTGGCAGTACCCCGAGCACACTGTCTGTGCCAGCTCGTGGATCATGAGGAAAAGTTAAGAGATGGGAAAACTGAGGCTCCGGGGTCAAGCCCCATGGCCACAATGTCCACCAGAACAGCAATGGGTCTTGGGGGTCCACCCCCGGGCCCACCCCTGTAGTCTGTGGGAGGTCGAAGGAGTGATTCCCAGCTGTTGTTTTTGTGTGTGTGGTAAGGGGAATCGAACTCACAGCTTCATACTTGCCAGACAGGCACTGTGTCGCTGAGCTCTGTCTCCGGCCCTCCCAGTTGTTTCTTGAATCCTGGACCCAGGAGCTGGTTGCATGGGCCCCTGGCATGCAGCAAACCTGCCCCACCTTCCCTACAGATGTGCAACATGCTGGGCTTGGGCGACATGAACGCTGACCAGCTGGCGTCCAAGCTGGAGGAGACGCTGCCCGTCATCCGCTCTGTCAGCGAGCAGTTCAAGGACCCTGTGAGTCCTGGTCCCACGGGCGGGGAGAGGCTGCGGGCTCAGGGACAGGGACAGACGAGCCTCTGGCCATCCTGCCGCGGCCCTTCTACAGGAGCAGACAACGTTCATCTGCGTGTGCATTGCCGAGTTCCTGTCGCTGTATGAGACGGAGCGGCTGATCCAGGAGCTGGCCAAGTGCAAGATTGACACCCACAACATCATCGTCAACCAGCTCGTCTTCCCTGACCCTGAGAGGCCCTGCAAGATGTGTGAAGCCCGCCACAAGATCCAGGCCAAGTACCTGGACCAGGTGTGCCTGGACCCCAGCACCCGGTCCAGCAGGGCCTCTGCCCTCCATGGTGCCCTCTGATCTTTTGTAAAATTTTTTTTGTGGCGCTAAGGATTGAACCTAGGGCCTTCACCCTGAGCCATGTGAACCCCAGCCTTCCGTATTTTATATTTGGAGACTGGATCTCCTTAAGTCACTAAGTTGCCCAGGCTGGGCTTGAACTTTTGATCCTTCTGCCTCCCATGAACCCACATCCTGTCTTTGATCTCTTGCCCCCTAACTGCTGCGTTCTGCCTTTGCCCCGGCTGCAGATGGAGGACCTGTATGAAGACTTCCACATCGTGAAGCTGCCGCTGCTACCCCATGAGGTGCGAGGGGCAGACAAGGTCAACACCTTCTCTGCCCTCCTGCTGGAGCCCTACAAGCCCCCCAGCGCCCAGTAGCACCACGGCCTGGCCTCAGCTGCTGCCACTTAACACCCACCCTCCACCTTCCCCGCGCCCCCGGGCAGAGTTTGCACAAATCCTCTCTAGTACAGGGGGAGCAGTGTGGGGGTGGGAGGCGGGGCTCTGTTCCCCCTGGTGGGGTTGGGGGGCTGTAGTTGCCCCTTCCTCTCCCCGCCTCTCCTCAATAAAAACATCTTACACTGCTGTGTTTGTTGATGCCGAAGTGGGTGTGCACATCTTTATGTACAGTTGTGTAAGTTGTGCACTGCACAGAAGCCTCATCTGGAGAGTGGATGTTGGGATAGAGACCTAATTCAGTAACCAAACTGCATGTTATGGCAATTTTGGAAGATTTTTTATATAAGGGGATGCTGGCTCTTAATTCTGCACGAGCAGAGGTGGCCCTGCTAGTGCCCTGAAGCCCAGAATAGAAGGGTGGGGAGTTTGCTCTGTTCCTGGGAGGCTCAGACTGTGGGAACCAGGAGTCCCCTTGGCAGCCCCAGGCTGATGGGGAGCAGATTAAGCTGGCTGCAGGCCCAGTGCTGCCTGCTGTTTGGTCTGGGCATTAGTAGGCATCCTGGGCAGAGGCTGGGCTGGCCAGGCTGGGGATTAGCGATCCCCACTCCACCCCCGTGGTATGGTCTGGCCAAGGCTGCTATTGTGAGGCTGATAGGACCCCAAAAGCCAGTCCTTCCTCCAGAGGGGTCTCAGGCTGGTGCTCTGATCATGCACCTCTGCTCTTGGAACTTGGCCCCATTTCACCTTAAACTGGGGACCTTAGTGCTCAGTGAGTGAGAGGAGATCCCCATGTCTGCACGCTGCCTGGGAGGCTCCTTGTGGGCCCCTCTGCCCCTGCCATCACTGTCCTTCCACTCTGCGCACGGCCCTGGGCAGCCACTGTTGTCCCCCACTGAGCCAGGATGGGGCGTGACCTCTGAGCGCTGCCAGTTCCAAGCCAGAGCTGCTCAGGACACGGGGGGCGCTGAGGGCACGCATGACTCAGGAGATGTTCCGGTTGTGCACGCCCAGGGGCTGGGCACGCCAGGGTGTGTGTGAGGAACCTGGGCTCGAGCCTAGACGTGTCACCCTCTGAGCACCACGGGGCATGTGTGAGCAGGTGTGGGCAGGAGGGTCTGTGGAAATGGGGGTGCAGCTATTGCAAAGATGGGCTCCAGGCCACACTGCCGGGGGCAGGGGTAGGGCCCAGCTGTGCCGATAGTGAATGGGCTGCACCATCCAAGCCTCAGTCTCCCTACCTGGATAGTGGGGATGACAGAAGTGCTGGCTTCCTGTACCTGCCTGTGGGGACTCTTTAACAGGAAATATGTGGGGGTGGTACAACAGCGTCAGGCAGGGACCTGCCAAGGAGTAGCTGTTAACTGTTTGCTGTTGCAACAAGCAGGCGTGTGAACCTGTCCCCACCTTCAGGGGTCCCGCAGTCACAACGGTTTAGGAGCCAGACCCAAGATAGCCCGCATGGGCATCTCAGCGCTCTGAGAGGCTGAGGCAAGATGATCCCAACTTGGAGCACAGCTGTTAGGAAGACCTTGTGGGGTGTTAGCTCGGCGTGAAGGCCCTGCTTCCCATCCCAAAGGAAAATATGGGACCCGTGTGCGCTGGGGAGCGGACAGTCGAGGGGCGAGTGCAGCATGTACAAGGACACGACCCAGGGAGCGGGAGAAGCCTGTGTTCTCCCCATGTTCCGCAGCTGTCGGTGCGCCCCAGATGTCCTCTTGCTCCAGTTTATAGGCTGTCCAGCAGCTGGACAATGGAGACACAGGTCTGAGGGTGGCAGCCTGAGCCGGTTCCTAATTACCAGGGGTGGGGCAGACATCTGCCAGCCTGGGAACACAGCGTCCTGATGGGCAGGGCCTCGGGTGGTGCTATATGGAGCTGTCCACATACCTCTCAGCACATGGGTGCATGTGAGAGGTTGCAGGGCACCCTGGGCTCCCCGCTCCTCAAGCTGGAAGCCTGGGCCACCATCCCTCTGCATGTTGGTGTCCTGAGGCTGAGGCATGGAGTGGGGTATGGGCTGCAAGGCCCCCTTTGGAGGTGTGTCTCAATCACTAGCTCCAACTCAATGCTAAATGTGAGGACAAGGATTTATGTATGTTCTTGCCAATGCTGAGTGCCTGGGGCCTGTGTGGGAGGGTTTTCTTTTTTGGTACTAGGAATCAAACTCAGGACCTTGTGCTTCCCAGGCAGGTGCTGTGCCACTGAGCTATATCCCTGGCCCTGGGAAGGTTTTATCAATGTTTGGTGTTTTACTTGTTTTGTTTAGGTTTGGTTTTTTGAGACAGGGTCTTGCTATGTAGTTTAGGCTGGGCATTGAACTCACTATGTAGCTCAGGCTGGCCTCAAACTTGCTGTACTCCTCCTGCCTCAGCCTCCCAAATGCTGGGATGACAAGCACGCACCACCACATCTGGCTTACACAGGATGATGGTCTAGTAGGCAAGGATCCTTATGTGCCTGTGTGTTTGTGCCACTGAATCTCAGAACTACCAGAGCCATCCCTGACCCCAGGACTGTGTGCTGCTGTGTTGAGGGAGGTCCCTGAACTGGCCTGTGACCCCAGGTGCATCTTTGTCCAGGGGAGATGGAACTAAGCCCTCTGTGTGACTGCACCATGGTGAAGCTGTGGGGGAGGGGGCACCTGGGGCCTGCTAAGCTGGCCGGTGACCTTGCATGTGTGGGCTGCACAGCACAACCATAAGCCCCCATCCCATCTGCTGACATCCTCCACGGCTGCCTGGGACACCTGTGAGCCTGAGTGGAGAGCTCCTTATGGCTTTGGGGGAGGGGGTGGAGCTGGGTGCTCCTGTGTGACCCTGAGACAGGGCGCCACTGTGTGGGTCCCTAGGGTCGTATGAGGCTATGCTTAGGAAAGCCAAGAGGGGCCTGGGTCTCCTGTGTATGTTTCTGTGTGTCTGTGTGACAGTGTGCGATTTCTGGAACTGTGGCCGGATCAGCCTCACTGTGGGTGTCCGGGAAGGACACATCCTTGGCCCCTCCCCCAGTTCTACCTCCAGAGGCGTCGAACCAGCCAGAGAGTGACTGGGAGGGGGACAGGGAGGAGCAAGGAGGACAGGGCAGATTTCTCCCCCACCGCGGGACTTTTCCAAAGTTCTGAGGCTGCAGCTCAGCCGGGGCAGGCGGGGGAGGCGCTGCCCACGCCCACTGCCCTGTCCCCTCCCACGCAGGGTCCGCTGCAGCCCATCAGTGTCTGTCTCCTGTGCCCTGCGCCCTACTGCTCTCAGCACAGGTGAGGAGGGTCCAGGCTGGGTGACAGTGAGATCCCTGAGGACCTTCAGGACTCCTCCTCACGGTGGGGATCGCAGGGCTTGGGAGGCTGGAGGAGAACCAAGGGAAGGGAAAGGGCGAGGGGACTGGGGGGAAACGGGAGGGGCAGAGTGCCAGGAGGGGGAGGTGGACAGGCTGGGGCAGTGTGGCCAAGAGGTGGCCAGTGCGGCGCGGGGAGCGGGGGCACACACAGTTCGGCAGCCAAGAGGCTGTGATGAGAGCTCAGAGGGGTGCAGTGGGAGGGGGAGGGGCCAGGCCAGGACTGGGGGAGGGGACAGAGGGGCCCAGAGGCAGGGGCGAGGGAGCAGAATAGGGGCAGCAGGAACGCTGAGACCTGGAAACTGAGGTGCAGGGCACGCGGGCAGAGGGAGAGGCTTGCGTGGCATCCAGGTAAGTGAGACGGGACAAATGCTGATCACATAGACCCCAGGATCTACAAGGTGGGGAACCCGGGAACGGGCTTGGGAACACAGTTGCAGGAGGCAGGCACCATTAGCCCAACAACAGGGACAGCCTGCAAGAGGGAGGCTGGAGAGGCGGCCTGAGGCTGGGGCAGAGGACAACCTGGACAAGGGCAGGGCGTGGACAGGTCCGTGTGCGGACAGCAGGGCGTGTGGCCACGGCGCTCCGTCCCCTGGCGCCTCTTCATCCCTGCCAGGGGCCCCCAGGGCCTGGCTCCCGCTCAGGCCCTTTCCTCAGCCCACTCCAGCCTCCTGTCCTCTGCCCCACCGACAGGACACGGCAATGACTGTTACCTACACTGCCCGGGTGGCCAACGCCCGCTTCGGAGGCTTTTCGCAGCTGCTGCTGCTGTGGCGCGGGAGCATCTACAAGCTCCTGTGGCGCGAGCTGCTCAGCTTCCTTGGGCTCTACATGGCGCTGAGCGCCACCTACCGGTGAGGGGGCCAGGGACCGGCGAGCCCGGCCGGGTGGCTAAGCCAGGGGGCGCGAGGGGCCGTGACAAGAGAGCTGCAGGAGGCTGACGTCATGCCTGTTACCCCAGCACTCCGGAGGCTAAGGCAGGAGGATCCCGCCAGTCCGAGGTCAGGCTGGGCTACAGAAGAAGACCCTGTCTCAGAGAGGGGGATAGGGAAGGGGGCTCCCTATGACCATCACCCTCTAACCCGCAGTTTGGTACTGGCTGAAGAGCAGAAGCGCTATTTTGAGAAGCTTGTCATTTACTGTGACCAGTACGCCAGCCTCATCCCGGTCTCCTTCGTGCTAGGTGCGAACACACCCCGAAGGTCCCGTTCCTGTGTGCCCAAGAAACACATTGCATCATGCCTCTTGGGGATCCCTTCCTTGCCCCTCTGAGACTTACCCCTTCAATTCAATCCCCAGGTTCCCCTCTCTGGATCCACACCACCAGGAAGATGCCTGGGGTGGCCTCACACTGCAGAACTTTAGCTATTGCCTGGCTGCAGTGCCACACCTATATCTGCTTGAGATTAACAGTGTCCCCCAGGCACCTCCTCCAGGGACCCGATGTGACTGCATTCTCTGGCGTCCAGCGGGGGGGGGGGTCCCTAAAGGTCCCCAGAGACCTCCTACAACCCCAGCCTCCCGGCTGCCTGTGAATGGTGTGATCAGCCTGCCCAGGTTCTCTGATGCCGACCCTGTGCCCACCTCCTGGTTCTGGGGCTCCATATCACTGTTGTGACAAACCTGTGCAGATGTCCACGATGAATGCCACACCCCCACAGACCAGGTCCCCCCCCCACGTGTTCCACGTTCCCACAGCCCCAGCCCAGGGAGACAAACTTCCCACAAGCCTTCACTCGGGCCCTGGGTCTCCACCTCACACTGAGACCCAAATCTCCCATCCCAGGTAACAGGCAGCCAGAGTGACCAGCCCCTCTGACCTCAGGGCAGGAGCCCCAAGTTCTCAGCCCCACGTGGTCAGGTTGACCAGGTTTCTCAGGTGTCTCTGACCCAAAGGCCATGTCGCTCCTCTTCCACCAATCGGATCCACGAGCTCCTGGCCCCGGTGTCCCCGCTGAACCTTCAATTCCCGTCCCCAGGTTTCTACGTGACGCTGGTGGTGCACCGCTGGTGGAACCAGTATCTGTGCATGCCGCTGCCCGACGCGCTCATGTGCGTGGTGGTCGGGACAGTGCATGGCCGTGACGATCGCGGCCGCCTCTACCGGCGCACGCTCATGCGCTATGCCGGGCTCTCGGCGGTGCTCATCCTGCGCTCGGTCAGCACTGCAGTCTTCAAGCGCTTCCCCACCATAGACCACGTGGTCGAGGCCGGTGAGGTCCCAGCCTGGCTGGGGAGGGGCTAGGATGTGGGCAGAGTTAAAAAGGCGGGCGCAGGGTGGGATGGTGGGGGTGCTAGAGTGGCGGAACTGGTGGACTGAGGACTAAGGTAGTGGGTGGGGGTAACAGCCCAGACCACGCCTCCCAGGATTCATGACCCGCGAGGAACGCAAGAAGTTCGAGAACCTGAACTCCTCTTATAACAAGTACTGGGTGCCTTGTGTATGGTTCTCCAACCTGGCAGCTCAGGCCCGGCGCGAAGGCCGCATCCGCGACAACAGCGCCCTCAAGCTGCTGCTCGAGGTGGGCTGCTAGGAGGTTCTTGAGAGAATCCCAGGGCTGGTCGTGGTGGCACACTACAGTGTGCTCCCAGCACTGAGGAAGCTGAGACAGCAGGCTAACTGGGAGTTGGATACCAGCCTGAGCTACATAGTGAGCTCAAGGCCAGCCTTAACTACATAGCAAGACCCTGTTTAAAATACAAACAGGGCCGGAGATATAGTTCAGTAGCACAAACACCTGCCTGGCAAGTGTAAGGTCCTGAGTTCGATTCCCAGACTCCCCCTCAAAAGAATAAAAACGTAAAAAACAAACAATAAAAAAGAATTTAAAGGGTTGTCAGCTGCTGCCAGCCAGTCTTCCCGTGAGGTGGATTCCAGACCCCCTTCCCCGCAGCCCCGTGTGCACATTTGTTTCCTGGGAGCAGATCCCGCCAAATGCCCGACCTGGAAGTACAATCACCCCCCCAGGGGCCACCCCCCTTCCCCAGGTGTCGGGGGCACTCACAGCTCACGCCCCAAGCTGTGGCTTCCATCTGTCCCAGGAGCTGAATGCCTTTCGGAGCAAGTGTGGGATGCTCTTTCACTACGACTGGATCAGCGTGCCCCTCGTCTACACCCAGGTAACCCAGCATGCCTCAGTTTACACCAGATGCCAGAAGTCCTCAAGTTTTAGCTGTGGGCCAGCTAAAACTCCATCCCAGGGCCGCCCGGTCCCAGCCCTAGTCTCTCGGTGACCCTGCAGCCAGGGAACCCGACCTGGCATCCCCACACTCCGCGCACCTGTAGGTGGTGACCATCGCAGTGTACAGCTACTTCCTGGCCTGCCTCGTGGGCCGGCAGTTCCTAGACCCAGCTCAGGGGTACACGGACCACAACCTGGACCTGTACTTCCCCGTCTTCACCTTACTGCAGTTCTTCTTCTACGTCGGCTGGCTCAAGGTAGGGGCGGGGTGCGGGTTGAGGGTGGGGTCGGGGAGGTGGGGAGGGCCAAGCTCCCACTGCCTCCCTGTTCTTTCCCAGGTCGCAGAGCAGCTCATCAATCCCTTCGGAGAGGATGATGACGACTTTGAGACCAACTTTCTCATTGACCGGAACTTCCAGGTAAAAGGCTGTCCAGAGCCCACGACCTCTCCACGAGGCCTTGCCCCCCCACCCCGAAACACCTGCCAGGGCCTCACCCAGAGCCACGCTGCCCTCTACTGCCACTCACCCTGAGGGCCGCCTGCCCCGGTGCCTGTCCCCACACTCAGGTCTCCATGCTAGCCGTGGATGAGATGTATGACGACCTGGCCATGCTGGAGAAGGACCTGTACTGGGACGCGGCCGAGGCACGAGCCCCCTACACAGCGGCCACCGCCTTCCTGCGGCAGCAGCCGTCTTTCCAGGGCTCCACATTCGACATCACGTGAGCCCGTGGGGTGGGCAGGGCAGGGCGGGACTTACAGTTAGTCGGGCCAAGCCGATCCGGGGTGTGTGTGAGTGTGTGTGTGTGTGTGTGTGTGTGTGTGTGTGTGACAAAGAATTGAACCCAGGGCCTTCACTCGGAACTGCAGCTTCAGCCCTTACACGCTGAACAAGATTGTTTTGTGTTGGTAGCTGCAATGATTATTCTTAAACTTTTTATCCGTATGTGTTGTCAGTATCTCATGACGACATTCACCATGGGGAGTTGGTCCAGGTACATAACACATCTTAGTTCTTTGAGAGCAATGTGTGAGCAGAGCCAGAGGATGTAGGGGCCAAGGTCTCTAGTGATAAGTGACACAGAGGGGTTTTGGGGGCCAGAGAGAACCTTTGCATCTGGGAGCCTGCTCTGTCAGTCAGGGAGAGGGAGAGCGCAAAGACTTGCGATGTAGCTCTGGGGGAGAGCACTTGTTTAGCACGCTCAAAATTCTGGGTTCCACCCCGGCAATGAGAGAGACAGACAGATACAGAGAGAGTGTCTCAGGTGGCTGAGGCAGGACAATCCCCTTCTGGGCTACACAGTGAGTCAATGCCAGACAGAACTTCATAGTGAGATCCTTTCTCAAAAAATAGAAGAGCAGAGGGACGATGCCACAGCTCCGACCCCTATCCGTGTGTAGGCTGGCCAAAGAGGACATGCAGTTTCAGCGACTGGACTGCGCGGAGGGTCCCCTGGGAGAGGCTCACGGCGACCTCCTGCAGCGCCTCCTGCCGACAGGCGCGGGAACTGCCTTGCTGGGCCGGCGCCTGTCGCTGCTGCGCCGCAAGAACAGTTGCGTGTCGGAGGCGTCCATTGCGGCCAGCTGTGCGTGCGCGTGCACCTCAGATGGCGCGGCCCTTGAGTGTGGCTGCGCAGACCCGCTCCTGGAGCCGGCCACGCGGGAGCTGGAGCCTGAGCCCGCAGCTTGTCCAGAGCCGTCAGCGCCCACACCAGTCCCCGAACCCTTCTCCGGCCTGCCCCTCCCCGGGCCCCGAGTGCCCGCGCCGCCCTGGCTGCCCAGCCCTATTGGCGAAGAGGAGGAGAACTTGCCCTGAGTACTTGGAGCCAAGCCTCTCAAGGACAGAGACCCAAGCCCACCCGCACCAGGCCAGGCTGCATAAACCTGCTGTCCCTGCATGAAGTGAGGCTGCGTGGATCTGGCCCAGCTGCTTTGTTTTGCTATGTAGTTCTCTCTCCCTGGCCTTGAATTCACTGTGTAGCCTAGACTGACCTTGAACTCATGGAGATACTCCTGCTTCAGTCTCTCAAATCCTGGGATTACAGGGCTGTGCCACTACACCCAGCTCTTCCTGCTGCTTTGAGCAGCCAGTCCTTCACGCCAGACCCACTTCCTAGGCCCATTGCCCCAGCATCCTCCAGGAGCGTGTTCTGCCTGAGTTCTTTCCTACCAACAGACATAGGAGTGCCTACTTTGAGGAGCTGGCCTGTCCAGAGGAAATGCTGGTTTTAAAGCATTTGGTGTATAGTTAAGTGCTCAATAAACTGTGTGTTTGTTGTTGTTTCAGCCTTTTTGAGACAGGGTCTCGCTCTGCAGTTCAGGCTGGCTTTGAGCTCACTTTGTAAACCAGGCTGGTCTGGAATTCACAGCAATACTCCTGCCTCAGCCTCCTGAGTGCTGGGATGACAGGCGTGTGTGTGTGTGTGTGTGTGTGTGTGTTTAGCGCAACATCTCTTGCCAGGCATTATACTGAGATCTGGGGATTCATCTAGGGTTTTGGGGAATGCCCTGCCCATTTCTTGCCAAATTTTGCTTTCTGAAATATAGTGGTGACCTTATCTTTATACATTAACAAGCCATCCACTGCCCTAAAATCACAGCTTCCTCTAATCCCAAACCCCCACCCCCAAAGCTAGGGATCAAGCCTGGGGCCTCTGGAATGCAGCCCCTTTGCTCCAGGCTTTCACTTTATCCTATGCAGAGGGCTCCTGAATTCATTTGTCTACCCAGGATGCCTTTCCTGCCCTAACGATTGGCCAGAGAGCCGTCTCCTCTGAACCCTTATGCAAAGATCTCACAGTGACTTTACCCCCAGTACTGGGGATTAAGCCCAGGGGCTCTCTACCACTGGGCTACATCCTCAACCTTTTTTATTTTGAGGCAAGATCTTGCTAAACTACCCAGAATGGACTTGAATTTGCAACTCTCCTGCCTCAGCCTCCAACTAGCTGAGATTACAGGTAGGAGCTGCTGCTCCCGCTTCTCACAGTGACTTTGAAGGTAACACCCTCCAAAATCAGGCCCCAGTCCCTCCCCAGCCTGCCCCGCCCAGTGTCTATCATTTTTGTCCTTCTAGGAGATGAAGCCAAAATCTTAAAAGTCTTTCTGGACTCTTAGTTTTGGTTTGTTTGCTTGTTGAGACAGGGTCTTGCTATGTAGTTCAGGCTGAACTCACTATGTAGCCCAGGCTGGCCTGAAATTTGGGTTGATCTTCCTGCCTCAGTCTCCTGGGTGCTGGGATGATGAGCGAGTTCCACCACATCCGGCTCTGGAATCCTCTCTTGCATCTGCCTCGTCAGCTCCGCAGGAAATCCCACCAGCTTGACCTTTGCATCTGGCAGCCAACCACTTCTCACTCCTCCAGAGCCTTTGCTCTGGCCACAGCTCCCACAGTGTCACTTACTCACCCTCCTGGATTAGAGACCTCAGCTCCATTCTTAGCGCTACCTCGCTGCCGCTCTAGTCTGTTCCTCCCCCAGGAACCACCAGGGGGCGCACGTGAACACCAGAGACAGGTCATTTACTCCTGGTTAAAACTGGGCCAGTGGCCCATGCCAGTAATCCTAGCACTTGAGAGGCTGAGGCACGAAGATCACCACGAGTTCAAGGGCAGTCTGGGCTATATAATGAGTTCAAGACCACCCTAAATTAGAGGGAGGCCATGTCTCAAAACAAAAAGAAGTCAGACGTGGTGTTGCACACCTGTAATCCCAGCACTCAGGAGGCTGAAGCAGGAGGATCATTGTAAATACAAGACCAGGCTGGGCTACAAAGTGAGCTCAAAGCCAGCCTGAACTGCATAGGGAGACCCTGTCTCAAAAAGACAAAAACAACTCAACCTGCGCTTAGAACCGTCCATGGCTCCCACCTCCCATAGCTCCGATTCTTATCCTTGATTCTGTCCCTGGAGATAATGTGCTGTCTGTGCCGAGCCTTATTTTATATTTGAGAAAATGAATAATAAGGATTTTAAATCTATATTGGCTAGACTCTGGACACCAAGATGAGGGAGAATAGATGGGATAGTCTTGCTCTGTAATTCAGGCTGGCCTTGAACTCACTATGTGGGCCAGGTTGGCTTCAAACTCATGGTGACCTTCCTGCTTCAGCCTCTAGAGTGCTGGTATTACCAGTGTGCACCACCACACCCAGTTGTTGCTTCATTAGTGAGCCCTCTTCTTCTGGGCTTTTTTTTTTTTTTGGTACTGGGAATCGAATTCAGGACTTCATGCTTGCCAGGCAAACTCTGTGCTACTGAGCTAAATCCCTGGCCCCTGGGCTTTTATAAAAATGTTTAGCCAAGGTGCTGGGGATGTAGCTCAGTGGCGTAAGTGCCTGCCTGGCAAGCGCAAGGTCCTGAGTTCAATCCCCGGTACAGCAATAAATAAATACATTTTTAAAATAACGTTCAGCCAGGAGTGATAGCGCACATCTATAATCCCAGCACTCAGGAGTTTGAGGCAGGAGGATCGTTACAAGTTCAAGACCAGCCTGCAAAGTGAGCTCAAGGCCAGCCTGAACTGCATAGCGAGACTTTGTCTCTAAGAAAAAAAGAAAATGTCCACATTATGAGTGCAGCAACCACCAGCATGGCTGGGTGTAGCAACATAGTCCTGTAATCCCAGCATTCAGCAGTGGAGGCCGGCGTGGGCTACACAGTGAGTTGGAGGCCCGCCTGAACTATGTAATGAGACTCTGACTCAAAAAAACGACAGAAAGAAACCATCACCACACATACACACAAACACGATTCTCACATCTCACTTGGTGCTATCAGTCATTCACACTTCAGTAAGAATGTGTGCCAGACCTTCTTTTTTAATTTTTTTTAAAATTTTTTGTCTTTTTGAGACAGGGTCTCACTATACAGTTCAGGCTGGCCATGAGCTCACTTTGTAGCCCAGGTTGGCCTCAAACTCAAAACAATTGTCCTACCTCAGCCTCCCGAGTGCTGGGATTACAGTCGTGGGCCACCACACCTGGCATCAGGCCTTCTTTTAAAAATAATAGTCTGAGTCTCTATCCCATCTTCTCTCCCTCATCTTGGTGTCCAGAGTCCAGACAGTATAGATTTAAAATCTTTATTATTCATTTTCTCAAATATAAAGTCAGGCTCTGCACAAATAGCACATTATCTCCAGGGACAGGATCAAGGATAAGAATCACATTGCTTTAAAATTAAAAAAAAAAAAAAAAAAAAAAAAAAGAAGTCTACCCCTGCAACTAGACCTTCCTGGACTCCCAATCCCGGGGCGCAAAGGACAGAGATCACAGCTTCCAGGCTGCCACCTTGCTGGCGGGGCCTGAGGCTGGGTGCCTTGCATGGCCAATGAAGTTCCACCAGGTGGGCACGGCGGGCAGCAGGTCCTGAGGTGCTCAGCGCTTGTCAGTGGGGCGAAGGTTCAGAGAGGCCAGGCGTCCCAGGGGTCTGCGGCGAGCATTGGTGGCCAGCCGCTGCTGCGCCAGGAAGGACTGTGCATGTGCAGGCACCCGCGCTTCGCCTGCTCGCTGCTGCAGGGCCACGCCCTAGGGAGAGGCTGTGGTTGGCCAAGATCAGGGCAGCTGTGGGACTCCCAGTTCCCTAGCCTTGGCGACAGTGCTCTCACCATATTATACCAAGCACTGATGAGCAGTTTTTCCTCCTGTTCCCGCTGACTTCGGCTCGTCTCATAGTCCATCTGGCAGGGCAGGGAGACAGGAATCAGGGGCCTGGGTGTGCTGGGCCAGCCAGAAGTGGTGGCACATGCCTGTCATCCCAGCGCTCGGGAGGTTGAGGCATGAGGATCATTATGAGTTCGAGGCCGGCTTGGGCTACAAAGTGAGCTCAAGGCCAGCCTGAGTTACATAGCAATACCATGTCTCAAAAAAAAACACAAAAAAACGAAGGGATAAAGACACCCACTTCCAGGTGCCGGATGCGGATGTCCTGCTCCCGGAGCTGTGTCCTCAGGGTGTGGAGTTCCGGGGGCGCCCCTGTAGGTGGCCGCTGCTTGGGTTCCAGGGTCTGTATGACCTAAGGGTTGGGGGATCACAGCCAAGACCTTGTACTCACCGCCCCCTTAGACACATGGAGTGCAATAAACACAATATCCCACGGCAGCGGGAAGACAGCAGCCTGTGACATGGTGTGATGTGACAGTGGAGTGGCAGGTAAAGGTGGGCAAAAGGTCACAAATGAAGTGAGGAGCAGGAGGGCTGTGGGACCCAGTCCTCACTGTGCGCGCCTTGTCGACGTAGCGGCGGTACCGCTCCTCCATGGCCCGCAGGTCCGCATCCTTCTTCTGCAGGCTCTCCTGCAGCTCTTCGATGCGCTGGGCCGCTGGGGGACAGGAGGGCCTCAGAGCCATGCTGCCCTCAGGGGCCACCCCACCCTCGCCGTGGAGCCCTGCTTACTGCTGCTGTCCGTAGGGGGCTCCAGCTCTTCGATGTACTCTCGCTTTCGCTGCAGCTCCAGGTCTGCTTCATGCAGCTTCTGCCTGTGTGCAGTCCAGGGACAGCAGGGGGCTGGCCCTCGGCTGGCTTGTCTGTCTCGTCTTCTATAGTTTTGATTTTAGGGTTTTTTCCCTTTGTTTTTTGAAATAAGGTCTCACTATATACTCTAGGCTGGCCTTGAACTCACTATGTAGTCCAAACTTGCCTTGAACTTATGGCGATCTTCCTGCCTCAGCCTCTCAAGTGCTGGGATTACAGGCATGTGCCACCATGCTTGGCCCTTTTATATTTAGACAAGGTCTCACTAAACTGCCTAAGATAGACCAGGCGAGGTGGTGCACTCCTGTAACCCCAGTGCTCGGGAGGCTGAGGCAGAAGTATCATTGAGAGCTCAAGACCAGCCTGGGCTACAAAGTGAGCTCAAGGCCAGTCTGAACTGCACAGCGAGACCCTGTCTCAAAAAAAAAAAAACAACTGCCTAAGATGGCCTCAAACTTGGGATTCTCCTACCTTAGCCTTCCGAGAAGCTGTGAGTATAGGGACGAACCGCTGCGCCTGGTGCTTCATTTTTCCTAGATCTAAGCATAGAACCCAGGGCTTCTCCCATGCTAGGTAAGTGCTCCACTCCCAGCATCCCCGTGGTGCCTACGAGCCCCTCAGCTGCCAGAGTACCCCTGCCTGGGGACTTGCCCGCTTCCCCACCATCAGAGTCACAGTGGCTCTCTAACTTCTCCCTCTCCGTGTGGAATGGAGGACCACACCAGTCATGTCACATCATCCCTCTTCTACCCTAAACCCTCAGGTCCATTCACCCAGCCTCCACCCAAACAACCACCATAACAACCAGCTGGGTGTGGTGGTGCACACCTGCTACCTCCCACTTGGGGAGGCTTGAAGCAGGAAAATCACAAGTTCTACCCCACCCTGGAAAACTAAGCAATTTAGTGAGACTCTGTCTCAAAAACAAACAAAAACAACTATCACTTTATTTCTTACCACCTGGCAGAAATTCCCTCTGTGGCTTCCCACTGTGCTCTAATGCACACCAAGCTCCTCCCCTGGGTCTAGTGGACCATCCTGGACCTGACCTGTCTGCCTCCCTGGACACATCCCGCACACCTTCCCTGACCTCCCGCCACCGGCCACTCACAGATGTTCCTCCAGCTTCCTCTTGAGCAGGGCGGGCTGGGGAGAGAAGGAGCAGGATGTGGGGAGGGGTCCAGAGGTCTGAACCCCTAGCCAGCAGGGGAGCCTCGGTGCCTCCCTGGGCCCACGGTACTCACAATGGCCTGCACCGGGGCGGGCAGCGGTCAGCAGGAAAGAGAGAGAGGTGGGTTACTGGGGGCAAGGGGAACTCTGGGCAGGGGGAACTGGCACTCACGTCCTCGCTCCTGCCCGCCTGCTCCTGTAGGGCTTTCTGCAGGTCCTCCACTTGGGCCCGCAGCTCCGACAGCTGCTGCTGGTTCAGCCTGCGGGGGAGGAGCTTCTCAGTGGCAGCGCGCTCAGCCCGGCTCCGCGGGACCCTACCAGGCGCCCACTAGCACTCACCGCCTCTGCGTCTCCAGCGCGTGGCGGGCACGGTTGGCCTCCTCCAGGTGGCGCTGCAGCTCCGCCTGCCGCTCGCGATCCGCGGCCTCCTGCTGGCACAGCCGCTTGTTCTCCAGCTGAAGCCGCAGGAGCGTCTCCCTGCCGGGCCAGGAGGCATGAGCCTGGCGGGACCCGTTATCTCGCAGAACAACTCAGGACCAGCGGGGACAACCAGCGAGAGCGTGGAGCTGGGGGCAGGTGGGACCTTGGGGAAAGAGCCCAACCCGACCTGGAGGCGGGAGTGGGCGGGCCCTGTGGTGTGGGCGGGGCCTGTAGGCTGTAGGGGCGGGGCTTTTACAGGTACTGGGGCAGAGCTACGCCAGACCCAGAGCTACAACCCAAGGGTTAGAAAAGCTGACCGGCCTCGCGGCAAACTTGAACAGCCGGTGTAGGCGAGTTCATGGGGCAGGGCACAGGGGGCTGCACCTAGCAGGGGCTCCAGTGAGTGCAGGTCTGGACTTTGGGGGCAGAGATCAAAGAGGGCAGGGCGAGGGCGAGAGATTTCTACAGGCCCCCTGAGAATGGATACTGCAGCCAGAAAGCCACATAGGAGGAGCTAGAGCCAGGGCCAGGGCGGAGTAGGATTGGGAGTGGAGGAGCCTAGGAGCCCGGCTAGGACCTGGAACCCTAAACTAAGAATGAGGGCTCTGTTCCCTGCGCGCTCCAGGGGCCGGGCTGGGAGCCCTGGCCAGCTTGGTGCACCAAGCACCAAATGCCCGGGATACCTGAGCTCCGCCGGCAGGATCTCTGCTGCTAAGTTTTCCAGGCCTGGCGGGGTGGCATCCAGCGAGGGGTCTGGAGAAAGTGAGGGCCTTCAGGTCTCAGCACACCTGTGGCCCCTTTCCAAGGGCCTCTTTCCCAGGACTAGGGGCTCAAACTCAGTAGCCCCACTCCCAGCGGTCCTGCAGCTCACCAGCCTGAGTCAGCCCCCGCGGCTGCAGCTGGGCACAGCGCAGCTCCTCGTTGGCCTCCCGCAGAGAGTCCCGCTCAGCCAGCAGCCGCTGCAGATGCAAGGTGGGGATGCAGGCCACAAGGGTCTGCTTCTCTCCCGCAAGTTTTCCAGAGGGTAGTGGGGAGCTTGGGCCGCAGAACCTCAGCCTCACCTCCTTCTCCTTTGTCACCGACTCATACTTTTCTTCCAGGTTTCGGCACTCAAATAGCCATTTCTCGGCCTTCATGGCTTCCTCTTGCCGCTGGCCCTGCAGTTCCTGAACCTACACAGAAAGGATGGGTGAGGTCAGGCATGGTCACACACAACCCTAATCCCAAGACTGTGCAGGCTGAGGCAGGAGAATGGTCATGAGGTCGAGGCTAGCCTGGCCTACGTGGTGAGTTAAGCCCAGCCTGGACTACATTGCAAGACCCAGTTTCAGAGGACTGCAAAAAGGAGGACTGCAGAGACGGTAGCAGGGACAGCGATTTAGCACCAGAAAGGGGAAAGGGCTGGAGCAATTGGTGCTTAAGGGCAGGTGGGCTTTACAAACCTAGATGTATCTGGTCTGAATGAAGGGGCAGGCCTAGAGGGTTCGGGCCGCACGGTGAAGGTGCGGCTCGGTGAGGTCCCGGGGGCAGGCCAAAGCAGCGAGACTGTACTTAAGGGTGTGGTCGCCACAGTGAGGGTGGGGCTGCGGACAGCAACGCGAGCGAGCGGTCCAAGGAGGGAGCCTGTAGTTGGATGCGGCCCTACAGGTGTGTGGGCGGAGCTTCAGACAGCTCGGGGGCGGTACTAAGCGAGGAGGTCTTTAAGACGGGGGCCGCCCTTGCTCCATTTGCTCCTGCCCCGCCTCACCTGCCTCCGCTGTGCCTCCAGCTGGGCACGAAGCGAGCCGGCCCTGCGCAGCTCGTCCTCCAGCTGCTGCGTGCGCTCCGCGTGTCCGGCGTTGCGCTCCTCCAGCTGCCGCACCTGTCGCCGTAACTCCCGCAGCTCCCCCAGGCGGCGCCGACAGCTGTTCAGGGTCGCTTCCAGCTGCCCCGCGCGCTCCGAGGACTGCCTGGGAGAGGGATGAGGCAACCGAGCAGTCAGGGGTCAGCTGGGATGCCGAGCCCTTGGGGCAGGAAAAGGTGTCCGCCCCGGGGAAGGGATGGGGCTCAAGGTGCAGGGTTTATGACAGTGGAGGGCCAGAGGTCTGCCAAGGCCTGGTGCTCTTGGGGTCATTGAGGTCATGGTTAGCCCAAGGCTGTAATCAGAGTAGCCTCAGGGATTATTTACTTATTTTTGAGACAGGTTCTCCATAACTTGCTAAACTGCCCAGGCTGGGCTTGAACTTGGGACCTCCCTGCCTCAGCCTTCCTGAATGCAGGGATGACAGATGACAGATCACTCCCAGCTTGGGATGGACTTTTGGGGATACAAAAGGTTGATGGGGTCAGAGGTAGTAATGAAGACCCAAAGGGACTGAGGATCCCCCAAGCACAACTTGGGGGCTTGGGGGAGTTAAAGAGCACTAAGGGAACCCTTAGACCAACAGTAGGGAAGGGACCCACGAGGTACATTGGCATTTCTTAGCATCCAAGGGTGCTGTACAGTCACAAGGCGTTCTTCGAGGCTACAGAAGACACAGCAGGATCACGAAGGGCTGCAGCTGTAGAGTTCTGGAGGGACCATGGGATCCAGGGGCATCATGGGGCTTGGAGAGGGGAGGTCTGGAGAGTGTTGTTGTGGGGGGGACCCTGTGTTTGTTGAGGATTCTTGGGGTCTGGATCATATCATAACAGGGCACTGTGGGGCCCTGGGAGCATCATGTGTGAGGCCCAGGAATGTAAGGGGTCAGGATAATGCGGTAGAGCCCAGATGGTGTTGAAGGGCTTGGGGTGGCACACGCAATCTGGGGTACTCAGGCCACGCTGGAGGTGTGTGGTAGGCTCCCAGAGACCCCCACTCACCGAAGCTCATCCATCTCGTCCTTCAGCGCCTGCGCCTCCTGGGCCAGGCTGGTCAGTGCCTGGTTCCGCTGCTGCAGCTCCATGACCTCACGCTCCAGCTCTGCGCAGCGCAGGCGTTCATCCTCTCGGCAGCTCTCCAGCCTGGGGGTGGCAGGAGGGCTCAGGAAGGGGCTGCTGCGTCCACCCCCATCTCCTGGCCTGCCTGGCCCTCGTCCCCAGCTGCCATACCTGAAGTTCTCCTCCTGCAGCTGTTCCAGCTGGGACTGGAGCAACAGCAGCTTCTTGGCTGTGAGGCCTGGGGCGCCCTCAGCCTCTGGCTGGCCCGCTCGCTCCCGAAGCGCTGCATTCTCCTGTGCCAGGCTTTGCTTCTCCTCAGACAGGAGCACCAGCTGCAGGCACGGAGGTGTGTGAACTAGAGCCTGCACGGGAGCATGGCTGACCCCAAGTGGCCCCAGCGCCTCCCCACCTCCCAGCTCCTCCCCACCTGCCGCTCTAGGTCCAGACAGTGCTGCTGGAGCTCGTCCCCCTCCTCGGCCTCCTCGCTCAAGAAGTAGTACCTGCGGGACTGAGCAGATGGTGGCGAGTGGGTGGGGGACCAGGGTGCCAGGAGGACCAGGGAAGACTGGGATCTCAGGGCAGAGGGGACCCTGGCCAAGGGAGCCCTAGGATCTAAGAGAGGACTGGAGCCCCACAGGACTGGGAGAAGGGTAATTCAGGAGACCTGGGGACCTGGCAAGAAGGCCAGGACAGGACCCTGAGGGGTGGGTGGTTTATAGCTTCAGGACAAGCCCTCCGCCTTTGCAGCCCCACCTATGGGGTTGGGCCCATCAGCAAAATTCTCTACCCTTACCTGTGTGTCAAAGTTTCCATATGTCTCTGTTGATAGGGAGTCAGGGGTGTCTTTGGTCATAAGCTGGGGTTGGGAGAGGCATTCTGATGAGCTGAGGACTCTTGTTTTTATTTTTCTGAGACAGACTGTATACTTCAGGCTGTCCTTTAACTCACTAAGTATAGCCCCAGCTGGCCTCAGTCACACCAACCCTCCTGCCTCAGCCTCCCATGTGCTGGGATATCAGGTGTGCATCACCACACCTGGCTCCAAGCTGAGCTCTCTGAAGACAGCCTTCAAGCCTTCTCCAACCCAGCCTAAGAAGCTGCCCACCCTCAGGTCCCCAGAGTCAGCTCTGCCCAACAACCTGAGCCCAGAGGCTGTTCCCACCTCTGAGAGGGAGGGAGGGTACCTGGAGCCTGCAGGATTGTGACTTAAACCTGGCAGACATGAGACAGAAATGTCTGGACAGCTAACTTCTGGGCAGAGACTAGATCTTATCAGGGCAGGGCTTGTGCCCAGTTACCATTCTCAGCCCTAGAATCCTCCCCTCCCGACACTCCTCTGTTGCCACGCACACACCCACACCCACCTCCTGGATGGCTTCCATCACTACATGTTGAACCGACTCCTCCAGCGTCATGATTCTCTCGATGTGCTCTGGGGATCAAGGTGTGGTGATTGAGTCCAAGGGGCAGCTTGTGTGTGGGGGGGGAATGGGCATTTTCTCAGGCCATCCCCTGGGCACCCCTGTGCGCTCCCTCAGGCCGTCCTCATACCCTGCTTTTTCTCGCAACTGATCGCACAGCCCAGCACCAACTGTAGCAGCTTGCCCAGCTCCGAGGGGTCTGAGAACTGGCCAAGCAGGCTCACGTCCGGGAGGTGCTGTTCCAACACAGGGTGCCCCAAGACCTGAGAACAGGAAGGCGGTGGGGAGGGAGGATGTTTGGGGTTCAGACCCACCAAGCCTTCCTCCCCAGCCCAACTGTTTGACGGCCTGACAGTTACTCACATCCTGAGAGTACTCCAGCAGGCTACGCAAGATCTTCTCTAGATTGCTGACCTGGGGAAGCAGAGGTTCTCTGTACAGGGGCCCCGAGGCCCTCCATCTGCTTCCACTTCTTGTCACCCCCCCTTCCCTGCTTAGTTCATCCAGTTTGGTGCTGCTTTCTCAATGCTCCCCCCTCAATAACCTATCTGGCCATGTGTCCTTTGTGTCCACCTGACCATGTTTGCTCGTGCACTGCCAGGACCCAGTTGCGAGCCAGGTGTGGTGATAGTACATGCCTGTGACCCCAGCAATGGAGCCTGAGGCAGGAGAATCTCTGCAAGTTTGAGGCCAACCTGGGCTACATAGTGAGTTCAAGCCTAGCCCAAACTACATAGTGAGACTCTCAGAAAAGCAAAACACAGAATCAGAACACAGCTGCTTCTCACCACGTTGTCCTGCTTGGTCATTGTCATCTCTCACCTGGATCACTGCACCAGCCATCTCGTACACTGCGTTTTTTTCCTTCAGTGGTGGGGTGGAGCCCAGGACCTGGTGCACGCTAGGCAAGGGCTCTCCACTGGGCTCCGCCCACCCTCCATGCCCCATTCCTCATCAAACAGCCAGGTAGTGAAATCCTTCCCTGACTTTCCACAGCGCTTAAAATAGAATCCACATGTCCTCCAAGGTCTGCCAGGCCCTTGATGACCTCATCTACAATTCCTGCCCTCTTGCTCTCTCTTTTGACCTCTCCACCATTCCTCAGTGACATCCAGCTCATTCTCAATCCAAGGACTTTGCCCTTCCTTCCCTCTGCCTGGAATACCATTTCTCCAAATCTCCCCCAGAAATCAGCCCATCTTTACTAAGCACCTCCCTCCCTTACTCGCTCTCATGGTCTCACTTTTATCATGATCATTGATCTATGACCATCAAAATTTCATTTTTGTCGATGTGACAGGATTGAGCCAGGTGCGGTGGTGCACGCCTGGAATCCCAGCACTCAGGAGGCTGAGGCAGGAGGATCACTGGGAGTTCAAGGCCAGCCTGGGCTACAAAGTGAGCTCAAGGCCAGCCTGAACTGCACAACGAGACCCTGTCTCAAAAAGACAAAAAAAAAAGAGGATTGAACACGGAATTTCATTCACACTGAATTACACTGTCGACTTTTTTTTTTTTTTTTTTTTTTTTTTGAGTAAGGGCATTGCTAAGTTGCCCAGGCTAGGCTAACTGAAGATCCTTCCAGAGAGCTGAGATTGCAAGTATATGCACCACGCCCAACTACAAGTTAATTTTTTTTGTTTTTCATTTTAAGATTGGGTCTTAATATGTAGTCCCAGCTGGCCTTGTCCTCAAGGTGATCCTCCTGCCTCAGCCTCCTGGTTGCGGGGATTATAAGCATGTGCCACCATGCCCAGTTTGGCTAGAAGTTAACTTTTATGTGTGTATATGTATTGCTTGTCCACACTGCTAGAGTGGAAGACACGTGAAGGCAAGTTTTGGCCTGCTATGCCTTGCTGAGTGCCCAAGAGATGTGTGCTCCATAAGTGAATTAAAGAACAACGCAGTTGGCTGGTCACATCTCTCTCCCTGGCCAGGGGTGTCTATCCGTCTCTCTAGCTTCCTTGCTGTGATGATCTCTTCGCTAGTGCGTCTTTCTAGTTATGAGTCCACCTGTCACCTTCAGCTTCCAGTTGGGACCTGGATCCTCCGAGATGCCCTGGAGCCATGCTTCGTTAAACCAGGAGGGGTCTCTGGGGGCGAGAAGGAGCGATCAGCTGGCTGGGGGACCCTTGGGGGATTCTCCCCCCTCGGCCCCACTCACATCTGGTTCAGCACTTGGGCTATGGCAAAGCCGCTGCTCAGGTCCTGGGGACTGGCACAGCGGGGCGGAACTTGGAAGGTGCGCAACTGAGGAGAGAAGAGAAGGGCAACGCGGAAATTCTGAGCCTGGAACTCTTGAACCACTCCTCTTCTGCAGTCTTTTCCCGGCCAGCAAAAACCTCCCAGTCAGGCAGGCACAGGCCTGTTGCACCAGCAGCCAACTCTGCAGTGGGGGCGTGGCCTCTGCACACCTGGGTTCGGAGGGGCGTGGCTTCCCTTCACCCAGTAAACCCCGGGTGACCAGGTCAGGGCTGCACCACGTGACCAGGCCAGCACACCTGTGCCCCCTGCCCTGTGTCAGGCACGAGGGGCGGGGCCTAATCTGTCCTTTCCACGCATACTTGCCACGTGACGGGCGGGTGCTGGACCAGAGTCCGACGGCCCTCCATGCCCACGACCCCTTCCACCTTCCAGCCCAGGCCGACTGGGGCAGGGCCGGGATGGCGGGCCAGAGGAGTGAGCGGGCGCACACCTGTCCCCAGCCCCGCCCCCGACCTACCCAGGTGAGCAGAGACTCGCATAGCTCGGCCTTGTCCACGCTCATGGCTCCCGACTGAATTTGACCCCGCCGAAGGAGCCCGGGACGCCTCCGGGTCCACCACCAGCGAGCGCCAGCAGCCCCAACCTCCCGCTCCTCCTAGAGCGCCACCCCTCCCGCCCCGCCTCCGGGACCCAGACCCCGCCCCGCTCACGTGATCTCACCCGCCGCCCGCGCTTGCTTCCATCTCCGCCATTTTGGTTCCGGGCACGGCCGGGCGCCCACGCCGCCGCTAGGGGTCAGTCTGCCCGCGTCACCTGGGCAAGCTCTTCCGCAAGGGGCCACCCTGGGCTCCGCGTTTCTGAGGTCAGAAAAGGTCCTCATGCTGCTTCTGAAGAGCTGCCCCGGCCTGCTGTGCAGGCAGGCACATTCACGTCCTTTACAGTTGAAAGACAACTGCCTTGCGATCGAAGCCTGGATCTGTGTGAGAAGGCGCGCGCCATACCATATCGCGTGGACTCTGGAATGGGGTATTCTAAAGGCGTAGCAGGTGCAGGTGACTCGGAGTCCTGCCCCACCCAGGGTAGGCTAGCAGACACGGATGTGGCCCCAAACCGACGTCAGCAAAGGTCGCTCAGGCCTTGCCAGCATGGACCTGTCCCAACACGAGCTGCCCCTGCACCCTCTCGGTTCAGTGCGAGCCGGGCTTTCCCGGCGTCAGAAGCTCCTGCGGACCGCCGCCCACCAGGGGGCGCAGAGACAGCGTCCCGCTGGCCCGAGGGCGGTTCACTCAAACCCTGCGGTGGCGATAGAGGGGCCTCAAAGGAAAGGCGTGATGATTGAGGTTAATAACATTGCGTCAAGCGTGGTGGCGCACGCCTGTAATCCCACACTCGGGAGGCTGAGGCAAGGAGTATCACCAAGAGTTCGAGGCCAGCCTGGGCTACATAGTTCAAGACCAGCCTGACCTACACAGCCAGACCCTGTCTCAAAAAAACCAACCAGACAAAACCGAGCAAGCAGTAATGCCCAGCCACATCTGTGGAGTGGCTACTATATACACTCCCTGAGCTAAGCGATTTAAATACATAATACAGTTGAATGCCCCGACAATCTCTGTGGCAAGTGATGTTTTAATTCCGGGTTTTGCCGACGAGGAAACCAGAGGCTCAAAATAAAATAAAATAAAATAAAATAAAATAAAAAATGGACTGGGGATATAGCACAGTGGAATAAGTGCTTGCCTGGCAAGCGCAAGGTCGTGAGTTCAATACCTGGTACCACACACACACACACACACAAGAAACCAGAGGCTCTAGGCAGACCAAGGCTTTGAGGGGAGAGGTAAAGCCCTAGCCCCGGTGCTTTGACCCCAGGGTCCCCTCCCAAGTGGCCCTGCCCCGCAGGCGGGAGGGATACTGTACTGTGATTGGAGGTTATTAGCGGTACACAAGAGAGGGGCGGGCTCTGCTTTAGAGGTGGATCCCGTTCGGAAGAGAGGGGCACTGATTTGGAGCGACCCCGCCCCAGAGAGGGGTGGCGAAGGCGACCGCAGTAGCGCACAGACGCGATCCCTTCTACTCTGCACCTGATACTGCCAAACGCACTCGGAGCCTGGGGCCGGGAACACACGCCCACCACCCCTCGCCTGGGGCTAGCTTCAGCCCTGGCAGCGGGTGGAGGGAGCAGACGGGAACTAGGGATGGCGCTCCCAGACCAGGCTGCCTTCCTGACAGACGGTGTGAAAACAGCTGATCCCGGACCCCCATTCCCCACCCCTGTGAACAGCGGGAAGCTAAATCACCCCACGCCCAAGTAGCAGTGGGAAGCGAGCCAGGAATGCCAAGAATGGGGGGGGGCTGGACCATCGAATATTTTGGGATTGGGGTCGCAAGGATTTTGAGGTTTAGGGAGAAATCTGGAAATCCAAGTATTTAGAGAAATTTACTTAAATCGCTCTAAGATGGGTTGGTGTGATGCCGTAGGAATCCCAGATGGTCAGGGAGCCAAGATTTAAGCGGAGATCCCGGGTTCTCAATTTGGAAAGAGCCACAGGCCTGTCTGAGTCAGGGGAGAGTCCCATGTTTGAGGGGAGCAGGGCAGCTTCTGTGTGGTGGGAGAGACCAGGAAAGACCTGTTTTGAAACAGGGAGCTGAGCTGAGCTGTGCTGTGGAAGAGGATTCTGGAGACCTTCGTCTACACAAGAGGGCCACAAGACCTGCATTTTTTACAGTGGCCCCCTGCTTGGGGAAAGAATGCAAACCCGTTTTAGGTACAAGAAACCCCAAAGTTTGGGGGTGCTAGTCTGGAGGCCTTTCTTTGTAGGGACCAAAAGCCCCCAAGTGCAAGTCTGGACCAGACGCCCCCAGCTGGCTGGGGGACCCCACCCCCTCCTATCTGTTTCCAGGAATAGCCAGGCTTGGGCTGGGTTGTGCTGCTGGGAAGCCTGTGACTCAACCCCTCCCTGCAGCCACAGCTGGACCCTGGGTGGCCCCTCTAGCCTGCACATCTGGGCAAGGATGGGGACCCTGAGTCCCACAACTGGACTATAACACCTTCCCACCTTCCTCCTGGCTGACCCCAACTCCTCAGTGGACCCCATGCACTGTCACCACGGGGTCCCTGCATCCCAGAGGCTGACATTCTGCCAGAAGTTCTCTTGTGTCCTAGCTCACATGAAGTGTGCTTGTGTTTGTGTAGGTGTAAAGCTGTGAGTCTGTGATCCCAGGTTCAGGCATGTGTGTCTCCAACCACTTGGGTCTTGGGACTTTGGGGATTTTGGAACTAGGTGTCTGATTTGGTTTCTTGGGTTGGTTTTTGTTTTGTGATACTGAGCTACACACCCCCACCTTTTTATTTATTTATTGGCACTGGGAATCGAACTCAGGATCTTCCCCTTGCCAGGCAGGCACTTATGCCACTGAGCTATATCCCCAGACCCCCCCTTTTTATTTTTTATTTGAAGGCAAGACCTTACTAAGTTGCCCAGGTGGGACTCAAACATTACATCCTCCTGCCTCCACCTTCCTCAGGGCTGGAATTACAGGCCTGTGGCCACTGTGCTCAGCTTGTCTGTGTGATTTCATGGTGTAGGTGCTGTTAGGACTGGAGAGTGACTGTAACACATCCTTGTACATGTAGAAGATCCAGGTTTTGGTGACAGGAAGTCTGTGTGAAGCCTGATTGGTTTTGGTGCTGGGTGTCTATCTTACCACTGGTCCTGTGTGTGATTTTGTTTTGGATCAGTTCTCCACGTCTTGTTTTGTTTTCTTTGTTTTGTTTTTTGAGACACAGTCTCACTATGTAGTCCAGGCTGGCTGAGAACTCATGGCAGTCCTCCTGCCTCTGCCTCCCAAGTGCTGGGATTACAGGTGTGTACCACCAGGCCTAACTTCCATGTCTTTGTGTGAGACTGTGGCAATCAGTGCCTGAAACAGGGCCTCTGTGGCAATGTCCTTTGTCTCCATCACATGTCTCCCTGTGACAGTGTGACCTTGTCATGTGTCCTGGTTGTCCACATTCCTTTGGCCAGTGTGAGTACCCTTCTGTGTAGTCTTGCCTCTGCCTGTGCCTTACTTTATGTCCCCTGTGATAACAGTGTGGTGGTCTGACTGTCATGTCTGTCTCTACCCCATGCCTCCGCCAGCAACGTCTCCACAGGAGAGGGGTAGATATGTGTGCCAATCCAAGCCCCAGTGTCCTTCCCCCGCTTGGCCTGGATGGTGCGGCATTACCAGCCTCTGTAAAAGACATTGCTGCGTCCCTATCACAAACCGAAGGTTCCTAAGGCGCTGCGTCCCCACGGTGCACATCCGCCAGTCCCTGTTCACCGCGTGGCTGAGTTGCTGAGGGGGTTTTGCTGGTGTGTGACAGGTGTATCCTGTGTCCGTGTGACATTGTGGATCAAGAGCTGTTTGTGACCTCCTGGTCTGTGTGTGTGGAGGAAGGCAGTGTCACAGTCACCCCAACCGGCGCTTACCGTGGCACAGCGGGATCGCGTCCCTCCAGCCCCAGCCCCAGCCCCTCCTCGCCCTGCGGGAGTGCGTGCCAGGCTAGTGCGTCGTGCGTGACGTGGGCCACAACGGAAGCCGTCGCGTGCGTGGAACCGACGCGGTCGTGCGTGCGAGCGCGGGGTGGGAGGAGGTGCTGGTGCTGCTGCGTGCGTGCGTGCGCGCGTGCGCGCGCGAGGGCGGGCGGCGCGGGGGCTGGGCGCGCGGGGAGACCGCGGCGAGGGCCGAAACCCGGGAGGGGGAGGGGCTGCCGTTAACCCCTTCCTGCCAGACCCGAAACCGGGCGGCCCCGGCCGGGCGCACGGGGCTTCCCCAGCCCGCGAGGGGGCAGCCCCTGCGGGGAGAGGACCCTACACACACACCCCGCGGAAGCCGAGACCCTCCTGTTGCCATAGAAACTAAGGTTCCCGCACCGCGTCGCGCGGCTTCCTGCTGCAGTTCGAAAGTCCGCGCACCCTGCGCTTCCAGCTCGCGATCCCACAGAACGGGCCTGGGGTCAGCAAGGCCGGGGTTGGGGGTGACTCAGGCCAGCCCGGGGGTCTCCTGGCCGTCGGCCTCGCCTCCCCTTCCTAGCCCCTGTGACTCAGCCTCGCGGCTTTCCCCGGCGGTGACTCAGGGCCCTGGGGAGGGGGCTGCGGGCTCCGGGACCCCCCTGCAGGCCCCCGGGGCTGAGAACAGGTTCTGGGACTTCTGGCTCCAGGGCAGGGGTCCCCCTCCGGCGCGAAGCAGCTCGTAGGGCTGCACCCCACCCCCTTGGCTGACCCTCGCGAAGGTCCCTACGGCCCTTCCCACGCCTGCAGGGCTGAGCCTCCCTTCCCCACCCCACCGCTGCCTCCGGGAACCGGCCCTTCCCCCACGCGCTGCCACAGGAAGTTTTGGCAGAGTCTGTCGCGGCGTTGAAACGGTTAAAGCCGTTTCTTATTCATTTCATCCAGGGGCCCCTTTTGACTCAGAGCAAACGGGTCCCCCCAGGACAAGGCCTCCCAGGGGCCTGGGTTCCCACTCCACCCCATAGGCACCGCTTTCAGAGGCTGGTGAGTGGGCTGGGGGTCCTGAGCATCAGAATGCAGAGCTGGGCGAAAAGCCTGTTTCTGCTCTCAGCGGTGTCCGGCCGCAGTTTCCCCGTATGAAAATAGGAAGGATTATGCCCAGTTCATAGAGATGTCGTAGGGATTAGGTGAATAGCAGATGGGACGCTTTGTATCCAGAACTGGTCACGGGCAGGGACCTCCTTCTGTCTTTGGGCCTGAGTGTCCTCGTGTCCCGCAGAGGCAGAGGCCAGTGTTTGGTGCCCCACCCAGGCGTCCTGAGGCCATGGGGTTCACTCTGTCCACCCCCTGCCCAGGGCGGGCACCCAGGAAGTGAGAGGCGGGGCAGGAATGAGGCGGAACCTGTTGAGCCCGTCACTTCCCCGCCCCCCACCCTCATTCCCGCGCCCTGACAGGGACCCCCCCACACGCGGCCGCCCCACCCCCGCTGCCCTGGACGCCTGGGTCCTGACCTATGGGTGGCCGGAGGGAGGGGATGTCGGATGGAGACACCGTCTCGGGAACATCCTGTGGATGGCTGGCTGGACAGACGGGAGGGTCAGCCCCTCCCAGGGCAGGGCTGACATTGGCTGGGGGCAGAGTAAACATGGCCCAGGGTGGCCAGACTGGGGGCGGGGAGGGGGCTGTAGGAATGTCCACACACAGTCACCCCTGAAAGCCAGGCCAGAAGTATAAACTTCTGTCACCCTAGCCACTGAGCCAGCCAGGGACACACACATGGGGTCAGACATACAGCTGGGCAGGACGACCCAGCCCTAGCTGACACAGACGTGACAACAGACTAAAAAACAAGACAGAGGGCTCCAGGTGTAGCTGGTGGTAGTGTGTGCTTAGCATGCCCAGAGCAAAGGCTCAGTTGCCAGGGTATACGTGAGCACACGCACTCACTGGAGCACACACAGAAGGGAGGAAAAGACACACTGTCCAACACACACAGACAAACCGTGCAGGCAGGGTGTGTGTGACAGATAAGTCCACTGGACACCAGGTGAGACAGAGAACTGTGCCCCAGACACAAGTGGCCAACACGTGTATATGACAGGTTCAGAGAGAAGTACCATCACCTTGAGCATAGGCACCCTGAGAGCCACAAAAGAGATGTGCGTGCGCACGCGCACGGGCGCACGCACGCACACACGCACACACACAACTGGAGAAGATACCGAGAGGCCAGAGAGGCACACATTCTCCTGTGGTCAGATGGACAGAGAGAGAGACACCACCTCTCACGGTTCTACACAAGAGGGACAGCAGCGGGCACTCTCCACCAGCACACTTGGTGCACACTTGGGGATGAGGCCTTACACTGCTAGATGCTCCGGAGGACTGTGCAGTCATGGGCAGGGTGACAGTCCCAGCCAGGCTCAGGGGGAGGGTCCAAATCAGCACATAGAGTCAGTGATGGGCCACAGTGGTTGGGGTCATAAACATACAGGCACAGGGTCGCCCTGGCCAGCACATGTACCCAGCACACAGACTATGCACAAACTACCCACATGCAGACCAGCCAGGTATGATGTGCCCCTCTCTCACATACAAACTAGTCCCAAGCCACAGGCCAGGTGTCTCTCTCACACACATAGACCAGACACCACACACACACATACACACACACCAACCAGAAAACAAACCCACACAAACCAGTCAGAGACTTCTCTGTCTCTCTCACAGACACACCATCCTCAGACCACACATAAACACACAGAGACCGCACATACCAACACACCAGACACAAATAAGTTAACCATAGGAACTCCAAAAAAGCCTGCAGAGCCATACATATAGGCCAGCCATACACAGCCACTCCCTAGACTGCGTGTGTGCGTGCGCATGTACACACACACGCGCGCGCACACACACACACACACATACACACACACACTTCCCATCCATACCAAGCAAAACAGCACCCTCACAGAGACAGGTCCTACACTCTCTGCAGGGCTGGGCCAACCAAGCCTGGAGCCAGCCTCATGTCCTGGGCTCCCCCACACCTGGCCAGGCAAACACTTTTGCCAACCTTGCTGAGGTTCTGTGGGTCTCTGGGCTCTGCCCCCCAAGATCCCAGTGCTTACTGTCTTCACACATCATTCCCGTGGCCCTCCCTCCCACCTGTTCTCCACTTCCCCTGGGAGGCCCAGCCCAGCAACCAGGGCTCCATGTTCCATGTTCTCATCACATCCCCACAAAAAGGGCACCTGGGAAATGAGTGATATACAAGCCCCCCAAGACCTCAGCAGTAGCTTTGTGGGAAACTCCCCATGGGCCCCACTGAGTCAGTGTGAAGAGACTGCTTCCAAGAACACCCAGCGGCTTCCCCTCCAGGAGAGGGCTGAGGGACCCCCAAAACCACAGGGGTGGGGAGGGGTGGCTGGGAGGCCAGGGGTCCCTGGGGAAGGGCCTCTGGGATCAGTCTTCAGCTTCTTCTGGCCCAGCCTCCTGTCCACACCCAGGGGCAGGGACGCGGGCAGCTGGGTGCTTTGACTTGTGGGTTCCTGCCCTGGCCTGCCCACGGGCTGATTCATGGGCAGCCCCCAGCCCAGTTTCCTGGTGAGAGCCCTGCAGCCAGCTGGTCAGCGGGGCCAGAGGAGGTGGGTCAGTGCACTATTTATAAGAAGGAGAAGTCCCTCGTGCCAGGGCCAAAAGCCCCAGAGACCCATGGGTGGGGGTGGGTGAACTTCCTCCTTGTCCAGTACCCTGGGCCTAGGACAGGGGTGTGGGGCGGGCCCAGACAAAGGTGCTGGTCTGGAGCCCAGAGGTGGGCAATACCCAGCAGCCAGTGTGGGTGTCCAGGCCAGATGGGGGAGGGGCCATCACTCTCTCCTCCCCAGGCAGGCCTGGCGCCAGCAGGGCGGCATGAGGGGGCGGCACCCAGGCCACAAGGGTGAGACTGGCAGGGGCCTGGAACCGGCTGTACCAGCTTGGTCAGGCCCCCGCCCTCCAAGGCTGCCTTTTTCCCCATCCCCTGCTCAAACACCCATGCAGAATCCATGGGACCGGGACCCCACTCCAAAATATAGTCTGCTCATGAACACCATTGGCTCCTCTCCTTGTGCCAACTTTTTTTTTTTTTTTTTGTCTTTTTGAAACAGGGTCTCCCTACACAGTTCAGTCTGGCCTTGAGCTCATTTTATAGCCCAGGCTGGTCTCAAACTTGAAACTATCCTCCTGCCTCAGCCTCCTGAGTGCTGAACTACAAGCATGTACCACGATGCCCAGCTGTGCCAACTTTTTTAACTCCAAGGTAGAGGAGACCATTTGTGAAAGGATGGCATGCATTTGGTACTGCATAAGTGCCCATCTCAGTGTGCAGCATGCACAAAGCCCTGGGTTCAATCTCAGTATGACAAAAATAATAAAATACAATAACTAAATATCTGTCCAGTTGTGATTGTCCACAGTACCTCAAATAGTACCTGATGCTCTGGAGGCAGGTAGCTTGGGCTGGGACTTGGATTATGTATGGACGTAAGACAAGTTCCTTAATTTTCTTGTCTATTTGGTGGTGATATGAATGGCACACACTTGGCTGGATGGTTGTAAGCCGCCAATGACTTATTATGCAATCCACTTAGAATGGTGTCTGGGCCCTGCTAAGAGCCATATAAGTGTTAGCTATTAAAATAATAATTACTATTTCTCAGTGTGTCTGCATGTCCGCATGTCTCTGAGTCTCCCCTCTGTCTGCGCATTAACCTCGCCTCCTCCTGTCCCTTGGGCCATCTCTCCTTGCCCTGACCCCTGCCCCCTCACCCACTCTTGCTCCGGTCATACCTCTATGCCACTGCGATGGCCTGGCTGAGCTCCAGGGCTCCCCCCAGCATGGCCAGCCTCAGCTCTGGCCACCAGTGACTCACTGTGGTCTCCTGGCCCATGGGACCTGCAAGTTGGCTTCCCAAGGTGCTGCCCTGCCCAGCCCCCCAGTGCTGCCCGCCCCGCCCCACCCCCGTGGGCCAGGCCAGATGTCAGCTGCAGCTATTAGCATGGGCAGGAGACACAGGCCTGGCAGAGTGCCCGCCAGACTCCGCGGCCTCTGGAATCTCCCTTAGCCTGAGGCGGGGGAAGGGAGCCACTCTAGCAAGGGGCCAGAGGAGGGGGCCCTCAGGGGTCCTGTAGACTGGGATGCCCCCAGCCGCTTCTGGGACCTTCCAAGCCCCCTGCTCTGCGGGACTTCCCCTACCCCTCAGCTCAGTTTCTCTGAGCCTCTTTCGTTTTCTTTCTCTCTCCCACACTTGGCAAGTCTGAGGCTGCCCCAGAAGGGCCAGCGAGCCCTTGACCCTCAGCCTCCCTCTACACTAAAGCAGCTTCTTCCATCTTCTCACAGATGGAGCTGAGAAAGAGGGAGACTGGGCCTCTCACTTCTTGCTCTAGGGGCTCCCATGCTCCCTGCCTGGAAGTCCCTCCTCGCGTCTAACTAGAAGCCTATTTAAACCCTCAACCGGCCCTTCCTGAAGAAAGTGCAGCGGGTTCCTTCACCTCCTCCTTGGTTTTTCTGGTGCTCTTTGCGGGGAGGGAGTTGCTCTGGGCTAAGGTGGGAATGGACCCCCAATCTTTGGGGCGTGGGAGTAAGGAAAGGGCAGCCTGCCCGGGGTTGGGCAGCGGAGGTGCCAGCCCGCCCAGGCGCCGCGGAGGCCTCGAGGCATCAGCCCGCCCCCTCCGCACCCCGTCGGGCCAGGGCCGAAGTCCGACCCAGGCCCGCGGGCAGGCGGGGACCTGCCAGGCTGGGTCGGGCCGGGTCGGGCTTGGCAGGACTCAGCCCCACAGCAGCAGGGCGGGGCGGGGCGGGCCGCCGTGGGGGCTCTGGGGGTGGCGGCCGGGGCTGGTCGGGACTAGCAGTCCGGGGGCCCGGGCGCGCCCTGGGATCTGGCAACTAACCGGGGCTCCTGATTCTGGCTCGGCCCTGGGAGAGCGCAGGTCCCACCCCTTCCTGTGCCCTAATATGGGCGTCGGGGAGAAACTCCGGGGGTCGCTCCACCCCTTAGTCCTGCCAGCCAACTGCGACCCGTTGCCATGGCGACCAGGCCCCGCTCAGCAGCTGCCTCCCCCTCTCGGAGACTGATGGAACCTCCCCGCGCAGCCTGCCTTCCACGGGCGCCTGCGGAGCCGCGGGAGAAACCATTCTGGGGCTTGGGGAGCAACGTGACCTGAGCCTTCAGTGGCCTGGCAAGATCTCTGTGCCCAGAGACCTCCGCGGGGGGTCGCATGCCCGTGTTCCTCTTCCGAGATGCGGAAAGCAGCAGGACTCAGGGCGGGGCGCACGGTCCCGTAGGATCCGAGTGACGGAGATAGGGCCGGGCTCCTTCCCCCCGGGGCTGTTGCCACACTTCCTGCCTCGGCGCTCTTTCCCCAGCCTGTTTCTAAGGAAGGGAGTGGGGCTGGGCGACCGCACCCCAGCTGTCCGGCTGGGTCCCGGCTCCAGGAGCTGACTGGGTGTCGGGCAAGACCAGGGTGACCAAGGGAGGGATCTGGAGTCAGGGACAGAATATACAGGTGCCTAAAGCTCACTCACGAGGGGGCATGACCGTCGTGGTGGACACTGCCAGTACCGGACCCCAAATACCCTCCTCTGGCAAGTCCTGATTGGGTACCCTCCGTCACCTTCCTTTTAACTCTAGGTGTGCCCGACCCTTCTTCCTCTCCTTCATTAGAGTTTCACAGATGAGCGCCTATTAGACATGTCCGCATCTTCTACCTCGTAGGTTTTACCTGCCTCAGGGTATCTATGGACCCTTGCTCACTTTCTGCATACATAGCTTTCCCCCATTCCTTCCCACTGACCGGGGTACCCACCAACTCTTGCACGGACTCCCGAACCCCGACTCATTTCTTGTATACTGGGCGCTGCAGCTCCGCCCCTGACCCTTTGGATCGCTCCCCTCCTCCCTCTTGTGAAAATTCCAGTTCCTCAACCCCTCTGTGCCTGGGAGCCCCCAGTTCACTCCTGGGTCCGGCGTCTTGTCTTCTGACCCTCCCCGATTTATCCTGTTTAACCCTCCCTTCACTGTCCCCACGGGTCTCCCACCTCCTTCAGCCACCCCGAGTCCCCGAGACCTTCCTGGTACACCCGGGACCCCCTCCCCACTTGCTTTGCACTAGGTCTGCATGTGCGTCCAGGCGCACACCCTCCCCGGTGTGCCTCGGGCAGTCAACATCGCCCTTCCTCCGCACTCCGGGGTCCCTTGAGCCCCTCCCCTGCAGCGTTCCGAGCCACCCGGCCCGTGGCCGCTGTTTACAAGGACACGCGCTTCCTGACAGTGACGCGAGCCGCCTCCTCCCCTTCCCCACGCTTCAGGAGGGGGCGCGGGGGCCCGGCTCCAGGAACGGCCAATCGGAGCTCACTTCCGCGGCTGACTAGTGCGGTATAAAGGCGCGTGGCTTCAGCTGAGCGGCTGGGACCTTGAGGGCGGCCAGGCCAGCAACGCAACTGGCAGGGAGAGGGGAGCAAAAGGGAAGCGACACGGAGCAAGTGAGTGCGCTACAGAGGGCAAGAGAGCTCCGGAAGCCGGACAAAGCTTTGTGCACCGCTGCTCCAGCCGCTGCTAGCCCCCGAGAGCGCGCGATCGCACGACTGGTCCGGCCACCACCGCGGGCAGTGCGCCACTTGTGAGGCGAGGCCCGGGGCGGCCCGCGGGACCCTGCCCAGATCGCCTGGGCCGCCCGGATGTGCACTAAAATGGAACAGCCCTTCTACCACGACGACTCGTACGCGACGACGGGATACGGGCGGGCCCCTGGAAGCCTTTCTCTGCACGACTACAAACTCCTGAAGCCCAGCCTGGCGCTCAACCTAGCAGACCCTTACCGCGGACTGAAGGCGCCTGGAGCGCGCGGCCCGGGCCCGGAAGGCAGTGCGGCCGGCACCTATTTCTCTGGTCAGGGCTCAGACACAGGGGCATCTCTAAAGCTTGCCTCCTCGGAGCTGGAGCGCCTGATCGTCCCCAACAGCAACGGCGTGATCACGACGACGCCCACGCCACCGGGACAGTACTTTTACCCCCGCGGGGGCGGCAGCAGCGGAGGTGCCGGGGGCGCGGGGGGTGGCGTCACCGAGGAACAGGAGGGCTTCGCCGACGGCTTCGTCAAAGCTCTGGACGACCTGCATAAGATGAACCACGTGACGCCCCCCAACGTGTCCCTGGGTCCCGGCGGGGGGGCCCAGGCCGGGCCCGGGGGTGTCTACGCCGGTCCAGAGCCGCCTCCTGTCTACACCAACCTCAGCAGCTACTCCCCGGCCTCTGCGTCCTCCGGGGGCGCGGGGGCCGCCGTCGGGACCGGGAGCTCATACCCGACGGCCACCATCAGCTACCTCCCCCACGCTCCGCCCTTCGCTGGCGGCCACCCCGCGCAGCTGGGCTTGGGTCGCGGCGCCTCCGCCTTCAAGGAGGAACCACAGACCGTGCCTGAGGCGCGCAGCCGCGACGCCACGCCGCCGGTGTCCCCCATCAACATGGAAGACCAGGAGCGCATTAAAGTGGAGCGCAAGCGGCTGCGGAACCGACTGGCGGCCACCAAGTGCCGGAAGCGGAAACTAGAGCGCATCGCGCGCCTGGAGGACAAGGTGAAGACGCTGAAGGCTGAGAACGCGGGTTTGTCCAGCACGGCCGGGCTGCTCCGGGAGCAAGTGGCCCAGCTGAAACAGAAGGTCATGACCCACGTGAGCAACGGCTGCCAGCTGCTCCTGGGGGTCAAGGGCCACGCCTTCTGAGGGCCCTCTACGGAGACCCCGGCCTGGACTGCTGGGCGCGAGCCTCTGCGAGCGAGGCGGTGGGCACCGCCAGTCGGGGGGCGCTAGCCACACTGGACTCGTCCCGCGCCCCGCGCTCAGCCCTCACCTCGACGTTTACAGCCCCCCCTTCCATGCTTTTTTTTAATTTTTTTCTTTTGGAAACGGACTCGATTCATATTGAATATAATATATTTGTGTATTTAACAGGAAGGGGAGAAGGGGGCGATTGCGGCGGAGCTGGCCCCGCCGCCCGGTACTCGAGCCCGCGGGGACACTGGGGAGGGGACCCCCGCCCCTGCCCTCCCCCTCTGCACCGTACTGTGGGCAGAAACACGCACTTGATATCTAAAGAGTTTATTTTAAGATGTGTTTGTGTGTGTGCGCGTATGTTTTTATTGAATCTATTTAAGTAAAAACTGATTCTTTATTACATTCTGTTGTCTTTTTTCCAAACCAGGCGGGTGGAGGGAGGCGAGTGCTAGTGCCCCCACCCAACTGCTGTTTGTTTCGCCCCTATGCACCTGTGGCCCCTGTCAGCGTTGCCCGGGTCTTTGGATCCCAGCTCTGGCCTCCGGTCCAACGGATGTCAGCCGACCTACGCGTTAGGAAGGTCCGAGCGCGGGACCAAGTCCCGCGGCTCAGCAAGCTCAGCATCCGCGGTGGCGAGGAGGGGGTCAGCCCACACGCGCGCGCGCAGTGCGCAGGCGTGGCCCCGCCTCCGTCCTCGCTGGGGTTTTCCCCGCTGACGCAGCGGAAGTGTAGCCCATATATGGTCAGATTCTGCGCAGTGACGCGCCGGCGTCTCCGGGCAGATTCCGGGAATCCCCTCCCCCTGCTCTGCCCGGCAGTGCTACGACGCCGGGAAGGGGGCCGGGATTTTCCCGGCGGGCGGCTGCCTGGGCCCGGAAAGCCCCAGGCCTGGGTCCAGAGCGCCTGCGGTGGGCGGGCTGGGCAATCCTGGGTCCCTGGAGCCGCCCCTGAGCCTCCCTGCAAAGCTGGCGCCTGGGCCGCGCCGCGCCCACGCCCCTCCGTCTGATCTTCTGGCGGGGGGGGGGCGGTGTGCTTCAGCCGCCTCGCTAGCCGCGCCGCCCCCAGCCCGCCAGGAAGGGCGGCGCCGCCTGCCAGCTTCCCTTCTCGGTGCCAGGCCCGGAGCAAGGCGGCTGCCAGGTCTGGTCCTGCCAGGGCGGTGCTGCTGGGGCCGCTGGACTCCACCACCGCCCTTGCAGCTGGGACGCGGGATGGGGCGGGAGCCGCTGACTGTCCGACGGGACCTGGCCAGCCTTGAAACTGGAGGCCTCCACAGCGGAAGAAGCTCCCTGAAACCACCGTGATTGGCTGAGGGGAACGGACACGTGCATCAATTCGTGTATACAATGCTGAGTCAAAGGGGTCACTTGAATGCTAGAGTTTGGGACCAGCCTGAACAACATAATGAGACAAAATGACTGGAGACATGGCCTGGACCATGGCAGACAGTCAACAGCCATGATTTCGGTACGGTGATAAGGGCTAGGACAGGAAAAGCAGGTCAGGGTGATAGGGTCAGGACAGGGAGGCAAGCTGCTCTGCCGAAGGTATGGGAAACGTGTTGACTTTTCAGCAGATTAGAAGTAATAGGGGTCCTGAGAAGACAGTTTTAGCGAGGGAAGAGCACATGCAAAGTTCCTGTGGCCCAGACACGGTGAGCCTGTGAAAGAACTGCCAAAAGACAGTTATGCCTGCAATGGAATGACCTGGCGGCAGGTAGATGAGAGCAAGGGAAGCCTTGAAGGGTTTTGGGGGTTGGGGCTGGAGTGTTGCTCACGCGTACAGAACACAGAAAATTCCAACAGGGATGACTGACCCTCATACAGTATTTGCTGGGGAGCGGTACTGACGGAGGGTCTACTCTTTATTTATTTATTCATTTTTTCCTGCGGTACCGGGGATCAAACTTAGGACCTTGCGCTTGCCAGGCAGGCCCTTGTGCCCCTGAGCCAAATCCTCAGCCCGGGTCTACTCATTGAATGAGACTGTCAGACCTGTTCCTGGGAAGGAAATCGGGGCACAGTGAACAGTGACTTGCAGAACGCCAACCGAAACCCCCCGAGATCGCTGCCTAGCTCCTGACACCTGCCTCTTAGCCGACCCCTCCCGCTGCAGGGCTGATAGACCATCTCTCTAGGGACCCGGCATGGAGCTCAGGCACCAGGCGTTGGTTGGTCCAGGCCTCTTTCCCATACAACCGGGCATAACTGGACTCCTTCCAAGCCTGGGGGGTCATTTTAGGAACTTTTTTTGTACTGGGGATTGAACCCATGGACTTAGCAGTGAGCTACCGCCCCAGCTTTTTTTTTTCTTTTTTTGAGATAGGGTCTTGCTATGCAGTCAGACTGGCCTCGAACACATGGCCATCTTTCTTTAGCCTCCTAAGCACTAAGGTTACAGGCATGCGCTACCACACCCGGTTCATTTTTTTTTTTTTTTTTAATTTTGAGAAAGGTACTTGCTGAATTGCTCAGGCTGAGGTTGAACTCATCCTACTGCCTCAACCTCACGGGGTGTTAGAATTACAGGTGTGCCCCCACGGCCAGCCCGTGTTCCACTTACTTTAACGTGCATAGACACCCAGGGAGGATCACAGCTACTTAATGGCACTTGAACCAGGCTGCCTGATGGCGAGATGAGGGCACCGAACTGCATGGTCAGCTTTCAGGATGTAGCAGGTCCCGGTACAGTACTAGCTGGGGGTGGGGGTGGGGCACACGCAGCCCTCCCAGCGCTTGCAACCCTCCCTCAGGTCAAGGGGAAAAAGGCAAGGCGTACGCAGTGTATGAGGCGAGGCTGCCCCCCTGTGGTGAAAGTGAGTAACTATGGGGTCAGATTCCCAGCCAGGTGTTCGGAATGGTTTGCGGACCTGGGAAGGAGAGCTGGGAAGGGGAGAGGGACAGGGAGAATGCCAGACAAAACACACAGACAGACTCATGTCTGTCCCTAATACTTTATTGGTCATCTACAGACCTGTGCTAGTGAAGGGTCACTCGTCGCCAGATCCCAGTGGAGGATGAGAAAGCCTTGGCGAAGCCCTCCAGCCTGTGCCCAGGTTGTGGTGTTTGGAGGGGCAGATCCACCCTTTCTGGATCCATCCTTTCTAGGCCAGCACAGACAGCCAGGCAGAGGCAGAGGTGGGATCCATGAACACAAACTCACTCCCCAGCCCCCCATCTGCCAGCCTAGTTGTGCTTGGAGAAGTATTCCTTGCTGTCATCCACTGTGGGCTTGATTGTATCGCTGCCGGGCTTCCAGCCAGCAGGACAGACTGGAAAGAGAGGGTGTGTATGTGAGGATCACAGTCAAACTCAGGACAGAGGCCAAACCAGAGCCTATGTTACAGAAAAAAAGCCAGAGCCAGGCAGGTGGGCACCCCTATAATCCCAGGACTCTGGGAAGGTAAGGCAGGAGGATCACAAGTTTGAGGCTAACCTGGGTAACTCAGCCACTAAATGAGACCCTGTCTCAAAATTTAAAAGTGCTGGGAAGGCCCTGGGTTTAACTCCCAGTACCTCCCCCCACCACACACACACACACGAAAGCTGGATGTCAGCACTCAAGAAGACTGAGATGAAAGGGGCTGGGGATATAGCTCAGTGGAATAAGCGCTTGCCTAGCAAGCGCAGGGTCCTGAGTTCGATCCCCAGTACCACCAAAAAAAAAAAAAAAAAAAGACTGAGACGAAGATCTCTATGCGTATGAGGCCAGCCAGAGCCACATAGTAAAACCCTGTTTAAAAAAAAAAAAACAAAATCTGGGAACAGTGGCCAAAACCCCAGCTATAAGTTCAGCCACAGCATTTTCTGGTTGTTTTGAGACAGGATCTCACTAGGTAGTCCAGTCAAACTTGGGTCGATCCTCCTGCCTCAGCTTCCCAAGTGTCAGGATTATAATCGAGTGTTAGGTTTACATGCTTGTGCCACCATGCCCATTTTCTGATCAACATTTTCCTGTCCTATTCAATTCCTTTTGCTCTCTAGCGCCACCACCCTTCCACACTAGGGATTGAACCCAGGGCCTTGACACTGAGCTCTTTCTAATTTTTTTTTTTTTGTGTGTGTGTTTTTGAGACAGGGTTTCCCTAAGCAGTTCAGGCTGGCCTTGAGCTCATTTTGTAGCCCAGGTTGGTCTCTAACTTCAAACAATCCTCCTGCCTCAGCCCCCTGAGTGCTGGGATTACAGGTGTACGTCACCACACCTGGCCTAATGGACTTTTGAGTGCCTATTATCAGGTTGCCTCCTACGTATGAGAAGGTACTGTGAGCAGCTTAGGGATATAGTTTAGTGGAGAGTGCTTGCCTAGCATGATGAGGTTTAATCTCCAACACATTTTTTAAAAAAAGGAAAGTCTGATTCAACTCCCATTATTGAAGTATGTCTTCTCAAACACCTTCTCTAGCTATCACCTCCCAACCTCCACCTCCCCACTTATTGGGTATTGATCCTAAGACCTTCACATTGAGCTAGATTCCAAAGGCCCTTTATTTTTTATTTTGAGACAGGATCTCAGTCAGTAATTTTCTAAATTGCCCAAGCTAGGCTTCAACTTGTGATCCTCCTGCCTCAGCCTCCCAAAGTGCTGTGATTACAGGCATGTGGCACCATACCTGGCTGAGCATCCTGGTCTTGTATTGAGGTACTTCCTATAGATAAGGCCCTGAGATGAATGAGGCCTTAACCTCTATTCTATACAGATGCTGGGGTGGGTAGTGCATGTCTGCAGATACAGAGGAGCTGAGGGCACGGCCACGAGGCCATGCATGTGTACATCCCGCTCACCTTCCCCGTGTTCATCTGTGTACTGGAAGGCCTGGACCAGCCGCAGAGCCTCCTCCACAGAGCGCCCCACAGGCAAATCATTCACAGTGATCTGTCGCAGGATGCCCTTGCCATCGATGATGAAAAGGCCCCTGGAGATACAGCAGATACAGCGTTTCCAAGGGAAGGGCTGGGAGCTCTCACTTGCAGGGCCCCACCAGGAAGTCCTGTCACTCTAGGGACAGGGGTTTCCTGAGCTGGGCAGAGGGACCCCTGTACCTGTAGGCAATGCCCTCATCGTTCTTCAGCACTCCGTATTTATTAGACAAGCTTCTGGTCACATCGGCAAGCAGCGGGATGTGCAGGGGGCCCAAGCCTCCCTCCTTGCGGGGTGTGTTGATCCTGCGGGTGGTAAGAGACAGGTTTGGGGCCTTAGGGTGCCTGGCTCAGAGGGGTTTTCCCTGTGGGCTTGGGGTGATAAGGGCTAAAGAAGGGGTGCTGGAGGTGAGAGATAAAGGAGTTGAAGCAGGAGCCCCACCCACCACGCCCTGGTGGGCTGTGCAGGGCCTGAATCCCATATCCTGGCCACCAGATGAGAGAACCAGGGTCTAAAACTCCACCTCTGGCCAAATGGCTTTCCATGTGCTCCTGGGCTCCATACCATGCAGTGGTCAGAGTCCCCAGCCTCCTCATTGGGATCCAGGCCCAGCCCTTCATTTGCTGAACTATAGAGTTTCCACCTCTGTAAATAAGGTGTCTCCGCCTGTCTCGAATAACTAAGGGAGAGAAAGCATCTGAAACATCACGTCCCAGTTCAACAACTAGCTACCAAATTCTAATTACTGTCATCAGCATTGAGGAGTAGGGTGTCTCTCTTTCCATTCTTTCAAGGTGGGGAAAGGAGGCCACAGAACAGTGGTGCGGGCTTTGCAATGCCGCCGCGCGCATACCAAGCCAGGTGGGTGAACTGCGAGTCCACGGAGACCCCCAACACCTCGCAGCCCAGCTGTCGGAAGTCCTCCGCGTGCTCGCTGAAGGCAATGATCTCTGTGGGGCACACGAAGGTGAAGTCCAGCGGGTAGAAGAAGAGGACCACGTACTTCCCTGAGGACAGGAGGAAAGACGGGAGTCAGACCAGACCCTCTGCAGCAAAGCAGGCCCGACATGCTGGCCCCTTGATGTCACCTCACCTCTAAAGTCCGAGAGCTTGATCTCTTTGAAGGCGCCGTCCACCACAGCGGTGGCCGTGAAGTCCGGGGCCGGCTTCCCGATGTGCGCGCTGCCGGATGCCATGGCTAGAGGCCGAGACCCTACGCTCAGTGCCCGGGGACCCTTTGTCCCAGCTCCCAAGGTCAAGGGGGGGGCGGGCCGGGATTGGGTACGAGGGGCGGAGCAGCCGTGTCCTAGCCCCCGCCCGGCCCCTCCTTCCCGGCCCGGGTCTGCAAGGCCCTGCCAGAGCCCGCCCCCCTACCCAGGCCGCATCAGAGGCCTGCCTGAAGTCCCCAGCCCGAACGAGACAGCAAAGGCCGAAAAGGAGGGTGCGGGGCTCGGCGACTGCGCCTCGACTTGCAAGCAAGACTCTGGCCTCGGTTTGCCCCGCAAGAACAAAGGCGGGCACCATGGCGGATGGAAAGAACAAAGGAGGTTCAGGGGCGAGGTCCCCCTAGGCTCAGAACTGCACCGAGCAGGCTCCCCCGAGTCCGATGCACTTGGCGTGGCTGTACCTGCGTGGGTGAAAGCCGGACCCGCAGAGAAGGTGACGCAAGACTGAAATTCACAACTCCCAATAATCCCTGGGCCGCGGAGCCTTTTATACCCAGCCCGAACCTTGCAGGCGCTGGGCGGGGACAAGTGGGCGTGGCCGCGAGCAGGCTGGTCCACTGTGTGTAGCGGGGGAGGCGCGCAGCCGGCTCGGACCACCGAATCTGCGCAGGGGGGCGCGCGCTCGGCCCCCGGGAGCTCTGGGGCGGTTGGAGCCCTGCATGGACGGGAGCCTTCTGGCACTGTTGCTGCCGTTTCTGATGCTCCTGGTGCCGGAGACCCCTGCCCAGTTCTACCCCGACTACCATTACTTCGGCCAGCAGGGCGAAGGTGACACCTGGGAGCTGCTGCGGCTGCAACATCAAAAGGGTAATGGCAGGCGGCGGAGCTGTCCAGGGCTGCACTGACTGCAAACACACCCTGCCGCACGCATTTCCAGCCTCGTCCCCTGGGACGGGCGACGGCCCCGAGGTTCAGTTTTCTGCGCCATAAATGGCGACAGACGCTGTCTGTGAGCCACAAGCAGAGGCAGGGGACGTGGTAGGTTGACCAAGCAAGAGACACTGCCAGAGAAACGAGGACGAGATCGACCAAGAAGGAGGCAGGGAAGCCGGGGAAGCCAGAAAGGGTTTGGACGGTGCCGCAGGAGCGGAATAGCAAGCAGAAGCCCTCCAGTGCAGATTTGCTGTCCCAGATATGCAACAGCAAATGCCTAGGCCAAACGACAAAGGAATGAGGAGAGGTGTGGCGGAGGCCTGGCGAGGTAGAACAGGAAGGGGCAGGCCTGAGATCAGGCCTGTGTCACAGGAACAGAAGAAGAATCCGTGCTGAGCATCTTAATGGTAGCTGGGGGCGTGGCTCCGCGGGAGCGCGCCTGCCTAGTGTGGACAGCCTGTGCTCCTACTCCAGCTCTGTGCAAAAAAACAAAGGACTAACAACAAAAACAAAGTTATAGCTGCTTTCAACATGATCATAATAATTACTTTGGTTCTACGTGTTAGCACAGCGCCAGGGATTTTAAGTACCGTCAATTATGTCAATTATACCATTTAATTTACCACCTGTCAGCCCTGCTGGTCAGATGGCACTGTGCCGGCTGGAGAGGCCGAGGATTAATCCCTTAGCTATGGTTTTCATCTCTGTGTTTTTGTTTTTGTTTTATTTTAAAGAGAAAAGATCAAACAAAATTTCAAAACAAGGTACTAGGAGGGTAACAATGTTAATACACTGTATATTGTTATCTTTCAATAATTAGTTACATTACAACATATTGGCATGTAATTGTCCAGACAATATTAGCACAAACCTTTCTTTTCAATGAACTAAGGGCAATCAGTAGTGTAAATATCTTAACTTTTTTTTTGGTACTGGGAATCGAATTCAGGACCCTGCACTTGCCACACAAGTGCTGTGCCACTGAGCTATATCCCCAGCCCTAACTGATATATATATATATATATATATATATATATATACTTTTTTTTTGCTATTCCCTTTCCATTCCCTCATCCCAGTTTCTCTTTCCTTTTTAAGTTTATTTCTCATTTTGTAATATCTATTATACATTTTGGATCTTATTTAATCTTTCAGCTGTTCACATTAGGGAGACAATACAATGTTTACACATGTGCACCTGGTTTATTTCATTTATGAGTATGGTCTTGAGTTGCATCCCTTTACCATAAAAGTCTGCAGTTTATTCTTCTTTATGGCTGAGTAGTACTCCATTGTATGAAAAGACCACATCTTTTTTATCCATTCCTTGGCTAGTGGGCATTTGGGTTGTTTCCAAGATGTAGCTATTACAAATTTTGCTGCTATAAACATATATTGCTGTGGACATTGTTTTTAATTCTTCTAGGAAGATATCCAGAAGGGGAATAGCTGGTTCAAATGTGACATCCAATGCTAGTTTTTTTTAGGAGTCTACACTCCCACCAACAGCAAAGAAGGGCTCCTTTTCCCCCACAGCCCCTCCAGCAGCTGTTATTGATTGATTTTTTGAAAATAGCCATTCTTTCTGGGGTGAGATGGAATCTCTGTGTTATTTCAATTTGCATCACTCAAATGACCAGTGATATTGAACATTTTAAAAATATATTTATTTGATGTTTGAATTTCTTCATCTGAGAAGTGTGTATTCCTCTCAGATGCCCATTGCTGGATTGGGTTTTTTTAATTTGGGAGGTCAGATTTTTTTTTTTTGCATGTTCTTGATAATAATCCTTTGAGGCACAGCTGGCAAACATTTTTTCCCACATTGTGGGTTGTCTCTTCATTCTGTTGGTGGTTTCTCTTGCTGTGCAAAAGGTTTTTTTTTTTAATCAGATGAGTTCCCAGTTGAATATTTGTGATAGTTCCTGTGTGAGTGGAGTTTTATTCATAAAGTCTTTGCCTACACCAATGTCTTCAAGAGTTTTACCTGTTCTATCTTCCAGCAAATTTAAATGTTTCTGTCTTAGTATTTAGATCCTGGATCTACTTCAAATTTAGTTTAGTGCATGGTGAAAGATATGGGTCCAATTTTAATCTTTGGCATGTACAGAGTCAGTATTTCCAGCACCATTTATTAAAAAGCCTATCTTTCTTCCGATGAATGTCTTGCTTTTGTTTTTCTTTTTTGAGATAGGGTCTCACTGTGTAGTTCAAGCTGGCCTTGAGTTCACTGTGTAGTCTAGGCTGGCCTTTAACTCCTGGAGATCCTCCTGCCTCAGCCTCTCTAGTGCTGGAATTACACATGTCTGCCAACACACCTGGCTGGGTCATCTTTGAATAGCAAGGTCTCAGTTTCCTTGCTTGGAACTAATGGAAACATGAAATGTCACAGAAACTGAGTCTAGCAAATTTTACCTGTAATGTTAAGGTTTTTCTTTTCTTTTTTGTCTTTTCGAGACAGGGTCTCACTTTGCAGTTCAGTCTGGCCTTGACCTCACTTTGTAGCCCATGCTGGTCTTGAACTTGCAACGATCCTCCTGTCTCAGCCTCCCATAGTGCTCAGATGACAGGCATGCTTCAAATGAGGGGGAATAATTCCCGCCTACCTGGGTCTTTATCCCTCCCCCCATCTATTTCTAGGCAAGGAGGACTCTATCCTTGGCCCGTGGGGAAGGTGGCGCTGTCTCTGTGACCTAGGCAAGCAGGAGCGCAGCCGCGAGGTGCTGGGCAAGGCACCAGGCCCGGTGTTCATGGACCGAGAGAGCCTGGTGCAGACGAGGCCCTGCCGGCAGCGGGACTGTAAGTCTTGCCGGCCATTGGACTGCGACTGGAGGCTCTGAGCCAGTGAGCTCTGTGCGAGGAGGTGGGGAGGATGGGGCTGACCAGGTCTGGAGACCCTGGGGAGGGTGGGAGCCAGGAAGGCCTAGAGGTGGCTCTGGGCTAGGAACGGAAGGGGAGCTGAGCCTTAAGGCTGGTGGTGGAATGCAGGGAGTCAGGGCACAGAAGCCCCAGTGATATCCAGGGAAACCCAGAGAGGTGGTGGGGACAGGGAGGGGTTGCTAGAGAAGGAGGAGATGGGACCCTAAGGGAGGCAGGAGCTTGGTGAGCACCAGGAACTCCAGGCAGAGGTCAGGCTCCCCACTACATCCAGGGAAGAGGAGAGGGGCAGTGGATTGGCAGAAGCAGCGAGGAGCCAGAGCTCAGCTGAGATAGGAGATAGGGCAGAAGTCGGGACCTGGATGCTGAATTTCCAGAAAGGAGCCCATGTGGTGGATGGAGACCCTGAACAGAATCTGTGCGGGTCTGAGATCTCCATTACTGGGAGAGGAGATTTGGCTTGAGCTTCTACTTCTCTTCCCAGTACTGGGGATTGAACCCAGGATGTTCACACTGAGCTACATCCCCAGCCGTTTGTTTGTTTGTTTGTTTGTTTGTTTACCCAGACAAGGTCTGGCTAGATAGTCCAGGCAGGCCTTGAACTCACTGCAAAGCCCAGCCTGGCCTCCAACTGTGTCAATACTGCCTTGGCCTCCCAAGTGCTGGGATTACAGGTGTGTGCTACCAGCGGGGCTTTGTTTTATTTTGGGATCAGGTCTTGGTTGACTTGCTCAGTTTCCCAGGCTGGGCTGGAACTTGCCATCCCCGTCTCTCGGTCTCCCAGAATGCGAGGACTTGGGTTGAATAACAGACAGTAGGAAGGAGAGGTCCTGAGAATAGAGAGGATCCGAGTGGGTGACCAAGGAAGAGAGTTTGGGAACCCTAAGGCAGGAGCCCTGAGCTCAGTGGAAGAAAAGAACCCCTACATGCCGCAGGCAGGGGCCCTGTGCTGAGGAGCAGGGGATGGGAGTGCTGAGATCTGAGTGCAAGGTGGGTGGTGGAGATCCATATTCTGGGAGTACAGTGATAGTTGACCTTGTAGATCCGAAGGGAGTCTGAGTTCTCCTTATTTTCTCTCTTCTCATTAGCCTCTCCAGCCAGAGCCCTCGAGGCCCCAAGTCGGAGTTTTCGAAGAGACCCCGTCCACACTGTACTGCAAGCTATTTTCTCGGCGGAACCCTTGTGAACTACAATTCCCAAAAGGCCATAGGGGTGTCTGTTGCGCAAGGCCTGCAGGGACGCGGGGGGGGGGGTGTGTGTCCTGTGTGCCAATTGGTCAGAATCCGACGCTGCTCCAGGGCCCCGCGGAAAACTCACAGAGACCGGAACCTGCCAAGTGGGTTACTGCAGGTCTTGGTGGTGGCAGCATGGACCTCAGCGAACTGGACAAGGACAATACCGGCCGCTGTCGCTTGAGCTCGCCTGTGCCCGCCGTGTGTTGCAAAGAACCCTGTGTTCTGGGCGTGGACGAAGCTGGCCGAGGGCCCGTGCTGGGTGGGCCCCCTGGGCCGGGAGTGGGAAGGGCGTGATGCAAGGATGGGGGTCTGGGTTGGGGAGGGGCAGTGATCGTAGAAAGATCACGGACACCAGAGAAAGCTGGGGTGATGGAACGGGGGTTGCAGCTTTCGTGGGCTGTTTGGTCGCACCCTGCCCTCGGAAACCTGACCTCCCTCCCCGCAGGCCCTATGGTGTACGCCATCTGTTATTGTCCCCAGTCCCGCCTGGCAGATCTGGAGGCCCTGAAAGTGGCAGGTGAGCCTGAGGTGTACAGCTGGGGGTGGCTTCCTGAGCAGGTGTAGGGGGCAGGTGGGGAATGGAGGAGGAGTAGGAATTGAGAGAACCGGCCACGCCCCCTTTTTGTTCAACTCCTCCCAGACTCAAAGACCCTGTCGGAGAACGAGCGGGAGAGGCTGTTTTCGCAAATGGAGAACAGGGACTTTGTGGGCTGGGCCCTGGACGTGCTGTCTCCAAACCTCATCTCCACCAGCATGCTTGGGCGGTGAGGGCCCCGGCCGGTTGGCGCGGAGGGACAGCTAGCGTGTATTGGTTGGGTCTTGTGCTGCGATGAGGTCAACTGAACTCTGTCCCTTGCTGTAGGGTCAAGTACAACCTGAACTCCCTCTCCCATGACACAGCCTCAGGGCTCATCCAGTATGCATTGGACCAGGGTGTGAACGTCGCCCAGGTAAGCCAGCCTTTCGGGTTTCAGTTTGATTACCTTAGGATAAAATGAGAGGGTAAAAAAAACAGTGCAGTGGGTGGGAAGAGCATAGCTCAGTGGTCGAGCCTGTGCTTAACACGCGCAAGGTGCTGGGTCATCTCCAGCCCTCCCCCCCCACAAAAAAAATAAGGAAAATGAAATTTCCTTCGAGGGAAAAATACGTCGTGGGCAGATTAGTATAAGATACGTTATGAATTTATTATTTCTGCCATATGCGTGTCCCGCAGCTGTCTGCTCCATAGCCCTTTCCTAAAGGCCCTGAGGGTCTGGAACATCCCTCCACCTTCCCACAGAAGCGACTGTCCTAGGCCAGCCACACACACACACACACACACACACACACACACACACACACACCCGCCAACTGAGAAGCCGCCCAGCTCCCTCCCTGGTCCCCACCTCCAGTCCCCTCCTCTTCAGTCTGCTCCCCACGCAGCAGACCAGCGTCTTTGTGAAATGTAAATCTTGACATTTAATTTTATGATCACAGTGGAAATTAAATTGGGAAATTACGTCAAGTAGGGGAGAATGGGATTACGTTCCTGGGGAAGAACATCCATTGGCATGGCACTGACTGCTGTGAGGCAAAGAACAGGCTCTTCTGTTTTAATTTTTTTGGTATGGGGAATCGAACTCAGGACCTTGTACTTGCCAGGCAGGCGCTTATGCCACTGAGCTATATCCCTGGCCCCGTGAACAGGCTGTTGGAGATACCGGACTGGAGCAGATGACAGAGGCCCTGCCCTTGGTCAGCTGTACACAGATAATGCTGATTCTGGAGAACTGGCGTGGCTGTGGAGGTGCCACACGCCCCCATTCATTTGTTGACCTCACTTCTCCAGGCGTGGGGCCAGCGCCCTGCTGCTTGCTGAGCAGTCTCTGCGGGTTGTCAGTGCAGGACCTTTGCACTAGCTGCTCCCACCTCCCGAAGCACTCTTTCCAAGATGCTCACATGCCTTCCTTCCTCTCTTGCTTCAAACCTTTATTCAATAGTCACCTCCTTGGGTCTTCTCTGACCCTTACTCTTCACTGCTTAGAATCATAACCACTGGGCATGGTGAGGCACACTTGTAATCTCAGCACCTGGAGGCTGAGGCCCAAGCCACCCATGAATTCAAGCCCAGCCCAAACCACGTAGCAAGACCCTGTCTCAAAGACCGAGAACAACGATAACAAAAAAATCATAACCCTGTTTAGCTCTTTGGTGCTCTTTATTACTTATCCCGTTTTTTTTTTAATTTTTATTTTTTAAAATTGATTGATTGATTGTCTCTTTTGAGACAGGGTCTTGCTATGCAGTTCAGGCTGGCCTTGAGCTCACTTTGTAGCCCAGGCTGGTCTCGAACTCACAAAGATCCTCCTGCCTCAGCCTCCCGAGTGCTGGGACTTCAGGTGTGCACCCTTAGGTCCTGCTTGTTTGTTTGTTTGTTTCTAATTGAAATTATTTTATCAGGCCTGGGGTTATAGCTCAGTGATTTCCTAGCAGATGTGATACCCTGGCTGCAATCCCTAGCACCATAAAAAAAGAAGCAAAAGTGTTTTTGGCAGTGGGAACAGTAAGTGAAAGGCCAAAAGGTTGAGTCTTTTTTTTTTTTTTGGTAACAAGAATTGAACTCGGGACCTTGCACTTGCCAGGCAGGCGCTTATGCCATTGAGCTGTACCCCAGCCCAGAGAGGTTGAGTCCTTTGCTTCGTTGTTTCTTCAGCTATTTGTTGATTGAATACATTTTTGTCTCCATGACAGGTATTTGTGGACACTGTGGGGCTGCCAGAGATGTACCAGGAGCGGCTGCAGCAGCGCTTTCCTGACATTACAGTGACTGTCAAAGCCAAAGCAGATGCCCTCTACCCTGTGGTCAGCGCCGCCAGCATCTGTGCCAAGGTCAGGGCCCGCTGGCCATGGCCAGTTTCCAGTATCCCCCTGGGCTTGGGGCAGGCGGGCTGTGGAGGAGAGTCCCAGCCTGTCTTGCCTGCAGGTGGCTCGAGACCAGGCCGTGAAGAGCTGGCAGTTCGTGGAGAAAGTGCAGGACCTGGATACTGACTATGGCTCCGGCTACCCCAATGGTGAGCAGAAGGTGTCCCGCCTCCCCCGCTGCCACCCCGAGGTACTAGCTGTGCTCGTGAGCAGAGCTGGGTGTGCTGACTGATGCTGTCAGCTGCTCCAGAACAGAAAAGGCCAAGGCCCAGGCAGCAGCCCAGCTGATAGACTCCCTCCTGTCTCCTCTCCCTACTTTTTTATTTGTTTCTTATTTGAGACAAGGTCTCACTATGTAGTCTAAGCTGGGCCTTGAACTCATGTAGCTGGGGCTGGCCTCCAGCTTGCCTAGATTCTTCTGCCTGAAAGTGGATCGCGGGGTGGGGCGGGGCACTAGTCTGGGAGGGGCACCTTTCTTACTCTGGAGACTCTGGCCTTTATCCCTAGACCAAAGAAGATAAAGCAAAGGGAGAATTGGGGGCTCCCTTCGGCTTGGGGGCTGAGGGAGGGGCTGGCAGTTGGGTAGAGTAACAGAAGGAGCACGCAGGGTGGAACTCAGGAGGCTAAAACCACTTGAGAGTCGGGTGTGGGGGCGCACTCCTGCACTGCGGTACTCTGGAGGCTGGAGCAGGAGCACTGACGGGCAATTTAGCCCAATGCATAAGACCCTGTCTCAAAAAAAAAAGGACTGGGGATGCAGCTGAATGCACGGGCTCTGGGTTCAATTCCCACTCTGCCCCCGCCCCAAAAGAGAAAAAGACAAATTCCCTGAAATGCTTGTTTCATGATCCATGTCCTTGGAGCCAGGGGATGTCTTAGAGGCAGCCTCCCCCTAAGCTGCACTGTTTTCTCTGTCTCAGCATTGGAGATTGAACACAGGCCCTTTGGCCTGACATACACCCTGAAACCTTTTTAAAAAATTTGTTTCAAGACAGGATCTTGCTAAGGTTCCCCAGGCTGGGCTCAAACTTGCAGTCTTCCTGCCTCAGCCTCCCACAGTGCTGAGACGGCACTGTGAGCATAGTTTGGCCAGGTGCTTTGTGGGAGGGCGAGACTAAGCTGTCTGTGTAAAGGGCTGAGGCAGGAAGGTGCCAGAGACAGTGAGAGCAGCCTGAGGGGGGACTTGGGAGGGATCCAGCATGCATGGTGGGGAGCTCAGCTGTCCCTCTGCTCCATGCTGTCACCATCACTGTCCCCCCAGATCCCAAGACAAAAGCCTGGCTGAGGAAGCACGTGGAACCTGTGTTTGGCTTCCCGAAGTTTGTCCGGTTTAGCTGGCGTACAGCCCAGGCCATCCTGGAGAAGGAGGCCGAAGGTGTTACATGGTGGGTGTCACCTAGGTGCCCCGGGCAGCAGGGAGGGAGGCTGAGCCTCAGTCAGAAGTGGTCAGTGCCACCCTTTCCCCCAGGGAGGACTCCGCAACCGAGGAGCAGGAGGGATCCAGGAAGATCACGTCCTACTTCCAAAGCGAAGGCCCCCAAGCCCGCCCCCCACACCGGTACTTCCAGGAGCGTGGCCTGGAGTCAGCCACTGCCCTCTAGGAGCCAGCCAGCTGCCCTCTGCTGGCCTCCCCTGCCTTCAGGATTAAAATTGTTTGAGGACAAGCGAGTCCAGGGGCTATATTTAGGGAACAAACCGTGTGTGTGTGTGTGTGTGTGTGTGTGTGTGTGTGTGTGTGTACGTGTGTGTGTGTGTGTGTGTACGTGTGTGTATGTGTATGCAGCTGCTGCCTTTTGGAACCTAAACAGAATGGGCCTTTTGTGACTCACCATTTGGTTTTGCGGCAGGGAGGTGGTGTTACTGAGACAAGGTCTCGCTATGTAGTTCAGGGTGGCCTTGAGCTCAGGACCATCCTCGTGCCCCAGCCTCCTGGGTAGTGGGGTGACAAGTGTGCATTCCCACACCCAGTGTTGATGGCGTGTCTTGACTCCCTGTCCAGTGCTCCTTCCCATTCCTGGTCCCAGTGCCCAATTCTCCTTTGGCGAAGCCACCCCTCCCCCGTCCTCAGCCCCCTGTGAGCCCTCAGGCACCATTATAACCTGATTGGGCTGGCCAGGACACAGTGTCCCCTGGGCACTGTGAGTGGTTTGGTGATGAGCTCATGGACCGATGGCAGCCAGGCCTGGAAACCAGCCAGTGCTTCTCCTAACCAAGCCATGTCATGGCCCCTGGATCATGGAGTCGCTGACCCGTGTTTGCCGCTATGAGATCTTATCCAGCATGTAGTAGGCAAAAGACAGAGAGAGTGTGTGTATGGTACTGGGGATTGAACATGGGGGAAACTGAAGTTCTCTGACCCTTTTTTATTTTGATACAGTGTGTCACTACATTGGCCAGGCTGGGCTTTAACTTGTGAACCTACTGCCTCAGCCTCCCAGAGTGCTGGGATTACAGGCATGCACCACCACACCCAGTGATGCGTAGGTTTCTAACATCCCCTTTTTTGGGGGTACATTTGTATTTATGAATGGACTGTACTCGGTTCAGGGATGGGGCAACAAACCCTCCTTCCTGCCCACTCTGACATCCCTTAAACCCTTAGATGCAGCCATTCCTGCAGCTTCCTCTGTTGCAGCTGAAAGGCACTTGTTGCTGAGTGGGTTTCACATTTGGATAAAGCCTGAGCACTCCTCCCCAGGGGGACTCTCAGTGCTGCCCCACCCTCCCTGAGGATAGAGGCAGGCTCATCTGTCCATGTCCCTGTCTCCTGGCACACAGGGATCAATAGCCTTACCCAGTGACTAGGCCTAAGTTGACACTCTTATTTATTTATTATTTATTTAGTTAGTTAGTTATAGACAGGGTCTCACTATGTAGCTCAGGCCAGCCTCGAACTCACGGAGAACCTCCTGCCTCAGCTGCCCCTTCTTTACAGGTGGAGGACACAGGCTCTCCTAGCATTCTAGTAGGAAGAGGATTCAGGGTACTGTAAAGTGAGACCCCTCACTTTCTGGCAATTCTTTCCCCGAGGAGCAGCCACACCAAGTGCTTTGGCTGGGACTTTATTCAGCGGAGACAATGCTCGAGTTTGGGTTGCTTGCAGAGGTGTCTGCTAGGGGCCGCTACCGCTGCCGCTACCACTGCCGCTTCCCGCGGTGTCCAGGGAGGAAGGACGAGTTTCCCGGGCACGCCGGCCTGGTCGGCAATGAGGGGACACCGACGTGGGAAGGTTGAGGCAATGGCGGGAGCCGGGAGCTGCCACTGGCAGGGCGTCACCGAGGGTAGAGCGACAGAGGTCCGCCCCATCGGAGAAGAGCTGGGCCGGAGAAGGGGTGGGGTTAGAGCGTCACTGGGTGGGGTCTAGGTATACAGGGGGCGGGGCCTAGGGAAAGGCTCATCTACGGATTCCCTTACAAGTGAGGTTGGGGTGTTAGGCAGGGCCTTGGGGAGAACGACTATGTCCTCAGGTCCTTTAGAGAGGATTTTTTTGTTTTTTGAGATGGATCTATGTGCAGCTCAGGCTGGCCTTGAACTCAGTATGTAGCTCTGGCTGGCCTCCAATTCAGGGCGATCCACCTCCCTCAGCCTCCTGAGTACTTGGATAACAGTCCTGAGCCACCATCCCCAACCTAGAAAGGACTTGGATGGGTTTGGACAAGAGATGGCCCCTTGGGTCGGCACTGTGGACTCAGGGGACCCTTGGGGGACAATGAGCACCTCCCAGCATGAATGTGAGCCTGGGATGGGTGGAGATGGGCAGAAAGAAGGAAAGAGATGGGGCCAGAAACATCGAGGCAGGACGTCAGTCTCCCCTACTCGCCCTCTGCCCCGCACTCACCTGCCCATAGGTGAGGCAGCTGGGCGCACAGCCTGTGTCTGCTGAGGTCGGCAACCAGGCTGGGCCACAGGCAAAGTCAGCTTTGCAGGTGGTGAACCTGGGGATGAGGTGTGGAGGGAGCAGGGTCAGGACTTAAAGGCGGGTCTAGTAATGCTCTTGCTCTCCAAGTCTCTGCCCACTGGTTACCCACCCTCTGATCCTGGCCCTGTCTTTCTTTTTTTCATACTGTGCAGTTCATATAGTCCTTAAACTCACTATGAAACTCAGGCTGGCCTTAAGCTCCATGCCATCCTCCTGCCTCAGCCTCCTGAGTGCTGGAATTATAGGCGTGTGCTACCACACCTGGTAGTAGCTTTGTGTGTGTGTGTGTGTGTGTGTGTGTGTCTGTGTGTGTATCTTTTTGAGGGTCTCACTATGCAGTTCAGGCTGGCACTGAAATCACTTTGTAGCCTAGGCTGGTCTCAAACTCCCAAGAATCCTCCTGCCTCAGCCTCCCAAGTGCCTGGTGGCTTCTTTTGTGTAATGAACTCTTATTTATTTTTAAGGTGCTTGTCATTGAGCTCAGGACCTTCCACATGCTAAGAAAGTATTCTGCCCCTGAGCCATACCCCCCAATGTACCAGGTGCATAGATAATTGCAGCTCTTTCTACTGCTAACCAGGCCGTGCCTCATCTCTACAGACCCTACACATACGTTCCAGTTAGCCCTTACATGCCCACCCTTTACTTTCTCTTTTCAATCAAGAGGTTCTGTGCTTTAAAAAACACACCTCCATGGCATGGTGGCCCAAGCCTGTAATCATGGCACTCTGGGAGGCTGAGGCAGGAGAAATAGAAATAAAATTTGAGCCTGGAGTGAACAATGTAGAGGTCTTGTATTAGAAAAAAAAAAGTAAAAAGCGCTAGTGATGTACTTCAGTGTGGAGGCCCTAGGTTCAATCCTCAGTGTCAAGAAAATTAAAAAATAAAAGAGCCAGGTGTGGTGGTGGTGCATCCCTGAAATCCCAGCATTCAGGAGGCTGAAGCAGGATTGCCCTGAGTTTAAGGCCAGCCGGGGTTATCTAGTGAATTCAAGGCCTGTCACAGAAAACAAGCAAGCAAAACAAAACAATAGGTAAAATTTCAGGCCTATAAGCGGCCATGCCCCCAATTGCCGTCTTTAAAGCCAGAGGGCTGCGCACGCTGTGCCCCTTTCTGCTCTGTCCCTGAATGCTAGACTTCATTTCTAGACACTGGTCCCTTGGGCGGCTGCAGGCAGTCCAAGACCTTTGTTCTTGTGAGGCCAAGAGCCTCAGACCCCGCCCTAGGCCCCAGCCCTGGCCCCCAGTACCAGGCCTCGCAGAGCTCGGCGCAGAGCAGCGGGGCCCGGCGCAGCCCCAGTAACGTCAGGCGGAAGCGACGGTGGAGGGCACGCTGCAGCTGTCCCAGAAAGGATTTGCACCTGGACCTCGGAGACAGGATGGATGGTCAGGGCCCGAGGAAGAGGGCAGGGTCCTGATCCCAGGTCAGGGCCACGCTAGGGGACACTGTACTCACTCGGGGGTTGGGGCCCCACAGCGCTTCCGGGTGGCTCCAGGGCTCGGTGCTCTGGGTCTGTCCACCTCGGAGGGACAACAAGGCGCGGGTGTTGGGGCTGCCCTCGAGACAGGGGCTTCAATCAGCAGGTAAGGTTGGGGAAATGAGGCCGGAGAGTCCTCTGAAAAAGGATGTTACAGTTACATCAGTCTACTCAAAGAGAAAACTCAGAAAACTTGCCAGGCATGGTGGTGCACACCTGTCATCCCAGCACTAAGGAGGCTGAGGCAGGAGGATCACCTTGAGTTTGAGGCCAGCCTGGACTACATAGTAGATATTATCTCAAAAGACCCAAACCCAAATCAAATATGAGCCATCAAGATCCTTCTTGAGCCACAGGTGTACTTCTAGCAGGAATGAGCGTATGGCATGTAATCAGCTTAGATTTGTCTTTGCCTGGAAATGGTGTGAGTGTCCCTATGCTTAATCTTTCAAGGCATCTCTCTGGCAGCTCTGTTATTTTCTATTTTTAGTGGCCTTGAGAGAGGCACAGGTATGAAGTAGCAGTTCTGAAATTTAGATTGGAAGCCAAGCAGTTTGACATCACATCAAGTATGTTTGCTTTTGGTTTTTTCTTGTTTTTTTGTCTTTTTGAGACAAAATCTCACTATGCAGGTCAGGCTGGCCTTAAGCTCACTTTGTAGTGCAGGTTGGCCTTCAACTTGCAATGATCCTCCTGCCTAAGCTTCCTGAGTGCTAGGATTACAGTACCACCACGCCTGGTTAGTTGTTGTTATTATTATTACTTATTTCTGGCACTGGGAATCAAACTCAGGACCTTGTGTTTGCCAGCAGACATTTGACCACTAAGCTATATCCCCAGCCCGTCTTGTTTAGTTATTTATTTACTTATTTTGAGAAAGGGTCTGGCTATATTTCTCAAACTAGAAGTCCTCCTGCCTCAGCCTCCCAGCTTAGAGTCTGTGCTCTGACACATCATTCTTGGCCACCTGGAGCTGCTCTGAAGGACATCCTGGCATTGCTTTGGTAGAGTGGGGGTTCCTGGATGGTGGGGATTTGGCAGTCTGGTTACTCACCTTCCAGGTGCAGCTCTCCTGTGTCCAGTTCAGCTGCCAGTGCATGGCAGCCCTGAGACCTGGCTCGAGGTGTGTGACTCCCACCACAGGTCCCCAGTAGTATCCATGCCAGGGTTGGTGGCAGGGCCCAGGCCAGGCCCCTGGACCACGCGTTGCTCTTGCAAGCCATGTCTTCCTTGGATAAGGGTGGCTGGGCTGGAGGCGTGTGTGAGTGTGTGGCTATTCCTTTCTGGATTCAGGGTGGCACCCTCAGGTCGCACCCACAGGTGGCACTGGGGATGGGTCCCCAGTAAGCCTTTTACTTCCAGGGCCTGGGGTGATCAGGGCTGCTTTTGACCCCAGTGCCCTCCTGGCAGGTTCATGGGCCTCCCACCTCTGCAGGACCAGATGCCACCCTCAGCTGGAGTGACCCTTGTACAGGTCTCCTCCACCCTACGGTCTTTAGCCTCTCCTGCTGTCTTCAGGGCCAAGAGGGCCATCCTGGCTCTTCCTACGCCCCTCTTGGGCTGTAATTCCTCCCACACTTTGTGCAGTCCCCTCCCTCTTTGTGCCAGCCTGTCTCACGGTCACCTTCTCTCAGCTTACAATCGGCTTAGGAACCACCACCGGCCCTGCTCAAGCTTGGAACCCAGCTTGGCTGTACCAGAGCCAGGATCCAGGTGGGGTCCATAAGCTCCAGGCAGGGGAGGCTTCCTGTGTGTGGAATGGAGCCGGGGCCCCTCTCCCACCTCCCGGCCCCAGCCCCTCACCTGTGAGCTGGACTAGGGTCTGGTGGCTGCCCGGACCACTCAGGAGTCTAGGGCACTGTGGCAGCAGAAAGGGGTGTGGATTGAGATGTGGGTGGGGCTTCCGATAGGCCCGCCCCTGGCCCGCCTACAAAAGCCAGTGGATTTGGGACTTGTGAGTATACCTATGTGCTGGCCCTTATATTGAGCTTTTATCTTTAAAAACTGTATCTGTGTTTGGTGTGTGTGTGTGTGTGTGTGTGTGCGCGCGCGTGTGCGTGTGTGTATCCTGGGCCAAGTGTGTGCAGTTGAGGATATGTATCAAAACAAACTTGGGGGAGTCAGGGGAGGTGGCACTTAAGAGGCTGAGGCAGGAAGATTGCCACAAATTCAAGGCCATCCTGGGCTACATGGCCAGGCCTTGTCTGAGAAAAACATAAAATAATGATGACATAAAACATAAAACATAAAATAATGATGAGGGTTTGAAGATGATATGAGTAACTCAGTAGAGTTGATCATGAGTTCACAGGGGAACACTGTCATGCGCATTGTGTGTCTGTCTGAAATGTGCTCGTGTCTGTTGCTGGGTCCATCCGCAGCATCTGTGACTGTGTCTCTGAACATTTCTCCAGTTCACCCATCCATTCAGCCAGCACCTCCTGAGCATACTGTGTGCTCTGGGAGGCGGTAGTGAAAGTGACGTGACACTCTCTGCTGACATGCTGGTGGCAGCATTGGGTGGGAAGACAGCCCTGCAGGGGACATTGTGTTGGAAGTATAATCTGTGTTGGGTAAGGATTTGTGTGTAACTGGGCACTCTTTGATGTAGGAATTCAGTTACTGAAGATCTGTCTATTGGGCATCCATGTATTACTGATTTGATGAGTGTGTATCTGTGTTATCTAAGTGTGTATGTGTTTGTATGTTCTCAAAGTATGGGTTTGTGTGTGTGTTTATGCATGTTTGTGTTTGGGTCTGCGTTTCTAGAGTATGTTTGATGTGTGTATATTTGCAGAATTTGTGTGTCTGTCTAGTGTGGTGGCACATGCCTCTAATTCCAACACTCAGGAGGCTGAGGCAGGAGGATTGTGGCAAGTTTGAGACCAGCCTGGGCTACAAAGTAAGCTCAAGGCCAGTCTGAACTGCATAGTGAGACCCAGTGTTAAAAAGACAACAAAACAAAACAAAACACTCAGGAGGCTGAGGCAGGAGGATGACTGAGAGTTCAAGGCCAGCAACATCCTGTCTCAAACAAACAAACAAGGTAGAAGAATATGTGGGTCTATGTGGTGCATGCGTGTGGAGAGTGTGTGTGAATGTTTTTGTATATCTGCATTTCCTAAGTATACATGTTTTTGTGTGTGTTTGACGAAGGTATTTAAGCATCTTTGTATTTGTTGAGTGTATGCTTGCAAAGTGTGTGCGTACATATGTGTTTGCTGAACATGTGTGTTTGTGTTCATATTCATGCCTGTGTGCAGAATGTGTGTGCCTGTTTCTGCATGATGTACATCTGTGTTTTTGTGAGCAGTGTCCACCACCACGTCATCTCATCTCCCTCTCAAAGTGAGACAGGATTTCTGTCTCTCTTTTTTGTTGTTGTTTTATTTTGCCTTGTTTTGTTTCTGGAAAATGTTCTGCCATGTAGTCCAGTCCTGAAATTCAGTGGGATCCTCCTGCCTCAGACTCCCAAGTACAGGGAGTACAGGTGTGTGCCACTATGCCAAGCTTTTTTTATTATATATTTTTGAGGTAGGTCCTCGCTATGTAGTTCAGGCTGGAATTGCACTCACTATGTGGCCCAGGCTGACCTTGAACTCAAGGTGATCCTCCTGCCTCAGCCTCCTCAGTGTTTGAATCACTGGCAGGTACCACCCTGCTCGGCTCTGTTTTTTCTTTGCGGTACTTCCAGAATCTAAAGCACTGTACTGCACATACTAGGTGCCCAATAAGTGTGGAGTAGAGGCATAAGTCAGTAGACACTTTCTGAGTCTCCTGTAGACACTTAGAAATGTTCTTTTTTTTTTTTTTTCGGTACTGGGGATCGAACTCAGGACCCTGCGCTTGCTAGGCAAGCGCTTATTCCACTGAGCTATATCCCCAGCCCAGACACTTAGAAATGTTCTGGGGCTTCGACCAACAATACCTACAGGACCCAGGCTTCCTTTGGTCCATCTTGCGCTGAGTACTTGCAGGACAGAGCTCCTGTGTCCCTGGGCTATGCCTCCTGCCAGAGTCCACATCCCTCCCTCTCCCTGCTCTCGGCTTCCAAGCCTGAGCTGGCCTTTCAGCACCGTGGACAGGAGTGCTCAGGACCAGGACCGCGGAGAGCTCCCGCAGCCGCCTTGGCGTTCCGAGTCAAGGCTTTGGGCGGAGATAAACGCACAAGTGGAGACGACCCAAACATGCCATAACAGGCACAGACCCAGCACACGCGAGAGCGCAGAGACGGGCAAGCTCGTAGGAACCTCCTGGACCAACCCAGACCCGGCTGTCGCCTGGGTGGTCGGCAGGGGTCGCTCTCCCTGGGCGACCGCACCCTTCAAGCCCCCGGGCCAGCTCCTGGATGCAGGATGCACCCTAGGGGAAACCCCTCGCGCCTAGTCCCCAGGTGGCAGCGCTCGCAGCTCGCAGGACCCCTAAAGCCCCCTCCCCAACTCCAAAAAGCGTGATTGGCTTGGGCTCAGCTGTGTGCACACGGGGTGAGCTTGAAAATAGCTTCAGCTCCCTCATCCCACTAACTACCAGCTAATCGCTCTTACATAGTCCGACTTGGCCTGGCTCTTTAATCCCAAACGCGAGGGAGGAGTCGCTGAAGGGGCTACAGGTTAGGGGTGTGCGTGCACGGAAATGTTTTTCTTTTTTGATTTTTAAAATTTCTCATAAGTGCATATTTGCAGAACGTACTGGTTACGTTCCTGGGGGGAGCTGGTGCGCGTACACATCTTAATTCTCTTTCTTCCCCTTACCTCCCCTCCCTCCCCGATACTGTCTTTCGGAGGGGCACCTCCCGAGGGGTCTCCCTCCATAAGCACGTCCGTCCCTCTTGGGACTCGAGGGTCGTTTCCCACAATGTGGCCTGTCGGGGTCTCTCCTGAGGGATCCTCTCCCAGGTCCCACATGGTGTCACCCATGGATATTTCCCTGAGGACATGCCTCTGGGCGTGCAGGGCGGGGTGGCTTGGGGTTGAAACAAGCCCTCTCAGACACCATCTGAGAAACAGTTCTTTTTATTAACGTTTTTATCTTTATTACTACACGTTTGCAGTACATTACCAATTACATTCATCGTGGGGAGCTGGTGGATGTGCATAGCGCATCTTAATTCTTCTCCCGTCCCCTTCCGGAGGGGGCAGTCTGCACTGGAGAGGGCACCTGTGCAGAAACTCCGTCTCCAGGGGAGGTGTCTCCTTGCGGGGTCCTTAGGGGTTCCCATAGGGACGATGTTTCAGTGACTGTCTCCCTTAGGGAGCACCTTGGCTTGGGGTCTACCCGTGGGAATGAATGTCTGTCTCTGAAGGGTCTCTGGGTTCCATGGCTCCCTTGCGGGCACCTAGAGGCTACACCCCCTCTGCCCTCCAGTCTCCCCCAGCGCGGGCGGGTGGCCGAGGCCAGGCTGGGCGCCCAGACGCAGTGACGGCGCCGGGCCCGCCCCGCTTCGCTCCGCCCCGCCCCCCCCGACCGCCGCGCCGCCGCCGGGTCCCCGCGGCTTCTCCCTCCTCTTCCTCCCTCCTCCGCCGCCTCCACCTCCCGCCCCCGGGCCAAGCCGCCGCCGCCGCCATGGACGATTCGGGCCTGATCCGCCGCCGGAGGCTGCAGGTGCGCGCGGCCCGGCCGGGGCGCGGGGCGGAGACGGGGTCGGCGCCGGGGCGGGGCGCGGGGGGGGGGAGGCTCGAGCCGGGGTCCGCGGGGCGCCACCTCCCGGTCTCGGGTGCCCCCCGCGGGCACCGCCGGGGCTGTGCTAGGGACCCCGCCCCTCGGCGCCGCCCGGGTCCGGTGCCGCGGGATGAAGGAGCCCAGGGTGCTTGGCCGCCGAGGGGACGCAGGAGCGCGGGCCACAGCCCTCGACTGTCGGGCGCCTCGCCAGTCCGCAGTGACCAGGGCCGAGCAAAGTTACAGCCCCAGGGCTTGCGCCCCTGGGGGCCCCGGTGCCGTAAACAGGTTTGGCGGCAGCCTCTCCCGCAGCCACGGCGGAGCGCTTTCCTGGGCAGCGACCGCTGTGCTCCCTCGGCGCTCCTGGGCGACCACCAGGACACTTCCGGCTGCCCTCACTGGCCGGGCACCCAGACAGCACAGCACCCTTCATTCGACCCCCTCCACTACAACCCTCACCCCCGCAATCCTTAGGTCCATCCCAGCTTGTAGGTGGGCGGGAGCGATTTTTAGCTCCTTGCAGCCTGGAAGATGCTGGTCTCCCGGCCGCGCCTGCGCAGGACGCGCGGGTCCACTGCGCGGAGTGCGATACTGAGGCTTTAGGCTAGGGAAGGGAAGGTGGGGACGAATCCCCACGTCAAGAGCTCCCACCTGCAGCGGGGCGAGGGTTCCGCGGCTGGGAAGAGTCCCCTGCTCCCGATTTGAGAAGCATAGGGGTTGTGCACCCTATGCTGACCTCAGAGAGGGCACTGATCAAGGGCTCGCCTCCAGATCTGCTCGGGGCCCATGCATGCAGAGCTTCTTTGGAGATGAGCTTTCGCTTGCTGCTCTGAAGTTGAGAGGAAGCCCCGTGTGCGCCCAGACTCAAGCTGTACCTTCAGCTTACCTGGGGTTCATCTCCAGGCTTCCCTATTTCACTGCTCCCGAAGTCAGAGACCAGAGGGAGCTGACTGGCCAGTGCAGCAGGAAAAATCGATCAGACAGCAGGAAGGACTTACCAGGATTTCCGAAGATGCTAAAACCAGACGTGGGTGGGAAAGCCCACTTGGTTTCATATAGAGCTAATCTAGCCTGATTTTGGCACCTCGGGCTCTCCGCAGCTCTCCCCGATTCCCTTCTTTCAGGGTTGGGCTAGAAGAATGGGATATGAGAAGAGCGGGGAGCTGCGAAAAAGTTAGACCAAACACCACTACAGCAGCCAGGCTAGGTCCGCGCCTTCGGGTCCCCCACGCCCACCCAGAGCGGGATGGGCGGGGTCTGCAGGTGTCTCCGCCCTCCCAGCGGGCGCCGGCGCCCATCCATTGGTTCAGCGCCACGCGGGACTTCAGTCTCCAGCGCAGGACCCCGCCTCCGGCCCAGCACCCCCTCCCACTCACTTACCACCCACCCAACCCGGCAGTACTCAGGGCCTGGCGACCCTGGCCCAAGACTGCCCCCGCCCCCGTTTCTTCCCTTCCGGCGGAGTTAACCCCTCCAGTGCCTGAACACATCCCATGCGTGGGCTTCCCTCTTAGGAGATGTTGCCCGGAGCATCACCTTGGGGAATTCTCACAGTGTGTGTGCCTTGCGTCCCGAGCTGGAAGGCCCTGTTCCCCGCGCCATCCATCTGGCTAATCCCGGGAAGAGCAGAGCAGGCTCTGGACCTGGGGTTGGAGGTGGTGCCTGTCTGCAGGGCGCCAAGGATCTGAACATCCGCAGCCCCTCTTTGCCCGTTTCTTTCTTGCCCGTTTCGGATGCACTAGCAGCAGAGGCTGGGTCGGAGGACTTCTTGGGTGGTAGAGATCCCCTCAGGCTCACCTTCCAAGGTCCGCTTAACCTCAGTCTGGAGCCCTGGGCTTCGTGGCCAGAAAATCTAGGTCTTGGTTTCATTCCGTCCGTTGCAGGGTTGCCGGAGCCCAGTCCCTGGGTCCAGGCAGCAACTCCTTTAGGCAAAGATCCTGCAAAGACAGAGAGAAAACCTGGTCTGGATTACTGGTCACTCGTGGCTTGGGAGGCCTGGGCTCCCCTCTGACAGGGCCTAAGTCTGTGCTTTGCACAGAGTCAGGAAATCCTTTGACCATGCTGCCTGGCTATCCGTTGTCATTCCTGTTCTGATGATTTAGTATTTGGTTCTTTCTTTCTTTTTTTTTGAGACAAGGTTTCCAGGGCGGCCTGGAACTCACTATATAGGCCAGGCTGACGTTAACTTGCGGCGATCTTCCTGCCTCAGCTTCCCAAGTGCTGGGATAACAGGCATGCACCATCACACCTAGCTTGCCTCAGCCTTTGGACAGAACTGGCTGGAAGGTTCTGTGGAGACACAACCTTCTCCCATTGCTATCCTTGAAAACTGCTGAGGCCCTGGAACTCCTGATCTCTGCTGACCTTCTGAGCACTCCACAAACAGAAAAAGATTGTCCTTCAGTGTGGACACATATGCTTAATAGCCAGCAATTATTACATTGTCATTATCAGACAAAGACCACTTGGCCCATGGGGGCTACTTCAATCTGTTTCTACCCTCCCTAACTATATGGTCCCCAACTCTTCAAATCCAGCCGAGGATGGGGTGACTCTGGCAGGCTGTAAGGAAGTGCACGCATGTATTTATTAATCCTTCCACGCCTGGGCATGCTAAGCTCCTTCCTGCCTCTAAGACTTTGTCCTGCAACAGCTTCCGCCTAAAAAGTTCTTCCCACACAGGGCTGGCTCCTAGAGACACCATTCTGAGACACCACTCTGACTCTGTGTGTGTCCCCCACCCCAGCGCATCCCCATCATGGCGCCACTTTGTTTTCTGCATAGCATTCGTGTTTCACATCATCTCCTTCACTCCACGTTAACCCCATCTAGTGCCTGTCTGCCCCTCTAAATACTCGCCTCAAAGGACAGGTATTTTTATTTGCTTTATTCATGGTTCACAGGATAGGATGTAGCATATGGTAGGTGCTCCAGAAATGTATTTTCAAATAAAGATTCCTGGTTCTCCGGGCTTGGTGGTTCAGGCCTGTAGTCCCAGCACTGGGGAGGCTGAGGGAAGAGGATTGCTATGAGTTCAAGACCAGCCTGGGCGACGTAGTGAGTTTGAGGTCAGCAGGGGCTACATAGCAAGACCCTGTCTCCAAAGAAAGAAAGGATTCCTGGTTCATTTACACAGATATGCAAATGAGGATGCCAACTCATCAGCCCTCTCTGGGTCCCTTCAGAGTATTTGACCCTGTGTTGGTCCCTTGGGAGGGGGCCGACGCATGGCCAAAGGTGAAGGTGACCCTGCTGATCGGTGACCATCCCCCACTGCCTCCGCCACTGTTCCTGGGGGAACTAGGAGGCTTCGTGGGAAGCGGTTATGGATCTACGCTGATCTTCATCCTTTTCTCCCTTTCCCTTCCAGAAGGACTTGCCCCTGCCCCGGAAAAGCAGCAGGTGAGCTCTGGAGACTGCTGCGCCGGGGTGGGGGTGGGTGGGTGGGCCGCTCCAGGTGGCGCGAACGCGCGGCAGCGCCCTCTCCCGGCGGCCGGGCCGCAGGGCACGCGCTCCCCTCCTTCCCTTCCCCTCCCTTCCCAGTCCCCTCCCTCCCGGGCCGCTGCGGCTGCAGCCTCCGCCCGGCGCTCGCTCCCCGCGCTCGCTCCCTGCGTCGCTGCACCTGCCATCATGTCGCCGCCGCCGGGTCATGTCTGACTCGCTCTGGACCGCGCTTTCCAATTTCTCGATGCCCTCCTTCCCCGGCGGCAGCATGTTCCGTCGCACCAAGAGGTAGACCCCGACCCCGACCCCGACCCCCCAGCCCTACCCCTGCCCCACCCTGGGTGCTGCAGCAGGGCGGGGCCGGGATGCTGCCATGGTCACGGTCGCGCGTGGCCCCCGCCAGGGTCCGGGGCCAGAGGTGGGGTGCGCGCGGGAAGGGGCGCCGCGTGGGGGGGTGCGGGCGCCGGGCGGGGCTGCGGCGCCTTTGTCTGTGGCGCTGCGGGTTCGGCAGCCCGGCCCGGAGGGGTTGGGGCCAGACACCCGCGGAACAATGGCCGCAGCCCCCACGCCGGTGCTCAGGGCGCGGATCTGCTCCTTCACTGCGGCCGGGGAGGGAAGGAGCCGCAGGGCCGGGGGCTCTGCATCAGGAGCTGGGATCCCGTGAGCCGGAGCAAAACGGGGGTCTTTTTCATAGCACCGACGCCCCCCCCATGAACACAGCCTTACATTGAAAATAGTGGCACACAGCATCACACGGGACATGATGTCATACACACACACACACACACACACACATCAGCTCTAGTGGCCCAGATACACTGGCAGGCGCCACGCACACCCAGCGCTGCAGCCCGCTGTGCGGCGGCCACGGGTCACAACCTTGCACACCCAGACTCGGGAACCAGCACTGCGTAGGACTGTGGACTACCATCACAGGCACAGCCGTGCCATCCAAGTGCACACGGCAGTGTCACAACACAGATGTGATACTTAGGTAACCCTTCTGCGGTGTCCCATGGACACCAGAATAAACGGGCAGGAAACAGGCAAAGTCACACCTGATCACACACTGGGGAATCAGACATGGCTGTCCGCTCAGACCTGCCCAGGGTCACGGGGTGTACATGTCTCCCGCAGATGTGAGACCAGGACTTGCACACACTCGGGATGCTGTACAGCGACACAGACACACATAACATGCGCCACGAACATGCCAGAGCACACGTAGTCAGGGACAAATCAAGTTCTGCACTGTGTCACACAGACACGAGAGCTGTGTTGCACACGATGTCACCTTTGGATGCAGCCAGTGTCACACAGTGGATGTCACATATGAATACACACCCTGCATGTCACTGTCAGACCCAAGGACGCAGACTCTGGATCCCAGAGCTGGGTCACCATGACTATGACATCAAGCGACCCTGCTCCACGGGGCATACACTGGGGCTATCTCCCATGCAGGCTGCATGTGAGCCCCTTCCACAGACAGCATGAGGCCTCCTCCTCTACGCAGTCCTCGCGAGACGCTGCCCCTCTCGCATGGCTGAGAGAGAATCAGGATCCGAGAGGGGAGCGTGGCTCATAGGCCCAGGAACTCACTTGGCCGCGGCCTGTCGTGGGCCCCTTGCCTTATTTTCCTGCAGCTGCCGCACCAGTAACCGGAAAAGCCTCATCTTGACCAGCACTTCACCCACGCTGCCCCGACCCCACTCGCCTCTTCCAGGCCACTTGGGTGAGACAGTTGAGGCGGTCCTGGAGGGTGCGGACTGGTTTGGGAGGCGTGGCTAAAGCAAGGGGTGAGGCCATAGAGCAGGAGGGGTGATTTTGGATTGGGTAAGGGCGATGCCACACACGTGTGGGTGTGGTCAGTCAACAGCATGGGCTTAGGGGAGCAGAGGCTCAGAGGATCTGGATTGGATGGGAGCAGGACAGGAAGGAGAGCCATAGGTGAAGGGCGGGGCTAGAGTCAAAGGGGGGGCGTGACCTACCCAAAAGCAGAGGGGACCAGAGTAAAACTGCCGCCCTTTGTCACCCACTTTGGGGATCAGAGTCCTGATGGGATTACCCTCCACCCTATGCCTAAAGCACCCCCTCTTTCCACCACAGGTAGCAGTCCCCTGGACAGCCCCCGCAACTTCTCCCCCAATACCCCTGCCCACTTCTCCTTTGCTTCCTCCCGAAGGTGAGTCCCTCCCCAGGGCCCCACAGCGCTGTGTGGATCCTCCCCACCACCGTCTGGGCCGCCATCTGTTCTCCTATTTGCACCCGAGTTGGGACCTGAGGGGACCGAGAGTGGCTCCTAGGTCCTCGCGGGGCAGAGCTCCCAGACTTCGGGGTGGGACTATAGCAAAGCCGGGCCAGTCGCTGGCGTGGAATAGGGAAGGGGCGGGGCCTCCTTTGCAGCAAAGAGGAAAGCGCGTGCGCTCTGGGTCCGGGGTCTCTCCCTAGCCTTGCGCGCCTGGCCGGGCGTTTCCATAGCAACAGGAAAAGGTAGCCGGGAGGAGATGCGCAAGCGCAGACAACACGAAGCCCATCCGGCACGGTCCCTGAGGTGGGCAGGGTGGCCAAGGCTATTTCTCAAGGTCCCAAGAGGAGGAATCGCAGGTTTCCCTGAGGTTCTATGAGCGCTTCTGGAATACCCTTCTATGATTTTTGGGAGGGGGAGCTTTGATGAAATTAGGGTAGGCAGAGAGGTTCTCTACTGTTTCTTTGAGAAACTTTCCGGGCTTACGCTGGGTGTGGGATGGTCCCTTCTTTTGAACTCTATTCATTCTAAAACCAGTGTTTAAACACCTGCTAAGTCCTAGGAGCTGGATGTCAGGGGTGCGCCACATTTCTACTTGCTGCGCAGGGTGGGAGAGGCAGGACAGAGAATGAGACCACTGCAGAGCACTGCGGCATCGCGGGGCCGAGGGGACAGAAGACAGTCCCCGAGGAGGGCGAGCGAGACTCCTTGCAAGCTTGGGATTTACGTGAGGGCAAAGGGAGCGGTAGCCAGGCTCTAGGATTTGTCCTCTGCGTGGTAAAAGTGCCGAGCGCAGACACACTGGGCAGGAGGTGATAGGGTACGTGTCTGTCTGACTGACATCTGTGCGCTGGCAAGGATGTGTGAGTGTGTGACAGCGTGCGTTTGTCCCTGGGCACATGCATCAGTGTATATGAACCTGTGCGTGTCTGCAGATTTGTAAACGTGTGTGTGACTGAGACGCTGTGGGCGTCTTTGTGTTCGTGTGACTGAGCGTGTGGCCGCGTGGGAGTCTGAATGTGTGACGGCAAGCAAGAGCCCTGAATGTGTGTCTTCATGAACGCGAAGAGGCGCGGCACATGTGCGCTGGCGTGTGGGGTGTGCGTGCGTGTGATATTTGTTTCCATGTGTGTGAGTGCCCTTGCTGAGAAGTCATCTGTGTGCGTTGGGTGTATCTGAAGTCTGGATGTGACCACACTGTTCACACTCACACCAGCGGTGTGGCTGTGAGAGAGAGTGTGCCCGGAGTGCGGACCCAGAAGGGTGTGGAACAGAGTGTGTCTTAGAGGAGGGGGTCTTTCCTCTCTGAGAAGATCCTAGGATTCCCGGGTGGGGGCGCTGCTGAGGCCCCTGGGGATGACTTCTTTGGGTGGCTTCTCCAACCCCTCAGGGCCCCTCTGCTGGCTTTTTTGAAGTGGGGAGGGGCACAGGAGCCTCCTCCTTCCTCTGAGACTCTTGTGCCAGGCTGAAAGGTGACCTTTTTCCTTCCGGAGTTCCGTTATAGTTCTGCTGTAGCTCCCCACACTCTGCCCAGGGCATGGCTGGTGACTTACCTCGGGCCCCAAGAACGGGTGAGACCAGCATGGCCCTGCAGACACTGAGTACTGGGCTGGGTTCCAGGGCTGACGGACGCCGCTGGTCTTTGGCCTCACTGCCCTCCTCTGGCTATGGCACCAACACACCCAGCTCCACCGTCTCGGTGAGTGTGGTGGGTGGGGTGAGGGATGGGGAGGCAGGGTCTTGAGGAGAGACTGGGCACCCACACATGCCCACAAATCCCTGCCTTCTGCCCTCAATGTGTCTTCTGGGGGCGTCCTGCTCATTTCCAGCTTCACAAAGGATGGCCAAGTGTGTGCAGCTGGCCAGGGCCGGGCCGTGGGCTCTGCCTGGAGTCCCTTCCTCGCCTGTGAACCAGTGACAAGCTCTGCATCTGCCCCCTTCTCTGCCTTCCTCTGTGGTCCCTACTTCCCTCCAGGAGACAGGGGTCGTGGGCCGGTCACAGGGTGAGGTGACAGAACTCAGCTGCAAGGGGTCACCGGGAAAGTCTTCCCAGAGGAGGGCACACAGAAGCCAAGTCACAGAGTCAGCATGAGTCTGACAGGTGGAAGAGAGGGAGAGATGGTTTGGGGTGGAGGAACAAACAGCGGAAACCCGTGGAGGCCCCAGAAATCTTGCTGCATTTGAAGATGAACGTTGCCTTGTGTGGCTAGAGCTTTGTGTGTGTGTGTGGGGGGGTAGAGGTAGAGGTAACCTGATGTCCCGGCATTGGAGGAACTGTAGAATGACTGGACTTTGGTTAGTTTTGTTTAGCTGATGGTTTGGTTTATCCTTTTTGAGACAGAATCTTGCTATGTAGCCTAGGATGGGCTTGAATCCTCAGCAATCGTTCTGCCTCAGTCTCCTGAGTACTGAGATTATAGGTGTGCATCACTGTGCTCTACTGCTTTATATTAAGTTATATCAAAATTTCAGTAACTGTGATTTTGTAAGGCATAGATAATGTGCCCTGAATTTTGTGTGAGCCAGCTGAAGAAGCACACACCTGTAATCCAAACTACTCTGAAGGTTGAGGCAAGAGGATTGCAAATTCAAGGCCAGCCTGAGCAACTTAATGAGACTCTGTCTAAAATAAAATAAAATAAAATGGGATGAGGTTGGAACTCAGTGCCACAGCATTTGCCTTGTGTGCTTGAATTTCTGGATACAACCCTCTGAACTAAAAAAAAGTGTGTGCCCAAGTGTGTGTATGTGTCATGGGCATTGAACCCAGGGCCTCACACATGCTAATCACTTTCTTACCCACTGAGATACACCCAGTCCCTAGATTTTTTAACAGATATAGGTGGGATGGGGAGTTTTAAGCAGTGGAGTGAATGATGTGATATTTTAAAAGATCATTCGGGCTGGGAGTGGTGGTACATGCCTGTAATCCCAGCACTCTGCAGGCTGAGGCAGGAGGAGTGCTTTGCGTTCAAGGCCAGCCTGGAATACATAGCAAGACCCTGTCTCACAAAGCAAAACAAAACAAATAATAAAATGAAAAGATCATTCTGACTGCAGCAGCATCATGTGGATGTCATTGTGCCCACACTGGTGATGGTGGGTCTGTGTCTATCCTAACTTTGTGCCAAACCTGGTCATCCAGGTCCAACCAGAGCCAAATCCCTGTCCTTGAGGAGTAGACATCAGTAAAGATGTAGAGTGTCAGGAGATGAAGCAGGAAGACTCAGTAAGAGACAGGAGAGGAGCTAGGTACCATGAGGCAGGCCTGTCCCCAATTACTTGGGAGGCTGAGGCAGGAGGATCACAAGTCTGAGGGCATTCTGGGTAATTTAGCAAGACTCTATCTCAAATAAAACAAATAAAAGAATCTGGGTACCACAGGAAAAGGAGAGAAAGGACAGAGGAAAAGAAGAAAGGAAGGAAGTCAGCAAGCAGGCAGGCAGAGAAGACTTGGCGGAGGAGGACCTGTGCTCCCCAGCAGGGATGATACAGACAGAGAAGCAGCCAGTGCAAAGCCCTTGAGGCAGGAGGCTGCCTCATTCCAGGATCCACAAGGAAGCCAGTGTGCAGAACAATCAAGGCAGAGTGGAAGCGGGTGACAGCAGTGTCACAGGGCCATGAGCTTCAGGTTTTTGTGGTAGGGCCAGGAGGGAGGACTTAGATGTTTACCCCAGGTAAGGTGGGAGCCATGGATGGTTCTGCACGGAGGGAGGATGACTTGACTCCAGTTGACCAAGGTTCCTCTGGCTATATCCATGTCCCTGTCACAGTCTCCATCTGTGACTTGTCCTATCTACCTGTCTGGCCAGCACTCCCACCCAGGCCACCGGGACCTAAGACCTCTATACAATGAGGCCTGGATGGTGGCCCTGCCTGGTGGCACATTCTCCCCCAGTGTCCCTGATGGGCTGCGGCGGCTCTGACCCTGCCCCGCCTGCCCCCCAGTCCTCCTGCTCCTCCCAGGAGCGCCTGCACCAGCTGCCCTACCAGCCCACGGTGGACGAGCTGCACTTCCTGTCCAAACACTTTGGCAGCACTGAGAGCATCACCGACGAGGATGGCGGCCGTCGTTCCCCTGCAGTGCGCCCCCGTTCCAGGAGCCTCAGGTGAGTCTGGGCCCGGGGCCACACTGGGAGAGGGGGCTTATTTTGTTTGGTTTAGTTTGTTTTTTTGAGACAGGGTCCAGTAAGTAGTCCAGACTATCCTTGAACTCACTATGTAGCTCAGACTGGCCTCGCACTTGCGACGATCTTCGTACCTCAGCCTCCCAGTGTTGGGGTGACAGGCGTGCACCAACATTCCCGGCTGAGGTTAGAGGATTGTGGATGCAGGGACCCACAGGTCGGCTCGGAGGCCGGCTGCTGGACAGGACCGAGTTCTCTCCTTGCAGCCCCGGCCGCTCCCCCTCCTCCTATGACAATGAGATCGTGATGATGAACCACGTGTACAAGGAGCGGTTCCCCAAGGTGAGGACGGCGCCCCCTGGTGGCCGTGCTGGGCAACGCAGCCCCGCCCGCCCCCTGGTGGCCGAGGAGCGCGCCACCCTAAGGATCCTCCTGGACTAGGTAACCCTTGTTCTCCTTGGTCCTTCCAGGCCACAGCGCAGATGGAGGAGAAGCTACGCGACTTCGCCCGCGCCTACGAGCCTGACAGCGTGCTGCCGCTGGCCGACGGCGTGCTGAGCTTCATCCACCACCAGATCATCGAGCTGGCCCGGGACTGCCTCACCAAGTCCCGTGATGGGCTCATCACCACTGTGTACTTCTACGAGCTGCAGGAGAACCTGGAGAAGCTACTGCAGGACGTGAGTGTGGAGTACCCGCATCTGCGCTCAAATGAGGACCGGGCCCTGCCCCAAACACGCTGCCAGGCTGGTGTGGAGCTGAGGATTCGCAGAGGCACAGGAAGGACCTAGGGCTGGGGGAGGCAGGGATCTGGTCTCTCTCTCCTCCCTCAGCTCTTTACTCAAATGCCCAGCACACAGTAGTTGCTCAATAAATGTTGTTTGAATTAATAGAAGTCAGGCACGGTGGTGCACATCTGTCATCCCAGCAGTCGGGAGGCTGAGCCAGGAGGACCCTATAAGTTTGAGAACAGCCTGGTGCTGTAGTGAGACCTTGTCTCAAAAAACCAATCAAATATGAGAGATGAATGAAAAAAATGAGATTATGTCCCTTTCAAGGTAGGGACCATGGACACTCACTGTGTGCTAAGCCTTGAGCACACTAAGACGTCCCTGCCTGGAGATGCCCAGGAAACACGGGCATCGAGGACCTGATGACATCTGCAGACACTCAGGACTGTGGCTCCTGGGTGGGATATCAGGACTCCTTTGTAAAGTCCAGGAAGGTCTCCCTAAGGATCTGAAAATGACACTGGGGCAATGGTGACAAGCAAGAGATGCAGTGCAGAGAGAGCTGGAGAGAATTATGCCTATGCAGCTTGTGCAAAGGCCCTGAGGTAGGAAGAGAGCAACCCCCAGCAGCACAGGAGCCACATGATGGCACTGTTGAAAGCAGGTAGAGCTGGGAAACAGCACAGAAGCCAGTGTGGGGCTTTGAGAGTCAGGCCCAGCCCAGTCCCGAAGGGCAGCAACTTCATGTTGTTTTGAGCTTTGATGTCAGATCTGGGTTTCAGTCTGTTTTCTGCCATTAGGCCCACAGGACTCAGACCCCAGATGGTCTAGGTTTATATTACCTCCTGTGTGGCCTTTGGCATACTGTGGAACCCCTCTGTCCCTGAGTTCTTTAAAAAATGGGATTCTGTGGTGATTGTTGTGGCATGTGCCTGTAATTCCAGCACTCGGGAGGCTGAGGCAGGAGGATCATCACAACTTTAAGGCCAGCCTAGGCTACAGAGTGAGTTCAAGGCCAACCTGAAGTACATAATGAGACCCTGTCAAAAGAAAAGGAAAAAAAGAGAGAGAAATTCTGCTGGGTGTGGTGATACACAACTGTGATCCAAGCACTCAGGAGGCTGAGGCAGGAGGATCTCTGTGAGTTAACGATCAACTTAGATGACATAATAAGAGCCCCTCTGGAACCAAAAACAAAACACAACAAAAGAAGTTGAGCCAGGCTGACCTCATACTTGCTCCAGTCCTCCCTGCCTCCTCAGCCTCCCCAGCCCAGGGATTACCAGTGTGAACCTCCACCACAGCTGCCTAGGGCTGGTTTAAAGATAAGTTGAACTGGTGACAGTTTTAGGACTGTGCTTGCTACAATCCTCATCGTCCTTCTCAGAGTTACCGTGATTATTATTACTGTGGTCCTGGCCTCGCTTTCTCACCTATACAATGGGACGGTTTCAGCCCTGTGGGCTGGGCCGGGCCCCGGCTGGAGCTGGCAGCCACAGCTTCACCCTTCCTGTCCCCACCCCAGGCCTACGAGCGGTCCGAGAGCTTGGAGGTGGCCTTCGTCACACAGCTGGTGAAAAAACTGCTCATCATCATCTCTCGCCCCGCGCGGCTGCTCGAGTGCCTGGTGAGGGGCGAGGCCGGTGGGGGGCGGGGCAGAGGGCTCCCCAGAGCTCCAGGTGAGCACCCCCATCTTGCCCCAGGAATTCAACCCAGAGGAGTTCTACCACCTGCTGGAGGCGGCGGAGGGCCACGCCAAGGAGGGCCACCTGGTCAAGACAGACATCCCGCGCTACATCATCCGCCAGCTGGGCCTCACCCGCGATCCCTTCCCAGGTGCAGCTAGGGCTCCTGGGGGCATGGGGGAGCGGCCGGGCACCTGGGATCATTGTCCCTTCCCCCTAGATGTGGCCCACCTGGAGGAGCAGGACAGGGACAGCGGGGGCTCGAACACGCCTGAGCAGGACGACCTCTCTGAGGTAAGGCCGGGCTGGGTCTGCATCTCCCTGGGGCCCTCCCTGGGTCCTAGGTAGGCAGTGACTGCTGTCTGCCTCCAGCCAAGTGGGCTTCACTTTCCGCATCAGTGAGATGAGATTAATCATGGTGCATCCTGTCAGGGTTTGGTGACACACGCCTATAACCCCAGCACTCAGGAGGCTGATGCAGGAGGATCGAAGCGTTCAAGGCCAGCCTGGGTTAGCTGCTGTATTTCCCTGAAAATAAGACCAGGGCTTATATTAATTTTTGCTCCAAAAGATGCAATAGGATCTATTTTCAGGGGATGCCTTATTTTTTCATGTACAACAATCTACCTTTATTACGCACAAGAACTACATTCATGCCGTCCTTTTTGAAGCATCGTTGTGACTCCAAACCCTGAATTCCAGCTAGACTTTCTGGGGGCTCCATTTCCCGTGGAACCACTGGCCCCGACCTCTCATGTCCAGCAGGAGATCCCTCCTGAACCGCAAGGTTCTTGTCCCTGTCGCCTGCTCACAGGGCAGTGGCCCAGCTCTCGGGATTTTATCCCCTGGGTTCCTCCCCCAAGTCAGGGCCTCTTGCAGGCAGCTTCACAAAGCTTCCTCCAAAGCAAGGGTTAACAGAAGGCTTGGGAGCCGGGAGAGGCAGCAGTGAGAATGAAGGTCCACATGAAAGTGACAGAAACCAACTGGAATGTAGCTCAGTGGCACAAGCTCCTGCCTGGCAAGTGTGAGGTCCTGAGTTCAAGTCCCTATGCCAAAAAAAAAAAAACTCTAGAGAAAGAAGGTAACAAAAGATCGCAGGAGCCAAATCCAGAAAACTTTTCACACCAGAGCATTATAGCGTGTCTCTCAAGGCGCAGGAAGGATTCGTAGGAGATTCGTGGCGTGGCCTGTCTGCTCCACACACAGGGCGCTGGCCAAGCGCTGCCTTTGCACCTGCTGTGGACAGCGCCCGCTTGGCTGTTTGCAAACGCTTAGCTATGACCTATGCCATCATTTTAGTATGAGTGTCAGTAACATTATTTATTCATACTTAACTATATTAATATTATCTTACTCAGTATTCCATCTGGCTGACGATCTTAATGGCACATTATTTGGGGGATGTGGCCTACTTTTTAGGTAGGGCTTATATTACAAGCACCCTGAAAAAAATCATACTAGAGCTTATTTTCCAGCTAGGTTTTATTTTTAGGGAAATACAGTAGCGAGACCTTGGACCCCCCTCAAAAAAACCAAAGCAACCAAAAAACAAATAAACACAGAAACAAAAGCAAACTAAAGAAAGCAAATAGCCGGGCGTGGTGGCGCACACCTGTAATCCTAGCACTAGGGAGGCTGAGGCAGGAGGATCACTGAGAGTTCCAGGCCAGCCTGGGCTACAAAGTGAGTTCAAGACCAGCCTGAACTGCATGGTGAGACCCTGTCTCCAAAAGACAAAAATAAGAAAAAAGGAAAGAAAGAAAATCAATAAAAGTTTTTGTTTGTTTGTTTGTTTTGTTTTTGCTTTTTTGCAACAGGGTCTCACTATATAGTACAGGCTGGCCTTGAACTTACTATGTAATGAAGACCAGGCTGGCCTTGAACTTGCAGTGATCCTTCTGCCTCAGCCTCCTGAGCGCTGGGATTACAGACATGCACCACCACGCCTGGTCTTTTCATGGCCTTTTTGTCTGGCTTGTTTTACTTAGCTCAGTGTCTAAGACTGTTTTTATTTTTGTTTTCAAAGTGGTGACAACATTTATTACAAAAAGTAAGTGATGTTCCATGCCTGTAATCCCAGTACTCAGGAGGCAGAGGCAGAAAGATTGCTGTGAGTTCAAGCCCGGCTTGATTTACATAGTGAGTTCAAGGATAGCCTGCACTACACAGTGAGACCCTGTCTCAAAACAAAACTAAAGTAATCATGAAGAATGAGGGAGAAACCGGCTCTGCAGAGTAAACTTGGGCCGGGCTGAGTAAATGAGGAAACAGCAAGATAAAAGAACACCCTGGAGGGTGCAGGAGAAGCATAAGCGTTTCCTAGTGTGAGGAAAGCCACACTAGCTGGGCGCTTTTTATTTTAATTAATTTATTTTTGTTTTTTGAGACAGTCTATAGATATGTAGCCCAGCCTGGCCCCGAACGTACAGCAATCCCCCTGCTTCTACTGGGATCACAGGCCTAGGTCACCACACCCTGCTGGAATTCTTTTTCTTTTTTTTCTTTCTTTTTCGGGCTCTCATTGTTTCTCTGGGCTGACTGAGGTTCCCTTGTGGGGAAGGCTACATTTTGTTTATCCATCTTGTGTGACAAGAAACAAACCTCTTTCCCCCAACTCTGACACCACAGTTCATGCGTTCAGTTTCTGTGACCCAAGAGCAGTGGCCACCAGTCCTCTCTAGCACACAAGCTGTTCCATCTCTGTCCCTGTCTGCCTGCAGACACAGCTGATTCCACAGTCACAGGCCTGGTCCCCAGACTGTCCCCTGCCCCACCACAGTCCCCAGTCACCACCACAGGTTTTCTCTGTGCTTCTGACCCACCAGCCATAAACTGAGATCCCCACAACCCACTTCTTGCGATTAATCTGTGTGAGTGGGCTGGGGATGTAGCTCAGTGGCACTGTGTCTCCCTGGTAAGTGCAAGGTCCTGAGTTCAAGTCCTGGTACCTAAACAAAAACCGAAAAACAACCTGTGTGAGCAACTCACAGACCTTAGGGAAACAGCAGTGTCAACCAACTTATGACAAAGGATGCCAGGCATAGTGGCACAGGCCTGTCATCTCAGCACTCTGAGGCTGAGGCAGGGGGATCACAAGTTCCAGCCCATCCTGGGCAATTTAGTAACTTAATGAGAACCTATCTCAAAATAAAAAAATAAAAAGGGCTGGGGATATAGTTCAGTGCAAACCCTGGGTTCCATCCCCCATATCACACAACAAAACAAGACAAAAAGTACATAGAAGTATATGGAGGAGCCAGTTATGGCAGCGCACAACTTTAAACCCAGCAACGCTTTGGCAGACTTTCTAGATGTCTACTGGAGAATGCGTCCTTAATGTCCACATCGTATTTTCAAAATCCGAATTGGAGCTCAGCGAGGTGATACACACCTGCGATCTCAGCACTCAGGAGGCTGAGGCAGGAGGATTGCCATGAATTTGAGGCCAACTTGGGTATATAGGGAGTTCACCTGGACTACACAGGGAGACTCTGCCTCAAAAAATTAAAAAAATGAAGTCTCCTGAGTCAGTTTGTTTCACTGTTTCTGCACATTGATCCACCTGCACACACACGAACACACACACACACACACACACACACACACACCCCTTTCCTTCATACATATTTAAAAGAATCTCACTCTGCAGCCTCTTTGTATAATATTTTTAATAGATAATCAAATGACATCTCTCGAAGTTCTTAAAATATTTATCTGTAATTGTTCTTTGTGGGATTTGTCATAGTTTCACCCAGTAAGCCTTGTCAGTTGAGTGATTCAAACCTTCCGCTTCCCTGTGTTCTGCCTGACTGATCTACTACTTCCTGTTAAATCCTAGTTTTGAGCAATTTCTTGTAATTCTACCAGTTTTTGTGTCAGATGGTTTTAGCCTACATCACTAGGATTATACAAGTTCAACATTTTGATGCCTCGCAGATATTTTTGCAGAATACCTATGCAATTTTTTTGCTTGCCATTTTTTTGAGACAAGAGTTTTCACTATGAAGGCCAGTTCCAGCTGGCCTTCAACTCACTGTTGTAGTCTAGGCTGGCCTCAGAACTCCCAGTGATCCTCCTGCTTCAGCCTCCTAAGTGCTGGGGTTACAGGTGTGCGCCCCACGCCCGGCTGCAATCCTTGTTGTTCTCCCTAAGAAAAAACAAAACAATTTTCAAAAATGATACACAGTGAAATCAGGGCAAGGTGGCGCATACCTGTAATCCAAGCTCTCAGGAGGGTGAGGCAGGAGAATCACAATCTTACAGCCAGCCTGTGCTGCACAGTTCAAGGGCAGCCTAGACTACAAAGCAAGGCCCTGTCTCAAAAACCAACCAAACCAAATGATACACAGTAAAGAATGTCACTCCCACTTTTGATGTCAATTGTCCTGTATCCCTAAATATGGTGACATAGGTATATTTTGCCTCTTTTTCTTTTTTGGGGGGGTCAGTATTGAGGTAGAATCCAAGTGCTTTACCACTGAGCTATAGTCTCAGTGGTTTTTTAATTTTATTTTGAGGTTGGGATGAGTCCCACAGGCTGGCTTCAAATGTGCCATTCTCCTGCCTCAGCCCGTGGAGCCTCTGGACTGACAGGTGTGTGTTTTAAGCCTGCTGGGCTTAAAAAATGGGTGTCCAGGTCTTTGAGGAACCTTAGCATCCCCCCTAATTTTTTGAATTATTGTTTTGAAAATAAATGATTGTTTTGGTTTTTTTGTTTGTTTGTTTTCTTTTTGAGACAGAGTCTCACTATGCAGTTCTGGCTGGCCTTGAACTCACTTTGTAGCCCAGGCTGGTCTGGAACTTGCAAGGATCCTCATGCCTCAGCCTCCCAAATGCTGGGATTATAGGCGTGCACCCAGCTTAGTTTTTTTTTTTTCTTTTTTTGTATCTAGAATCAAACTGAGGGCCTTGCACTTGCCAGGCAGGCACTTGTGCCACTGAGCTATATATATCCCTGGCCCTGTTTTTGTTCTTTTGAGACAGCCTCAGCCTCTCAAATGCTGGGATTACAGACATGTGCTACCATGCCTGGCTTGGCTTTAGTTTTAGCAGTGCTAGATACTGAACCCCATAGGCTTACATGTGGTAGGCTACTGCTCTACCGCTAGGCTCTGCCCTCAGCCCTTTTTATTTTACTTTGAGACAAGGTCTCACTAAATCACCCAGGCTGGCCTTGAACTTCAGTCCTCCTGTCTCAGCCTCCCAAGTAGCTGTGATGACAGTCCGTTCTTTGTAACAGGGGCCCAAGAGTCCTTTATACGAATGCTCCTTGTGTGTTTATTGAAGTAGTTTCCCAGAGAGGGACATACGGATGGTTTTCAGTCTTGCCATGAGCAAGGTAGTATACATGCATGCACATATACAGCACACATCCACAAGCAAGGTTGCTGGGTGAGAGACAACACACGTTTGCACAGCTGACACCTATCAGAAGGGACGTACTTATTTAGTACTAGTAGCTGTATGTAGAGCTGTTGTACTGAGCTACACCCCCCTCCTTTTCTATTTTTCATTTTTAGGTAGGGACTCTCTAGTCACTAAGTTCCCCATGCTGGAGTCAATCTTGTGATCCTCCTGCCTTGGCCTCCCAGGTACTGGGATTTTGAACAGATACCACCACACCCAGTGAGATTTTTTTCCTTCTGTTTTTGAACTCTCACTCTAGGTCACATACTTGACTCATTTTTTTCTTCTCTTTACTTTTTAGGTTTCTTGTTAGTGATTTCTAGGAACTCTTTATATATGTACATGCTAGAGTGATTGTCCATTTGTAGGGGTTTTTTTTGTTTATTTGTTTTGGGTTTAGTTTTTTTTTGAGATAGGATCTTGCACTGGGCATGGTGGTGCATGCCTGTAATCCCAGCACTTGGCAGGCTGGGGCAGGAGGATCATTGGGAATTCAAGACCAGACTGGGCTACAAAGAGAGCTCAAGGCCAGCCTGAACTGCATAGTGAGACCTTGTCTCAAAAAGACAAAAACAAAAACAAAAAATCACCAGACAGGATCTTGCTATGCAGTTCAGGCTGGCCATGAACTCACTACGTAGCCCAGGCTGGCCATGAACTCACTATGCAGCCCAGGCTGGCCTCAAACTTGTGGCGACCCTCCTGCCTCAGCCTTCCAAGTGCTGGGATCACAGGCCTGTGCCACCATGCCTAGCTCTTCAAATCCTGACTTTGTCATACCCTCACTTTGGCACTTGAAGCATCAACTGACCTTCTGTGCCTGTTTCTCCATGTGTGAAACGGAGTATGAGAAGCCCTTTGCATGATGGTGGTGGCGGGGTCTCTGTCTTTCCTGCAGGGCCGCAGCAGCACCTCCAAGGCCAAGAAACCCCCTGGGGAGAATGACTTTGACACCATCAAGCTCATCAGCAACGGTGCCTACGGGTGAGCCACCCGGGGCTCTGGCGGGTGGGCAGGCTGGCATCCCAGAGGTGACGCTGGTCCTGTCCTCTCCGCAGGGCTGTGTACCTGGTGCGGCACCGTGACACAAGGCAGCGCTTCGCCATGAAAAAAATCAACAAGCAGAACCTGATCCTGCGGAACCAGATCCAGCAGGCCTTCGTGGAGCGTGACATCCTTACCTTTGCTGAGAATCCCTTTGTGGTTGGCATGTTCTGCTCCTTTGAGACGCGGCGCCACCTCTGCATGGTCATGGAGTACGTGGAAGGTGCGTGCTTGCCAGGCTGCAGGCGGCCTGGGCACCTGAGGGCTGCAGAGTGACTGGCTGACTTGTTCTTGCAGACAGGGTCTCACCATGTAGCTCAGGTTGGCCTTGAGCACAAGGAGATCCTCATGCTTCAGCTTCCCAAGGTCTGGGATTACAGGAGCGGGCCACCATACTCAGCCCTGCCTGTCTTCCCTATCTTTTCGTTGTTGTTTTGTTTTGTTTTGTTGGTTGGATTTTTGAGACAGGGTCTTGCTATGTGTGCTCCAGGCTGGCTTTGAGCTTGTGGTGATCCCCTTGCCTCAGTCTCGCCTCCAAATCCTGAGATTACAGGCATGCGCCACCACACCCATCTTACCTTCCTTCTTTACCCATCTGGCCATGGACCTGTTCATCAGTCAGCCCTGTTTATTTGTATCTATCTGCTTTTCATTTCACTATTCTGTGTAGATGCACCCGCCCAGTGACTGGAGACCCCCCAGCCAGCCTCCTTCCAGCTATGGTTACTTGCCCCCCCTGCAGCCACGCACCTGTTTTTTTTAATTAATTAATTAACTACCTTTTCTTTTTTACAGTACTAGGATTTGAACCCAATACTGGTACCAAATAAATAAATAAATAAAATGTATGGCCCGGAGTGGTGGTCACCCCTGTCATCCTAGCACTCGGGAGGCTGAGGCAGGCTGAACCCAGGCGCTCACTCATGATGCACCATGAGTGCACCAGTGAGCTACAGCCCCAGCCCTTTAAAAATATTTATTTCTTTGGAGACAAGGTCTCAGTATGTAGTTCTGGCTGGCCTTCAGCTCACTATGTAGCTCAAGCTGGCCTTGAACTTATGACGAACCGCCTGCCTCAGCCTCTCGAGTGCTGGGATGACAGGGTGGACCACCACTCCTGACTTTAAATTTTATTTATTAATTTATTTATTTATGTGGTACCAGGAATTGAGCTCAGGACCTTGCACTTGCCGGGCAGGCGCTTGTGCTGCTGGGCTATCATCACGGCCCTGACTTTTATTTTGAGATAGGGTCTCACTAAGTTGCCCCAGGCTGAGTGTGAACTCATGACCTTCGTGTCTCCATCTCCCAAGCAGGTGGGATTACAGGCCTGTACCCTGCCCCTGGCGTCTACCCATAATTACTCATTCATCTAAACCTGTATCTTCACATCCGTCTCACTCACCTGTTTATCTATCATCTATCTCTTACACCATTCTCTTTACCTCTCTCTGCCCCCTCTGTCTCTCTCTCTAATGGGACTTGAACCCAAGACCTTCGTACTGAGCTACATCCCCTTCCCATTTCGTTACCTTTTATTTTGAGGCTGGGTTTCAGTCAGTCACTCAACTGCCCAAGCTGGGCTCAAAGTTTTGATTCTCCTGCCTCAGCCTTCTTGAGTCCTGGGATGACAGGTGTGTGCCACCATGCCTGGCTGCTGTCTCTGTACTGTGCTATTATCATCGGTCTCATATCTGTCCTCTACTGGGGCGGGGATATGGCTCAGTGGTACAAGCACCTGCCTGGCAAGCACAAGGTCCTGAGTTCAATTCCCAGTAAGCTCCCCCACCGCAAAAAAAAAAAGCTGGTCTGGAGGCACATGCCTGTAATCCCAGCACTCGGAAGGCTGAGGCAGGAGGATCATTTCAAGTCCGAGACCAGCCTGGGCTACAAAAGTGAGCTCAAGCCTGAAGTGCATAGCGAGGACCCATCTCACAAAGATAAAAATAAATAACTATCACCTGTTCATTGTCCGTCTTCCCGCGACACCGCCCCCTGCCATTTAGCTGGTATAGATGGCCTCTAGTATATTTATACCGCGGGCTCCACTTACCCTCCGTCTCCCTCTCATAGCTGGCCAGGCCCCTCCCCGACCCCACAACTTACACACCAGCTCCACCATCCGCCCCGTTCTCCATTCATCACCCTGTATTTACCAGGACACTCCTGTGACATCACAGGGCACAGCTGTGCCACCTCCCAGCCTTAGCCAACCTTCCAGTCACTCAACAAACATCCCTTGTGCTCTCCATTGTGCCACCTTTGGCTTTAGGCGCTGCTTACATTCTGGTCCTCACGGGGGCCAGCAAGGACCAGGAAGCTGGATGAGGTGGCATTGAGGTGGCTGGCAGGAGCCTCTGCAGGGGCTTTGTTATGCCAGAGAAGGTGACCTTGGAATGTGATTTTTTTTTTTGAGATAGGGTCTCACTGTGTAGCCCAGACTAGCCTTGAACTCACGGCGATCCTCCTGCCTCAGCCTCCTGAGTGGGGACTTACAGGTGTGCCTCACTCTGCGTGGCTGGAATATGGATTTTGAGGAGCAGAAAAGAGCCAGGAGTCCAATTAAAGAGGGCAAAGGAGGATGTGAAGAGGGTGGGCTGACCATACTGGGCCTTTCAGAGCCCATATGGGACTGGATTTTATTCCAAATGCAGTAGAAGCCACTGAAAGATTTTAAGCCCAGTTGACATGGTCTAGCTTGTGTTTTAAAAAAATCCATTTGGCTTGGTGTGGTGGCACACAGCTGTCATCCCAGCTACTTGGGAGCCTTGGAGGGTTGTAAGTCCAAGGCCAACCTCAGGCAATTAGTGAGACCCTGTCTCAAAAGAAAATTTTAAAAGGGCTGAGGGTGTAGCTTAGTGGTAGAGCATTTGCATAGTATGTGTGAGGCCCAGGGTTTCATCCCTAGCACCAAAAACAGAAATCCATTTGCCTGCCCTGGAGGGCTGGAGACCAGGGTGGTGGAGATGATACCAGCCCAGTGATGAGGGTGGAACTGAGAGACCTGTGTGGTGAGTGCATAGTCAGAGTACTGTCCGCAGCACCTCCTGGGCATGGGCGAGCGCTTAAGTATCATTCACAAGTCACCCCAGCTAGGTGTGGTGGCGCAAGCCTATAACCCCAGCACTCAGGAGGCTGAGGCAGGAGAATCACTGGAAGTTAGAGGCCAGCATGGGCTACATAGTGAGCTGAAGACCAGCCTGAATTACATGGCAATACCCTGTCTCAAAAAACCAAAAAACAAGACCAAAGAAAAGTCACCACAGCCGGATTCTCAGCATAAATTGGATGTCAGAATCACGTGCGGTTTGGCTAAATGCAGATTTCTGCACTCTGCCCTCAGAGTCTGAAACCATCTAAATCTAGCTTTAAAAAAAAGGAAGGAAACAAAGAAATGTATGGATTCATGGGATCAAACAAATCACCACCACCTTCAGGAATGGCCATATCCAGGTGCTTTAACCACACCATCAGGAATCTCTTATCTCCTGGAACTTCTCTCCATGCCCCGCATGTATGGGTTTCCTCCAGACAAGTCCTAATGCAGATCCCAGATTCCATCTATGAGTTTTCCAACCTTTGTCATAAAAGAACAAAAATTCTGAGGGTTACTTCCTGGAACAACCTGCCCTGCTGACTCCGGCACTATATCTGGCAGGAAATCCAGCACTTAGAAGCAAAGGGGGCAGTGGACATTGGGGAAGCTACGGTATCAACGTTGGGACCAGCATGATAGCTCAGTGGCAGAGTGCGTGTCTAGCACGCATAAGGCCCTGAACTCAATTCCTAGCAATGCAGAAATAAAACAAGCTGGGTACAGTGGTAAGGTGGTGCACAGCTGTAATTTCAGCACTCTGAGAGGCTGAGGCAGGAGAGTTCCAAGTTCAAGCCCAGCCTGGGGTATGACTTAGCAAGATCCCATCTCAAAAAGAAAGGAAAGAAAGAAGGAGAGAAAAAAGAGAACAGCCTGGAAAAGGGCAGCTCCCTGAGAGACTGAGGAGGATGAAGGTCCCTCCCTGGGCCTCAGTTTTCCCCATCTACAAATGGGTACAATAGAGCACAATTACTGGTGCTATGTCGTATGGTCAGCTCTGGTCCCAGGCTCCTCCTGTCTTACATGACCTTGTCACCTGGCATGCAGGCGGTGACTGTGCCACGCTGCTGAAGAATATCGGGGCGCTGCCTGTGGAGATGGCACGCATGTACTTCGCTGAGACTGTGCTGGCGCTTGAGTACCTGCACAACTATGGTATTGTGCACCGTGACCTCAAGCCAGACAAGTGAGTTTGACCTCACCCATCCTTTCCTCCCTGCCCCTGGGGGAGTTGAGCTGTGGCCCAGCCCCAGAGGAACCCCCCCTCCCTTGTGTCTGCAGTCTGCTCATCACCTCCATGGGCCACATCAAGCTCACCGACTTCGGGCTGTCCAAAATGGGGCTCATGAGCCTGACCACCAACCTGTATGAAGGCCACATTGAGAAGGACGCCCGGGAGTTCCTGGACAAGCAGGTGTGTGGTGGGCGTGGGGGTCCCGAGGGTGGAGCCGCCCGGCAGGACCCTGGGGACCCACGCCCCGGGGTGGGGGTGCGGCTGTTGCTGGAGGTCCCCCTGCGGCCAGGGCGCGGGCTGACCGCCTGCCCCCAGGTGTGCGGGACCCCCGAGTACATCGCGCCCGAGGTCATCCTGCGCCAGGGCTATGGGAAGCCGGTGGACTGGTGGGCCATGGGGATCATCCTCTACGAATTCCTGGTGGGCTGCGTGCCCTTCTTTGGGGACACTCCGGAGGAGCTCTTCGGACAGGTCATCAGTGGTACGTGCCTCCTGCGTGGCTGGCTGGGCCCCACAGCCCCGGAGCCACCCTCAGCTCCATGGTGCCTTGCAGATGACATCCTGTGGCCCGAGGGGGACGAGGCGCTGCCCGCAGATGCCCAGCTGCTGATATCCAGCCTCCTGCAGACCAACCCGCTGGTCCGGCTAGGGGCAGGTGAGGCCCATGGGTGGGGAGCAGGACACCCTGAGCTCTGGCCAGGCCGGGGCGGGGCCCTGGGGCAGAAGTCTGCAGGTGACAGACGGGTGGCCATCGATTCTCACCACATCCCTTCTCTCCCAGGCGGAGCCTTTGAGGTCAAGCAGCACAGTTTCTTTCGAGACCTGGACTGGACGGGGCTGCTGCGGCAGAAGGCCGAGTTCATCCCCAACCTGGAGTCGGAAGATGACACCAGCTACTTCGACAGTGGGTGGCGATGAGGCCAGATGGCGGAAGCTGGGGGGAAATTTCTGGGGACCCGGATGAAGTAGGGGCTGGTGGGGGCGAGGCGTATGGGCGTGGCCCAGCTCAGGGGTGGGGCTAGAATGAGAGCTAAAAAAACTAGGTAGGAGCCTGTGCATGGCACAAGCCTCGTCTTAGCACTCTGAGAGGCTGATGGCAGAGGATTCCAAGTTTGAGCACAGCCTAGAGTCTTTTTAGTGAGACTCTGTCTCAAAATACAGAATTTTAAAAAGGGTTGGAGATGTAGCTCCATGAGAAGGCAGGCCCGGACATCAATCCTCGGTACCAGGCGCGTGGACAGGTCAAAGAGCCAGAGCTTGGAGCTGTGGGTGGAATCTGAGGGCGTGGCCTCTCTGGGGCGGAGCTAGGCCAAGGGTCTGGGACCAGGGCTGGGGACCGAGCCTGGACCCTTTGGAGCAGGAGGCAGAGCCGTGGCCTGAGCTGCAGGCCTGGCTGGAACCTGGTTCTGCTCAGAGGTGTTGTCGCCTACAGTCAAGGCCCGCACCCCTCCGCAGCCCGCTCCGACAGGTATCACCACGTGAACTCCTATGACGAGGATGACACGACAGAGGAGGAACCCGTGGAGATCCGCCAGTTCTCCTCTTGCTCCCCGCGCTTCAGCAAGGTGGGGCCAGGCTGGGCAGGGATGGCGAGGCTGTGGGGAACAGACAGAGGTGACAGGGGACAGCACGGTCCCAAGGCCCGTCAGATGGACCGTTGCTGCGGAAGGGGAGTCAGGGATGGTGACGCGGGGAGACAGGATGAGGGCTTGAGGGACGGGAACCTGGAGGGTCATGCAGAGGCCTGCCCCGGCGTGGGGCTAGGTCTTGGCCTGGTAGAACCAGGGCATACCCCAGCACTCCGGGAGGCAGGAGGACTGTAAGTTTGAGTCTCACCTAGGTAATTTCTGATTCAAAATAAAAAAGATCTAAAAGTAAGGGCTGAGGATGTAGCTCGGCGGGAAGGCTCTGGGTTCCATCTCAGCATCAAAGAGAAAAAAAAGGACAGGGAATGGGGCAGAGCTGAACAAGAGGGATGCTGGGCCCCGCCAGGAGCGCGCCTGGGAAGGGCGGGGCTAGATGGCTGGGGCGGGGCCAAACTTGTACGTGGGCCTTGAGTCACCCGGGCGGAGTGTGGTTTTGGTGGGTCCAGGGTCAGGAAGCTGAATGGGTCTGAGCAAAGGCAGGACCCCTCTTGCAGGTATACAGCAGCATGGAGCAGCTGTCTCAGCACGAGCCCAAGACCCCGGTAGCGGCAGCAGGAGGCAGTAAGCGAGAGCCAAGCGCCAAGGGCCCGGAAGAGAAGGCGCCCGGCAAGCGGGAGGGGCTGGGCGGCCTGACCCTGCGTGAGAAGACCTGGAGAGGGGGCTCCCCCGAGATGTGAGCAGGGCAGGGCGGGGATGGGGGCGGGGCACAGGGGCGTATCTCCGCTGATCGCGCCCCCTCCGCAGTAAGCGCTTCTCGGCGTCCGAGGCCAGTTTCCTGGAGGGCGAGGCCAGCCCGCCGCTGGGCGCGCGTCGCCGGTTCTCTGCGCTGCTGGAACCTAGCCGCTTCAACGCCCCGCAGGAGGATGAAGATGAGGCCCGGCTGCGCAGGCCGCCCCGGCCCGGCTCTGATCTCCCAGGGTCACTGGAGGCGCGGGCGTCTAAAGAGGGGGCTCCAGGGGAAGGCGCCCCCAGTGCCGGGGACTCAGAGGCCAGTGAGTCCCGCCTCCTGTGCCTTTCCCAGTTCCCTAGTGGCGGTATATTCAGTGCATAGTGAGGCTAGTGCTCTTTATAAAGATATCATATGCTATTGCTTTACCAACGGGAGATTTCATTAACGTGAGAAACACCCACGTCCCAGCCCAAGAGTGACACGCACAGAGGCCTTCCTCCTGTGTATCACAAGCGACTCAGACTCCGCACGCTCTGCTCAGATGCAATTCACAACACAGCAGCAGAGGGACGTGCGTGGGACAAGCACTTCGGGCAAAGGGACAGCATGCTTGAAGTCCCTGGCAGCAGACCGACCCCTAACCCACCTACTCTCTTGCAGTTGAACGCCCACGCCCAGGTGACCTCTGCCCACCCTCAAAGGAAGGGGACCTATCAGGTCCTAGGGCCACCAATGACCTAGTTCTGCGCAGGGCGCGGCACCAGCAGCTGTCAGGGGACCCGACCGTAGAGAAGCGGCCTTGTCGAACTGGGGGCAAAGTCATCAAGTCAGCTTCAGCCACTGCCCTGTCTGTCATGATTCCGGCAGGTAATGCTGGCCCTGACTGCCCTGGTGGCCCCAATTCAGAGCCAGGTCAGGCCAAAGACAATACTATGTTTTCCTAGTGCACAGTGATTGATTCCAGGAGGGACCCATGAGAATCTGCTCTGGGACTTTCCCTTGGGAGGAGGGAGGAGCAGATACTGGGGCACTCTGTCTGGTTGTTCCTGACATCTGACCATGGTTCTGTATCTGCAGTGGACCCGCATGGAAGTTCACCCCTAGCTAGTCCTATGTCCCCGCGATCACTCTCCTCCAACCCCTCTTCGAGGGACTCCTCACCCAGTCGGGACTACTCCCCAGCCGTCAGTGGACTCCGTTCCCCCATCACCATCCAACGGTCAGGCAAGAAGTACGGCTTCACACTTCGAGCCATCCGCGTCTACATGGGTGACTCGGATGTCTACAGCGTGCACCACATCGTTTGGGTAAGCACTCCCAGCTGGGGCTTGTATTCAAGGGTGAGGAGGAGATAAATATCTCAGGATGAGGGGCAGTTCAAGTTCTGAAGCTGTGCAGCATGAGTGAAATTCTTTTGTGACTCCCTCTTTTACCTACCTCTCTAGCCCTTGGTTTCTTCATCTGTAAAATGGGGAGAAAATGCCTCTTTGGTAAAGTGTCATGAAGACCCTAGTGCAGGCCAAGCCGGGTGTGTGGCACATAAGCTTATTACCAATCCTGCTACCTTTGTCCCCAGCACGTGGAGGAAGGGGGTCCTGCCCAAGAAGCAGGGCTCTGTGCGGGGGACCTCATCACTCACGTGAACGGGGAACCTGTGCATGGCATGGTGCACCCTGAGGTTGTGGAGCTGATCCTTAAGGTGAGAGCAGAGAGGGTGCCACAGGTGGAAAGCGGCTGGGTTCCAGGCGGCCCCTGCAAAGCGTTCCTTGCCTTTTTTCCCCAGAGCGGCAACAAGGTGGCCGTGACCACCACACCTTTTGAAAATACTTCCATCCGCATTGGGCCTGCCAGGCGCAGCAGCTACAAGGCCAAAATGGCAAGGCGGAACAAGAGGCCCTCGGCCAAGGAAGGCCAGGAGAGGTGGGCGGGGCCCCAAGCAGTCCAGGCTCTAAGCAGTGGGCGGGGCCAAGGCGGTAGAGGCCCAAGGGAGGACCAGAGACTCATCGGTAGGGACCGATGAGTTAAGAGGAACTAGAAAAGTGCAAGGAGTCAGGACAGGAAACTGTGCCCATTTTTTTCTTCTTTTTTTAATCTTTTTGTTTTGTTTTGTTTTTGTTTTGCGGTACTAGGGATCGAACTCAGGACCTTGTGCTTGCCAGGCAAGCACTTATACCCCAGCCCCTTTTTTTAATCTTTTTGAGACAGGGTTTCCCTAGGCACTTCAGGCTGGCCTTGAGCTCACTTTGTAGCCCACGCTGGCCTGGAACTCACAGTGATCCTCCTGCTTCACTGACCTCCTGAGTGCTGGGATTACAGGAAATGAGCCACCACGCCCGGCTGCATCTTCTAAGCCAAGCAGAAAGCACTGTGGGCGGGTGGGCAGTGGAGGTAGAGTCGGGGGAGGAGCGGGTCCAGTCACAGGTCCTGCCCTGTGAGATGTGTTTGGACAGCTAGCCTAAGAGATCGCTATCGGGAATGAGTGTGCCTGCCAGGACTGTGCCAACTGAAGCAGTCATGCTTGGCTCAAGGACTGCATGCCGATAAGTACGCTGCTATTTCCTGCTTGTTCAAACACCACGGAGTGAGCTTTCACACCTCAGAGCTGTGACACACTTTCATGGGGCTACTGTGGTACAGAGTGTGTGGCCTCCCTTGAGCCGAATGTCTTTCTGTGCTGCATATCTGTAATTTCCTCACCGATTGGAGGTGGATGGGACCCAAAGGATGTTTGGTTTTATGTATCGTTGTTGGGTTCTGGGGAAGCAGCCCAGGGCCTCCTGCATGTGAGGCAAATGCCCGTGCACTGCGCTATACTCTCAGCCTCATGAGTGTTGTTTTGATCAGTGGGTTTGGCCTGGACACCAAGTGGGGATCTGAATGAGATGAGCCAGCTAAGGCTGTCAAGTGAGTGAATCCTATGAGTGGGTTGCCGCAGAAGGAGGGCCTAGGGAAGTGGGGAGGCGGAGGAATTGGTTTTGTTTGGATCAGTGTTTCTAGCCTCAATGGGGCATGTCCAGAATGGATGAGCGGAACAATGTGGGACGGGCCCCCGGGAAGTTCTTTCTGCCTTGATTTATAGATTGTAGCTAACCTGTAGAGATGCCTGTCATCCTAACACCGGAGAGGCCAGAGGATCACTGTGAGTTCGAGGCCAGCCTGAACTTGATACCAAGACCCTGTCTCAAAAAAAAAAAAAAAAAAAAAAAAAAAAAAATATATATATATATATATATATATATATATATGGGTTGTAGCTCAAAGGGGTGGGTGGTTACAGGGGCTGTCTTGCTGCCCAGAAGTGGGAGGAGCTAAGAGCTCTGGAGGCTGGTCAAGGGTAGGTGGCCATCTCCCTGTCCCCAGCAAGAAGCGCAGCTCCCTCTTCCGGAAGATCACGAAGCAGTCGAACCTACTGCATACGAGTCGCTCACTGTCGTCACTGAACCGCTCGCTATCGTCCAGCGACAGCCTCCCGGGCTCCCCCACGCATGGGTTGCCGGCACGCTCGCCCACGCACAGCTATCGCTCCACGCCGGACTCCGCCTACCTAGGTAGCTCTGCACCGGGCACCGTGTGGCACGGGGTGGCGATGCTTGAGGACCTCCCTGAGCCGCACGCCCTCTCTGGCCCGCAGGTGCCTCGTCTCAGAGCAGCTCACCCGCCTCCAGCACGCCTAACTCTCCGGCGTCGTCTGCGTCGCACCATATCCGGCCCAGCACGCTGCACGGGTTGTCACCCAAGCTACACCGCCAATACCGCTCCGCACGCTGCAAGTCGGCCGGCAACATCCCGCTGTCGCCGCTGGCGCACACGCCGTCTCCGACGCAGGCGTCACCGCCCCCGCTGCCGGGCCACACAGTGGGCAGCTCTCACACCACGCAGAGCTTCCCAGCCAAGCTGCACTCGTCACCGCCCGTCGTGCGCCCTCGCCCCAAGAGCGCAGAGCCCCCGCGCTCGCCGCTGCTCAAACGCGTGCAGTCAGCGGAGAAGCTGGGTGCCTCGCTAGGTGCAGACAAGAAGGGCGCGCTGCGCAAGCACAGCCTAGAGGTGGGCCACCCCGACTTCCGCAAGGATTTCCACGGGGAGCTGGCGCTGCACAGCCTAGCAGAGTCCGACGGCGAGACCCCGCCTACCGAGGGACCTGGCGCTACGCGGCAGGTTGCAGTGCGCCGCCTAGGCCGCCAAGAGTCGCCCCTGAGTCTAGGCGCGGACCCGCAGCCGGAGAGCACCCCTAGACAGGGGACCTCGAGCAAGGACAGGGAGTCCCCTGGTGGCGGGACCGACGCCTGCACCCCACCCCGCACCACCACCCTCGGCGCCCGGACCCTGGAGCGGGACGCGGGCTGCACGCGACACCAGGGTGTGCAGACAGAGGACGGCGTGGGCGGGATGGCCAGGGCTGTAGCTAAGGCGGCCCTGAGCCCGGTACAGGAGCACGAGACCGGCCGGCGCAGCAGCTCTGGGGAGGCCGGCGCTCCCCCAGTACCCATTGTAGTAGAGCCTGCAAGGCCTGGGGTCAAAACCATGGCACCCCAACCTCCAGGCATGGACCCCAAGGCACTGGCAGAACCTGTGACCCAGGCAACGGTGGCACCTGAGGCCCCATGGGGCCGGGAGCGCTGGGTGCTGGAGGTGGTAGAGGAGCGGACCACACTGAGTGGACCTCGCTCCAAGCCCACCTCCCCCAAACTCTCCCCGGAACCCCAGGCCCCAACACCAGCCCCTACAAAGAATGTACCCAGCAGCATTGCAGGGTCCCCAGCGCCACCCACTTCCCTCCTGGTCCCCAGCACCAAACCTGACGCAGCCCTCAGCTCCCGCGGCCCTGCTGAAGCTATGCCTCCAGTAGGCTTGACCAAAAAAGGGGTGTCCAGCTCTGCACCCCCAGGCCCATAGCCAAGGAGCCCATTGGTCCTTCTGTACAGCCACCTGTATACATTGTACACATATAAATAAAGTGCGTCTGTACTGCGTGAGTTTTCAGGATGCACTTTCTTCCCTGGCAAATCAAAGCATCAAGTGCACCTGTCTCCTTGCCCCTGGACTGGTTAGGGGAGAAGAGGTGGGCTCCTAGGATCCCGAACTTCTAGTTTGTCACCTTTCACCTGCTGTCCCCGGCCCTTAAGAACAACCAAGGAAGGCAAGAGTGGTGGCTACAATCCCAGCACTCAGAGGCTGAAACAAGAGAATCTCAAGTGTGAGCCCAGTGTGGGTAACTAAGCAATTTAATGAGGCCATGTCTTGGGGAAGAAAAAAAAAGTCTGTTAATATTGTTCAGTGTGAAGGCCCTGGGTTCAGTCCCCAGCCCAAACACAACAAAACAGCAGAAAGTAAAGGTCGCACACTGATCTGTATCCCATGCCCACTGGAAGAAATGTTAACAGCTTCATTCACCAATTTCCTTTTTTCCTCAATAACCTTTTCTTTTTTTTTTTTCTTTTTGAGACAGGGTCTTGCTCTGCAGTTCAGGCTGGCCTTGAGCTCACTTTCTAGCCCAGGCTGGTCTCTAACTCGCACGATCCTCCTGTCTCAGCCTCCGGAGTGCTGGGATTACAGGCGTGCGCCACCACGCCCGGTGATTCCTCAATAAATCTTGAGTGGTACATGATAGGATTCCCATTCTGCATATGAATGGGCTGAATGACAGACAGGATAAGGCACATAGGAGGGGATGACTTGGGATTCAAGCTCAAGTCGTGCTGAGCACTTGCTTAGCATGCACAGCCTGGGTTCCATCCCTACCACTGCAGAAAGAACAAACTCAAGTCTAGACTGGTTCCTGAGCCTCTGTTCTTTGCTCTCCTGGGTTCCTGCCCCTGGGGTCACCCTTACATGGATTGAAAGCCTTCACCAGAGGCTGAAAGGCCTTCCAGAGGACTGGCAGCTGGGTGCACAACGTGCCCCCGCCCCGATGCTCCTCTCCGTGATTCCGATTCATGTCACCTATGCAGGCCCACTGCTGGCCTGGGGCCACACACCACTTGGAGTGGTCCTCTGTGGAACTGAAGGTTGGTCCACGGGGCCCAGGGAAGCTTATCTGATTGACATTCAGAACTTTCCAGGGACCAGAGCAGTTGGATGGTAGGATACCTGGAGAATTTGGCCAGAATTGAACTTGCAGGTCTGTGCCAAGAGCTTCTGCCAACCAGCCAGAGTACAGATCTGCAGAGAAAGGAAAAAGTATAGGTGGGGCGGGGCAGGGCCCCTCTACAGATTCCCTAGGCCATGTCCCTTCTCTAAGGTCAATTCTCAGCAAGTCCAGAATGGCATCAAGAGCTCTTACCAAATCCTTTTGTGTGCCTTGTTTCATTCATAGCAATCCTTTAAGGTTGGTGCCCCCACTTTTTTGATGAGTAAACTGAGGCTCAGGTTAAGTCATATATCACACACAGAAGCCGATATGTGGATCCAGCTGTGTTGCTTGTGTGCCTCTCATGTGATTATGGTTTCCAAAGTGACCTGGTCCCTGTCCCTAGCTTGCCCTAAGTCCTGGACCCACCAGACAACCCTTTTTGCAAAGGAAGAGCTTATCGTTGCTCAGCCACCCGGCTCACCATCTCCAAACCTTCCAGCTTTGGCAAAGCTCTGGAATTTAGCGCCTGCCTGTGACGTGAGTGTCACACTGTGGTTCCAGGGCTCCTGGTGAACGTGTTGGCCCTTGGCCACAGCCATCAGGTCAGGGAATTCCTGGGCAAAGATGCCATCCAGGTTGAACTTATAGACAAAGGGGAAGATGTAGGCCAGCTGCCTGCCTGGAGCACAAGTGGAAGAGGAAGCTCAAGGCCGTATCCCCACCACTTCTCACCACACGTCCAAGCCTCACCCTGGCCTGACTCTACTCACCAATCTCTGTGAACTCGGTGAAGGGAAAAGACACACAGATTAGAGTCTGCCCATGGGGTTGGGCACTGTGAGGCCAGGAATATGCACCAGAGGATGGAGGTGGAGGGAAGTGTGGCACACTGTGGATCAGCCAGAAGCCTCCTTCTCGGTCCAGGAGCATGGTGCCTGAAGCAGAAGAGGGAGGTGTGGGGGGGTGCTCGAGCTTCCCCTCAAGCAAACTCATCAGCAAACAGAAACACCCTCGGTTTGCAGGGGGGTTGGACAGGGTGCTCACAGGAAATACATTCAGTCTTGTCAGAGTCCAGACAGATCCCCACACTCTGTGCGAGTCAAAAGTTACCTTTCAGCCTGGCACTGTGGTGTGTGCCTTTCATCCCAGAACTCTGGAAAGCTAGAGCAGGAACACTGAAAGTTCGAGCCCAGTATGGGTTTAGGAAGACTGGGTTTTTTTGTTGGTGGTGGTGCTTGGGTTTTTTTGTTTTGTTTTTTGTCTTTTTGAGACAGGGTCTCGCTATGCAGTTCAGGATGGCCTTGAGCTCACTTTGTAGCCCAGGCTGGTCTCGAACTCCAGACGATCCTCCTGCCTCAGCCTCCCAAGTGCTGGGATTAGAGGCCTGCGCCACCGCGCCCAGCGGGCCTCCCTTTTTAAAAAGAATCAAGGATGTAGATCAGTGCTAGAGCTCTGAATCCAATCCCTGGGACCTCAAAGCCCTTTTGGAGCCTGAAATCAAGACCTCACCCTTCGCATGCCCATGGCTGGAAACGTCCGGAGCCCAGGCCAGTGTGGGTGGCTGGTCATTGTACAGCAGGAAGGCGAGCTGGGGACAATGGATGCGCATCGTGAAGGTCCCCCTGTAGCGGAGCGCCCCAACCTCCCTCCCGTGTCTGGCTTGCCCCCCACCTGGCTGGCGTTGGCCCGATACAACGGCTGCAGGCTGCGGCCCATGGCACCCTGGGAGCTGTTTATGGGCCCCACGCCATCGCGCCAGCCCCCAGAGCTCCCGTCCAGGTAGCGGTAGCGCAGGCCCCTCCACGCCTCATTTCCGGGGCCACTCCCGGCCGGCAGCTTGTAGATCACGAACCTGCAGGGTGAGAAAGGGCGGGAGTCTGGAGGCGAGAGAAGGGCCAGGCTCCCTGCAGGCACAGCGACCCAGTGGCTGCCCGCTGTGCCTGCTCTGCCTGCCCTCGCTCACCAGTCCACAGGCTGCCCCGCGTCCCCACGGCAGCGCAGCGCCCCGGCAGGGACCCACAGCAGCGCACCCAGCAGCAGTGCCACCAGGGAGACCATGTGGCTGCGTGGAGGAGCCTCTGTGTGTCGGGTCATGGGCGCCGGTCACGGGAGCCGGTCACAAGCCCCAGACGCACCTACTTCCTCAAACTAACCCAACAGGCTGGACCGGAGTGAGGCTAGAACTCGCCCACGAACTGGGGCAGTGATTTGCACCGAAGCCTCCGGCACCGGAGGCGGGGCTTCCTTCCGGCCCACAGGCCCCGCCCCTTCCAGGACCAGTGCAAACCGACTCCACTCCAGTGAAGCTTCATCCTGACCACGCCCCTTATGGCCAAGTCTCGCCTCCGATTGGTCTCCTTGAGCCAATAATCTCCCGCCCCTCTGTAGCTAATAAGGATGCTAGCTCTTCCCTAACTTCTGAATCGGCATGATTTGGTTTCTTTTCCTTTCTTGGCTTAGGACCTAAGCCCAACTCTCGTTATCTTTGCTCTCTTAATGGGCACTCCAGGTCCTCCTTTTCATTTTGCACGTCCTGAGCTCCCCTTGAACTAGCGAAGGGGTCGCTTTGCACTGTGGTTGGGCAAAGGGTGATGAGGCTTTGGGGTTGGGCTGAGGGTTTTGTTTTGTTTTGTTTGCGGTCCTGAACATTGAACCCAGGGAGTTTTGCACTGAGTTATGTCCCGAATACTTTTTAAATTTTTTATTTTGAGACAGAGTATCGCTCAGTTGCTGCCCTAGCTTCCCAGAGTGCTGGTATTGCAGGCATAGACTAGCACACCAGGCTCTGGCTTAGCGCTCTTAAATGGAGGGAGACCGTGAACGACTCTGGGTTCAGAGCCAGAGACCCGGGGATTTGGGCGGAGTAGGGCAGTGGAGAGCTTTCCCTAAAGAAGCGAGGGGGTGTGGCTGAGTTGTAGGACATAAATTTGCCCGCCCATTCCCCTATCCCCTATATTGGTACAGCCTCCTCCCAATTTGCAGCACCCAAACTCCAGAGTCATGCCAACGCTGAAGGGCGTTTTGGGGGGACCCATAACCATTGATGTGGAGCCTTTGCTGACTCAGGCTCTGGGAACGTCTCCCCGTCTCTAGCTCTCCAGGGCTGCCTTGGCGCTGGTCTGAGGGCTCATCTGAGGCCGCTGAAGTGGGGGTCAGTGTGGCCGTCCTTGTTTCCTGTGTGACTCCCCGTGGCTGGGGATGTGGAGGGCGGTTCCCGCTGCAGGTTCCCCAGGTCTGTCTCCGAGTCACTTCTGAATCTTGCAGTGGAGGAGGCCGCGAGTGCGGACGTGAGTCCAAGCAAAGGTCTGTCCTTGGGAATCAGCCCTGCACCAATCCCTCCTTGCTCCGTGCTTGTCCCTGGCAGGATCCAGCCCCGGGGCGGGGTCACAGGTGTCGCTTCATGTGCAGAGCCAGGTGGTCCGAGCGTGAGAAAGCCCGCGGGCAGAGCTTGCAGCGGAAGGGGCGCTGGCCCGTGTGTTTCCGGTAGTGGCGAGTCAGCTCATCAGAGCGCGCGAACCTCCAGCCGCAGCCGTCCCAGGAGCAGGCGTAAGGCTTCTCCCCTGAGAGGCAAGGAGGAACTGAGTGCCAGCGAGGGACCCACCGCATCCCTGGGTCCCTGCGTGTGAAAGAGGCCACCACTCGGTGTGGGCCAGGACCAGGGGAGGCAAAGGGTCATCTAAGGTGCAGGATTTAAGGAGGCACTAGCTACCCAGTGACCTGGACCCTTCTTCCTTATATCTGAACTGGCGCTCTCCCCCTTCCTGGGCCCAAGCCTGTCCTCTGCACCCCTGCTCCCCCGCTTCCTGCACCCTAGACCCTTGCTCTTGCTCCTTCTACTGCCCCTCTCCTGCTTTCGGTCCAGTCCTGTTTCCAGCTCCTTCCTTCAACTAGGGTGCCCTCCAGCTGCTGCCCAACCTTGTCCCTGGCCTTGGTCTCAGAACCCCCAAATCCTCTCCGTTTCAGGCCCCGCCTTTGGCCTGTTTTTGGACAGTTCTCATTAAGTTTTTATGTTGCCCAGGGTGGGCTTGAACTTGAGATCTTCCTGCCTCGGCCTCCCAGAGTGCCTACCTCCTATGTCTTCTGTCTGCCAAGTTTTCCCTCTTACTCTTTAGTCCTGTGTGGAGGTCTAGGCCTCATTCTCCTTCACAGATGCGGCCATGTAAACAGAGGTGGTCGCCTGCCTCACCGCCAGGGCTTCAGCCACGCCTTCTGCATTGTGGCCCCACCTCCATGCCAAGCAACCCGCAGTCTAGGCATACTCCTTCCTGGCCATGGCTTCCGCGACCCTGACATTCCAAGCTAGCATCCTCTCCGAAGTCCCTCCTTTCGCTCTGCCCCCTACGCTACGCGTCCTGCTTTCTGCTCTTTCTTTGGCTCCGGTACTGAAGCTCTGTCTCCATCCGCCTCCTGTGTCGCTGGCCTGAAGTCTGGGTTTCCCCACTGAGCTTCTAGGAACCCTCCACCCTCACCCAGCCGCGTCTCTTGCTCTGCGACTTCTGGACCCGCCGCCTGTCCCGGACTTTGCCCATGGCCCCTCCCTTCCCGTTCCCTGGCTGCACCTTGCGCCCTGCCCGCGCGGACCCCGGCCCCTCACCCGTGTGCGTGCGCAGATGCGCCTTCAGGTGGGAGCTCTTCGTGTAGCTCTTGCCGCAGCCCGGGTACGCGCACGTGTGCGCCGCCTGCCTCTTGCGCGGCCACGAGCGCCGGCTGCGTTTCTGGGGGGCGTCTTCGGTGATCACGCCGGGGTCTCCCGCGATTCTCACGAGTCTGGCGCCCACCGCCCCGGTCCCCAGACAGCCCAGGAAGGAGGGGGGCGTGGCGGGGCTGGGCGAGGGCGCCGGGTGCCTGCGGAAGAGCTGGAAGTGGCCCTGGTACTGGGGCGCCGGGTACAGCGGGGCGTACCCTGGCAGCAGCCCATAGGGGGCGCCTGGGGCCGCGGGCAGTGTAACCCCGGCTGGCGGGAAGAAGTTGCCCGCGGAGCCCGCCACCGGCCCCGGGTACACGGGCTGCAGGGCCAGCGCCTTGGGCTCGGGGCTGGGACCCGGGGCTGCAAAGGGATCCGGGGCGCGCACCCAGCCCGCTGGCTCCTCGGGTCCCAAGAACCCCGGCACCAGGCCCGGGCCGCCCGCATAGGCGCCCAGAGTCTCGGGGGGCGGAGGGTACTGCACCCCGGTTGCCTCGGTGGGGCTCAGGGCGGCGCAGGTCCGGGGCGCTCCGCCTGGGTCAGGGCTGGGGAAGCTGCTGAGGAAGAGATCCAGGTCCCAGGTGGGATCCGCGTCTCTGTCGTCATCTTCGTCCTCCCCAGGCGCGTCCTCCGACTCCGGGCTTACGTGAAGGGGCGGCACCGTGGGGTCTGGGGGACCCGGGCCCAGGTCCTGCGCCTCATCCAGGCGCCACCACTGCGGGAGGGAGCGCAGGCTTGAGGCGTGCGCAGATCCCGGGGCGCCTCGCCCAGGACCCAGGACCCGCCCAGCACCGTGCGGGTCCGTCACCCCGAGGGACAGTCTGGCCAGAGGCTCCCCAGAGGAGTCTGGTTTGCCTGTCTGTCCTCACACTGCCTCGCTCAGCTCGAGACAGAGGTCGATCAGGTCTGGCTGGAGACAGGAGATAAGACTACCATTATCGAGACCCACATTCAGGGTGGGGGCAGGGATAGCTGAAGGGGGAAAACAAAAGCCCAGCCCTGACTCAGTTTCCCCGACCTTCCCCCTTTTCCCCATCTCCCGATCTTTTCCTGAACCCTGGATTTCTCCCAGGCCCCTTTACTGTTTCCGTCAAACAGCTGGGACACGGCCCCCCTGAGCCTACACCCATAGGGGGTTTAGCAGAGAGCCTAGTTGGATTTCATTACAGAAATAGGCCACACCTGGAAGCTCCAACCCCTGACCTGGACAGATGGGGGACCCCAAAGCAAGATGCAGGCCTAGTTCCCAGGCTTGATAGTCCAACCCTGGTTCCCTGGCCCACCTGGCCCCCGCCTGACCGCACCTTAAGGAAGTCCTCCGGGGTGTCGGGGCAGGGCCCCAGGGTGGTCAGCGTGCTGATGGAGGGCAGGGCAGCCTCAGCAGTGGCCATGGCTGGAAGGTGCCCACCCGGGCCTCAGGCCTCTGCTCCTGTGGCTGCCTCGTGGGCTCTGAGGCTCACCCGGCCCCTTGGAGGGCTCCTGTCTGCCCTCAGCTGATTGGCTGCAGTCCCTGATAAGGCCCAGGCAAGGCGGGGGGTCACCACTTCTGGGGAATAGACCTCAGCCTGTTTAGAGCTGGGCCTTAAAGACAGACCCTATATCCAAGGCCAAGTCAAGATGTCAGGGGTTGGCAGGTCCTGGGGCCGGGGGTTCCAGGAGCCGGGTAAACACAAGCAGAGTCCCCAAGAAAGCACAGGTGTGGGGGCCTGCTCTCAGTTTACCTTCCTGGAGAAGGGGTGAGACACGGAAGGAGTATTCTGGGAAGGAGCTATGGGACCCTGTATCCCCTAAGTGAGGCCGTACAATTCTACCCCTCCCCAAAAGACAGCCACCAGTGTGCCGATGGCGGGACTTGGCATGAGCTCCCTGCAGTGCATTATCAGCCATGCCAGATGCTGGAGGCTGCTATCAGGTGGGGGCCCCAGAACAGCCAAAGCTCTGTCCCCTGGTGCGTGGGAGGGCTGGGGGTTGGGTCTGCACATTCCTGTGGCTTTAAATTGCCTGGTTGTGAGCTCCCAGAGTCTGAGCCCCTCAGTGGGAGGGAGCCCCTGCCAATTAGCCCACCACTGCCTACCGAGGAGGCTCCAGGGACACCCTGTGGGGGATGAGGCTGGTGGCATTATAGCTGCTGCAGGAGAGGGGGACAGGGTACCTATCGATCACCCAGGCAGCACCTGACCTGCAAGAGACTCATACCCTGCCCTGGCTACTGCTGGATTTGGGCCCCATATGAATAAGGACCTGATGTTCTAGTAGAGGCACCCTGACTCTGGAGGCCTGAGCCCAGGCAGGGGACATGGACACATATTGTTGATACATAGCTCATAGCCACACGCAGCCATGCAGCTGAGTGGCACAGGTTGCTTGTCCAGGGCTGGGGATGTAGCTCACTGGCATAAGCGCCTGCCTGGCAAGCACAAGGTCCTGAGTTCGATTCCCAGTACCACAAAAAAAAAAACCACGTTGCTGGTCCCTCAGCCACATAGACTACACGACCTCTGCATATAGATAGTTGCCCCTTGGTACTCACAGGGGGTTGTTTTGGGACCCCTATGGATACTAAAAACTCTTAAGTTCCTTGTATTAAATGGCACAGTATTTGTGTAGAAACCATGAACATCTCCCTGCAGACTTTAAATCAACTTCAGATTAGTTGTGCGTGTGTGTGTGTGTGTGTGTGCGCGCGCGTGCACGTGTGCACACGTGCACATGAACACCCATGTGTGGTGCGAAGGACAGCCAGGGCCTTCACACTGAGCTGCATCCCCAGAACTTTTCTTTTTTCATTGTGAGACAGGATCTCGCTACGTTGCCCAGGCACTTCCTGGCCTTTCCATCTTCCTGCCTCCATCTTCTGAGTAGTAGGGATAGCACCACACTCAGCTCTCTAAAGTAATTATAAGACCTAATACCTCATAAGTGCTATGTAAATAGTTGTTAAATGTATTGCTTAGCATAACAATATAATAGCCATGAAATTCTGAGCACACAGACTTCATCATGACAGACAGCGCTAAGACACTGATACAATTCGGCTACAGGGGATTGCCTCTTCTGCAGACATCTCTCACAGAACCTTTCAGTGGAGATGTCCATTACACAACCTGAAGTCCTTCCCCATGTGGGGCACAAAATCAGAAGCAGCCAGGCCTAGACACAAGGAGATTCCTGGATATGTTCTTCTACCACTATTTTGTTGTTGTTTTGAGATAGGGTCCTGGTGTATCGTTCAGGGTGGCCTCCAACTCACTGTGTACCCCAGGCTGGCCTTGAACTCCTGGCAACCCCCCTCCCTCAGCCCTCAAAATTAGAGGCGTGTGCCACCGCATCCAGCCATCCTGTAACTACTGAAGACGCACTCAATCCCATCAATCACTGCAACAGCCTCAGACACAACATAAAATATGGCCACATACTCATCCCAGGTAGGCGTATATGATAATGTAGCTGCATACGTAGCTGTACATCATAAAATCAGTATTCCACACAGCGCCAAGCAAAACCGACTCATTACATGGGTCACACCGCCTGCCGCTGACACAGTACGTAATTAAGGCACATAATCACGTAGATGCCACTGTCCACCCATAGAGGGCGCACCCATCCAGTTCTGGCAATCCCTTTTAAAGACATCCTGATGGTCACACAGCTGCGCCAGACATGGGGACATCACCACAGAAACACAACTGGAGTTAGCGTGCTACACGTGTCACACAAAAAGACAGAAAATGTGTGCTCTGGGGAAAAGGAAGAGGACAAAAAGTAGGGGGAAAGCCAGCTTGATGCAACCACTAGGATAGCTACAATTTTTTTTTCAGTTTCTTTTTTTTTTTTTTTGCGGTATGGGAATCGAACTCAGGACCCTGCGCTTGCTAGGCAAGCGATAGCTACAATTTTTAATATGGGAAAAATTTTTTTCGGTATTGGGGCCCGAACCCACGGCTTTTGTGCTGCCTTTTGCCCTCTGACACTTTTGTTTTGTTTTGAGGCAGAATCTTGCCAAACTTCCCAGGCTCACCTCAAACTTGCAATTCTCCTGCCTCAGCCTTCCATGCTGCTGGGATTTCAGGCTTGTGCCACCACACCTGGCTCAAAATAATTTTAAAAAATAAAAATGAAAAATGGAAAATAAGTATTGGGGAGGATGTGGAGAAACTAGAATCCCCATACCCTACTGGTGGGGATTTAAAATGATGTAGCCACTAGGAAAAACAGTTTATTAGTTCCTTAAAAAGTTAAACATAACACTGCCATTCTACTCCTAGGTATATACTCCCAAAATAAATGTGTTCAAACAAATAAAGTAAGACCTTGTTTGCAAGCATAGATTCATTCAGGAAATATGCTTATAATCTACAGCACTTGTATCTCAAAGCAAATTTCCCCATAAGAATTAATCAAAACTTACCAGGCATAGTGTCACATGCCTGTAATTCCAGTACTCTGGAAGCTGAGACAGGAGGATTGCTGCGAGTTTGAGAGCAGCCTGGGCTACACAGTGAGCTCAAAGCCAGCCTGAGCTACACAGCGAGATCCTGCCTCAAAACAAAACAAACACTCAGATGATTTGTCCCACAAACCAGAAATATTCCTATAAAATTATTACAATACTATAATATAGTACCAAAATTAAAAAATACAAAACTTAAAGAAAACTAAATAACCTATACCTACCTTTGAAAGCCTTTGTGGCTTGTGTGAGATCCGAGAGAGGAGGTTATTGTATGAGACAACTTTCACCATCACTAACAGAATCACTGCTGTCTGTTAACTCAGTGGACTTTTTCTTTCTGTGCAGTGTTAACAGGGAACCTATCCAGTGACAGTTCCTTTTGCCTCCTTTTGAGGATTTCACAAAAATTGTGACGTTGAGCGTTGAGCGGGACATGGTGGCGCACGCCTGTAATCCCAGCACTCGGGAGGCTGAGGCAGGAGGATTGTTGTGAGTTGAACACCAGCCTGGGCTACAGAGGGAGCTCAAGACCAGCCTGAACTGCATAGCGAGACCCTGTCTCAAAAACACACACATGCACACACACAAAAGTGACATTGTGTTGTTATTAAACAGACTTGTTAATTGCACTGCTACAGCTTCATTCAGGTGGTGCTTTTATGCACAGTTTTAAAGTTTCCCGCATTTTACACATGTCCCTAATCTCGTTTGAAGTGAGGGATTCCCCCACCTTTTTCTCTGCTTCTGCAGAGAAGATCTCCTGCCTAACCTCTTGCTGTTGGGAAATGATCACCCACAATCCGAAGGCGAAAGAGAAAAGAGAGGGAAAGCAACATTCGGTTTAGTTGTGATCGTGTGACATTCAGTGTCTTATACTCCTATTGCAAGACATTGCTTGTTTATCAAGTTAAAATTTATTAGAAGCCAGGTGAAGCCAGGTGTGGTGGTGCACGCCTGTAATCCCAGTACTTGAGAGGTTGAGACAGGAGGATTGTTGTGAATTCCAGGCAAGCCTGGGCTACAAAGTGAGTTTAAGACCTACTTGAACTATATACTAAAATCCTTTCTCAAAAAAGCAAAAAAGAAGTTTTATTAGAAATGTTTGGTTCTCTTGCAGAACAAGTTACTCCCAACCCAAGGTTTTACTGCACTTGTTCACAATTCCCAGGAGGCTCCCCAGTGAATGGATGGATAAACAAAATATGACCCATTCACATAATGGAATAGTACTCAGCCATGACAAGAAACAAAGTGGGGCTGTGGGTGGGGCTCAGTGGTCAAGTATTTGCCTAGCATGCCCAAGGCCACCCCCACATCTCCAGTATCTCCCCCTCCCCCGCACACACACACACACACTGCCTGTGCAGGGAAGAAATGATATATGTTACAACTCAGATGAACTTCAAAAACATACTCATCAAAGAATGAAACCAGTCACAAAAGATCACATATTGTGTGACTCTGTTTATGTGTTCAAAATAGGTAAATTCGCAGAAAGTGGATTAATGGTTGCTAAGGGTTTGAGGAGGGGGCCTGGAAAGTGGTAATGGTTACAAAGTCTCCTTTGGGGGTGACAGAAATGGTCAGGAACTAACCAGGCACGTTGGTGCATGTCTGTAATCCCAGCAGCTGGGAGGCTGAGGAGGAGGATCACAGGGACTGCAAGGCCAGCTTGAACTGCATAGTGAGGTCATGTCTCAAAAAAATAAAACATGCCAGGCGTGGTGGTGCACACCTGTAATCCCAGCACCCAGGAGGCTGAGGCAGGAGGACTGTTGCAAGTTCAAGGCCAGCCTGGGCTACAAAGTGAGTTCAAGGCCAGCCTGAACTGCATAGTGAGACCCTGTCTCAAAAAGAAACAAAATAATTTTTAAAAATGTTCAGGAACTTAATAGAGTTGGTCATTATAGAAAACTGTGAATGTACTAAATACTATTGAGTCATATGGGAATTTCACCCACATAAAACAAACTGGCCAGAAACTGGAGTGGTTTTTCTAGAGAAGAAAGTGGAAGTCTCCCCAGCTCAGGGGAAGGAACTGCACAGGTATGCCTGGCTCTTCAAGCTGAGGAGGAGGGCAGGGTCTTGGTGGGTGAGGGGAGAGGGGGCCACTCAGCTGGGCGATAAGGCTCCTGGGCATAGGTGGCCAGGAGGGGCCAGAGACTCACCAGGGCAGGGCAGTCTGAGCTTCGAATTAGACTTTCTAGTGTGCCTGTTGTCGCTGCCCCTGCGACCCCCAAGGATGGGAGAACTACAGCAGCAACACCAGCTCCAGGGCAGCAGGCTTCGGGCAAAGGAGGAGATGGAAGGAAGGAGGCCAGGAGCTTTGGGAGAACGCACCAGACACACAGCAAGGCAGAACCCTAGACACTTCTGGTGGGGAGGGATGCCCTGCTGTGTGGGTGCTGGAAACTTTTTACTTACTCCTCTAGTACTGGCAATTGAGCCTAGAATACTCCACCATGGAGCTACATCCCTATCCTCCCACTCCTCCCCGTTTTGTTTGTTGGTTTTTTTGGTACCGAGAATCAAACTCAGGACCTTGCCAAGCAGGTGCTTGTACCACTGAGCTATATCCTTGGCCCCCCTGCCCCTATTTTGAGATTGAGAGTCTCACTATGTACTTCTGTGTGTGTGTGACTGTCTGTGTCATGTTTATAACCGAGTAACGGTATCTGTAGGTGTGACTGGCGCTGTGCCTGTGAGTGCTGTGGCTAGGATAGTGGATCAGTGTGCATCTTGTGTTTCTATGTGGTTGTGTTTATGTGGGATCTGCCTGGAATGTTGTATAATGTTGGCACTGTGTGTGTGTGTGTGTGTGTGTGTGTTGTGTGTGTGTGATTATTTCTGCATAGCTGTGTGCTCTATTTTGTGGGATTGTGTGTTTCTATCATGTTCTATGACTCTGGCTGTGTAGGAGGCAAAAGGAACTGTCACTGGATAGGTTCCCTGTTAATACACAGATGTCATGGTTGAACTTGAACTCACTATATAGGTCAGGCTGACCTTGAACTTGCACCAATCCTTCTGCTTCCCAAGTTCTTGGATTACAGACGTGTGCCACCATGCCCGGGTTCCTTTTTATTTTGAGAGAGAATCATACTAAATTGCCCAGGCTATTCCTGAACTTGTGATCCTCCTGCCTCAGCCTCTGTGGGATTGTGCAGCTGCTCCTGGTTGGAAAAACTGTATTTGGTTAGTAAGGATGAGAAGGGCCCAAAGGTGTGAAGGTCCAGAGATAACTCAGCCTCAGACATCTAGGGCTATGCAGGCCAAGGCCTATGCTCAGACCCAAGCCCACAGTTGCTTCCCTCACACTCAGTGTGCACCAAATAACAACTCCTCACAGGGTTGATGGGAGTGAGCAGAGAGGCCGGGTATGAGAACCAGAAGACCCAGGTTCTGGTCCTGGCCTCTGCTCTACACTTGACTCACCATGATGTTGATTAAGGCTCTCCTGCTCTTGCTCTCATTTTCATACTGGGAAATGAACCCAGGGCTCTTATACTGAGCTCCAGGTCCAACCCTTTTTATTTTTTATTTTTAGACAAGTTCAGGCTGGATTTAAACTCACTGTGTAGTCCAGACTGGACTCAAACATAACAGCAATCCTCCTGCCTCAGCATCCTGAGTGCTAGGATGACAGTTAGGTGGCACCACACTCAGCCTAAGCTTGAAGTTTTGATCCTCTTGCCTGAGCCTCTTAGGACAGTGGGATGACAGATGTGTGCCACCTCACCCAGCAACCTTCTGCTCCCTAAACTTTACTTTCCCTCATTGGTAACGGGTGGGTCATGGTAGATGTGTGACTTTCCGATGCAGAGATGATCAAACACTAAATTCAGAGATTCACATGCACACCATGCAAATACTCATAAAAGAGACCTAGGTAAACAGAGCTGCTCACTAAGGTACACACAGATGTCATACTTGGGACACAGCCGCACACACACAACTGCACACAAATTACATAGATGCAAACAGATACACAACCAGACATCTGTACAAACATCAAGTCATAACATCACAAAGGACTGGAGGTGTAGCTCAACAACAGAGTGTGTGCTTAGCTTGATTCCCCGAGCATGCACGCGCACACACACACACACACACGCACACAACTCCAGAGAATACCCACACCTACAGAGAAAGCCATCAGACACAATACCACACAAACGCGCTATCACATGGAATCCCACTGTACCAGCCTGCAGTCACACAGACCACAAAACCATGGGCAGCTGAGGAAGTACGTGTCTGTCACGCCAGCACTTGGGGGTAGGATTGACACAAGTTCAAGGCCGGCCTGGGCTACACAGTGAGTTCAAGGGTGGCCCAAACCACATGGTAACATGGTGTCTCAAAAAACCTAAAAAAAGAGAAGGAAGAGGAAGAGGAGGGGAGGAAGAAATCGCTGTACTTACAGACACAGTGCTGAGTTTACACAGGCACACAACCACCCACAGTCAACAGACGGAAACACAGCCCCAAGACATACACCCCTCTAACCACTCACACATAATCATATACATAGACTGGCTGTCTCAGGCAGAATTACAGGACCACAGACACACTTACATGGCGATATACAACACAAGCACACTCCTGGTTAGGACAGCTATTAACAGTGCCACACTCACATACAATTATAATCAAAACCACAAAACACAGCCAGAGTCATAAAACATGATAGAAACACACAATCCCACAAAATAGAGCACACAGCTATGCAGAAATAATCACACACACACAACACACACACACACAGTGCCAACATTATACAACATTCCAGGCAGATCCCACATAAACACAACCACATAGAAACACAAGATGCACACGGATCCACTATCCTAGCCACAGAACTCACAGGCACAGCGCCAGTCGCACCTACAGATACCGTTACTCGGTTATAAACACAACACAGACAGTCATACACACAGTCACACATACTACACCTGCTTCCAGAGAAGGTAGCAGACAAGGGGAGCGGAGATTGCTCATCGGAGCCGCAGCCTCCCTCCCCAGGACTCAGGTACAGGAGATCTCAAAGTTCGGTGGCTTGGTTTCCCGGACTCTGAGTCTTAACTTCTGGATCCCTACCTACACCTGCTCTGCAACTAGCTAACCAGGAGCCTGTCGAGCCCTTTTTAGGGCCAATCAGAGCAGAACTATATCTAGCCAATCGCGTTAACGTATTCTCTTGTCGCCCCTTTTCTGTTCAGCTTCTTAAAGGGGCTAACGTTCCTCGGCTTCAGCGCGCACGCCTGCATCGGCCAGCAGCCATAGCCCTTTTAAAGGTCGAATCACGAGGAGCCAAGGTTCTGGGTGCAGTTCTCTTGGCTCCGCCCATCTCTCCTGCTGATGTCAACGCCTTCTTTTGTTGCACTGTGGACTTTGAGGTGAGCCCTGGGCCCAAGTGAGGAAAGCTCGGGACTCGGGACGCCCCGCGGTTCCCGCTCCTCCGGTACTGGTTGCAGCACCCCCACTCCGCCTGTATGGCCCTGAGAAGCGTCGCCGCGCGGTTGCTGAGCCGCGGGCCCCCCCGCAGCATCCGGCATGCGTGGGGCTCGGCGGCGGCGCACACAGGTGAGTGCTGGCGGGAGGGGGGGACTGTGCCTCGGGGGTCTTCCGGCGTGACCTTCCCGTGCTGTGTTTGCAGACAAGGATGGGAGGATACAGCCAGCCGGCCAGGTGTAAGGACCCCCAGGTCGTGCCACGTGGCCCGGGAGCTGACTGGCTGTGCCCAGATCTGGAAGCCCAGGGGGCGGGGCTGGAGAAGAGTCGCCTTCGTTGTCCTTTTCTACGAGACGCCGGGGTTGGGGGTGCTAGGTTTGGGAGAGGTTACGCGGTGTGGCCAGGGTGATCCAGCCCCTCACTTCGCCAGCCTCGCGTCCGGAGTTCGACTGGCGGGACCCCCTGGTACTAGAGGAGCAGCTGAAGGCGGACGAGATCCTCATCAGGGACACCTTCCGCAACTACTGCCAGGAGCGACTCATGCCGCGCATCCTGATGGCCAACCGCAACGAAGGTGTGGACCAGTGGGCGGGCCGGGCTCCAGCCGGCTGGGCCAGACCTGAACTCCCGCATCCATCCCTTCCTCCGCAGTTTTTCACCGGGAGATAGTCACTGAGATGGGGGAGTTGGGTGTGCTGGGACCCACCATCAAAGGTAGGGATGCGCTCCTCTCTGTGTGCTAAAAATGCTTGCGGAGTCCTGAAAAGCCCCTTTCTTACCCTGAGCCAGGGTCCAGGTGTGTAAAACGGGGTTTAGTCATTCCTCCTTCCGGGGCGGCTTTGGGAACTTAGTGAATAAACTTCCAGGGGTCAGCCCCCTGCCTGCCTCCTGGCTTCCCCACCCAGCTCTGCCAGTGTGCTCTCTGCGCTCCTGCAGGGTATGGCTGTGCTGGGGTCTCCTCCGTGGCCTATGGGCTCCTGGCCCGAGAGCTGGAGCGGGTGGACAGTGGCTACAGGTCCACGATGAGCGTGCAGTCCTCGCTTGTTATGCACCCTATCTACGCCTATGGGAGCGAGGAGCAGCGGCAGAAGTACTTACCCCGGCTGGGTGAGCGACTGTCAATAGTTTTTTTTTAGATGATCTTGCTATGCAGTTCAGGCTGGCCTGGAATTTACAGCAACCAGCTGAGATTACAAGTGTGCACCACTGTGCTCAGCTGAGCAACTGTCCATGGGCTAATCAGTTTTTTTAGTTTTTTTTTTTTTTTTTTTTTTTTGGTATTAGGAATTGAACTCAGGACCTCGTGCTTGCCAGGCAGGCACTTGTGCTGCTGAGCTATATCCTGGGCCAGGCTGATCAGTTTTGAGTGGGGCCCTTAACCTGGTGAACCCTGTCTTGTGCCTTCAGCCAAGGGGGAGCTTTTGGGCTGCTTTGGGCTCACAGAGCCCAACTATGGAAGTGACCCTGGTGGACTGGAGACCAGGGCCCAGTACAGCCCAGCAAGCAAGAGCTATACCCTCAGTGGGACCAAGAGCTGGTAAGGAGCTGGGCAGCAGGTAGGCGGTGGGCGGGCAGGGCAGCAGCCAGAGCCCTCACTGACTGCCCATCCCCAGGATCACTAACTCACCGGTGGCTGACCTGTTCATAGTGTGGGCTCGCTGTGAGGATGCCCGCATTCGGGGCTTCCTGCTAGAGAAGGGGATGCAGGGCCTCTCGGCCCCCAAGATTGAGGGCAAGTTCTCCTTGCGGACCTCGGCCACAGGAATGATCATCATGGACAGTGTGGAGGTGCCAGAGGAGAACATGCTGCCTAATGTGGCTGGCCTGGCGGTGAGTGTTGGCCCTGGGACCAGCATCATTCTGCTGATCCACCTTGCCCAAGTGGGGCCGATGTGGTCATGGTGATTCTGAGGCTCCAGCTTGCACTTATAGGCGTCTTTCTGACCTTTGTACATTGACCACCTACATCTGAGACCAAATCCAGATCCCCGGTGGAGTTGCACTGTGCAAATCCAGAGTAAGTAGGTGGCTGAGTACAGTGGTGCAAGCCTATAGCCCAGTTACTGAGTAGCCCACCCTGGGCAACTCAGAGGGATCCTGTCTCAAAATAAAAAGTTAAAAAGGCCTAGGATATAGCTCAGTGGTGAATGTCCGTGAGTTTGATCCCCAATACCACAAAATTAGAAATAGATAGACAGCAAGAAACAGGCACAGAGAAAGGTGTGCTGTGCCTGAGCTCTGGCCTAGGTCCCTGTGTGAATTAAATGGCTATTGTGTCTGGGTGGGGCTTTCCATTTAGGGTTGGTTCTATCTGGGTACAGTGGTGCACGCCTGTGATCCCAGCTACCAAGGAGGCTGAGGCAGGAGGATGGCAAGTTCGAGGCCAACCTGGGCAATTTAGTGAGACCTTATCAGAATAAATAGAACTGGAGGAATAGCTCAGTGGCAGAGCATTTGCATGTAGCTGTGGGTTCCATTTCCAGCACAGCAATGCACAGGGGCGGGTTGGTTCTGCACAGGCCCTCTCAGTAGCTCTTGGGAAGGACTGAGCTCCCCTCAACCCTACAGGGCCCCTTTGGCTGCCTCAACAATGCCCGCTACGGCATCACGTGGGGTGTGCTGGGAGCTGCTGAGTTCTGCCTGCACACAGCCCGGCAGTACACCCTGGACAGGTACATGGGGGTCCCTGTCCCCAGGCCTAAGTCCCGTGCTCTGTGAAGTGGCCTGTGAAGCCTGTCTGGGCAGGGGTAGGGCAGCTCCAAAGGCTTCCTGGGCAGCAGGATGCTGAGCCAGGGGTTGCGGGGAGTGGGTCTCCCCCTAGCCCCTTCCTGACTCCCCACCAGGATCCAGTTTGGTGGCCCCTTGGCCAGGAACCAGCTCATCCAGAAGAAGCTGGCAGACATGCTGACTGAGATCACGCTGGGGCTCCAGGCCTGCCTGCGGCTGGGCCGCCTCAAGGACCAGGACAGGTCAGGGCATGGGCAGGGTGGGCCAGTTGTACCAGAGGGCCCTGTGTGCCCAGGCATAAGGTCCTACCTGCCTGTCCTGAGACCCAGGCTTCAGTGGTCTCCCTGGAGACTTGGTGGTGGCATGAAGGAGTATCCCCCACTCCAGCTGGCTTTGCTCACGGTGTTGGAGACCCACTGCTTGCTGTATGCATGTGCCACTCCCAGGGTCACCCCAGAGATGATCTCCCTCCTGAAGAGGAACAACTGTGGGAAAGCCCTGGACATCGCTCGCCAGGCCCGAGACATGCTGGGTGGCAATGGGATTTCAGACGAGTATCACGTGATCCGACATGCCATGAACCTGGAGTCGGTGAACACCTATGAAGGTAGGGCCAGGCCTGGGCTGGGGGCTTTGTGCCTCAGTGTCTGGAGAAGGGGGCCATGATCCAGCTGTCACTGAATGGGGGGGTGACCTGAGGTTGCTCACCAAGCACTGCCCAGAGGTCCCATTAGGCCCCGTCTCCCAGTGTCCACTGTCAGAGGAGGGACAGCCTGTGAGGCATCCCCGAGGGATGTGACTCCCAGTGGGCTGGTGGACCCTGGGAAGTGAGAGTGACATGTGGCAGCTCCTCCATTTATGTTCAAGACAGAACAAAAGGATGAGTGTGGTGTGCACACCTTGGAGCTAGTAGTGATTCCCACAGGGGCCTAAACCCCTGGTTTGGTGGGCAGACAGACATGGAAAGGTGAAATGATGGGCATAGTGGCATACACCTGTAATCCCAGCACTAGGGAGGCTGAGGCAGGAGCATCTCCATGAGTTTGAGGCCAGCTTGGGCTACAGTGTTTAAGGCCAACCTGAACTACATAGTACACTCCTGTCTCAAAAAATAACAAAAACAAGGCTGGGTGTTATGGTGCACACCTGTACATGGGAGGCTGAGGCAGGAGGATTGCTACAGGTTTGAGACCAGCCTAGGCTGCATATTGAGTTCAGGGGCAGCCTGAACTACACAGTGAGACCCTGTCTCAAACAAACAAACAAGATAATTAAAAGATAAGTGCAGTGAGGCATATTGGACATACCAATCTCAGTACTGGGGTAGGCTGAGGCAGGGGGATTGCAAAGTCAACTCCAGCCTGGACAATTTAGTGAGATCTATTCTCAAAATAAAAAATAATAAAAAGCCTGAGTATGTAGCTCAGTTCAAAGACCACGGGTTCAATCCCCTTTACTAAAAAGACAAAACAAAACAAAATAGAATCCAGGGAACCATGGGGAGATCAGGTCCCCAGGCAGGGAAGCTTCTGGACAGAAAGCACGTGCAAGAGCAGATGTGACCAGGTGCTGGAACTTGGAAGGTCTGCAGCCCCAAAGTATGTTTCTGTCAGGCCACTGCACAGAACATCCAGCAGCACTGAGGGGTGGCGGCCCAAAAGTGTGGAGATGACCCCGAAGATAAGCACAAGGTCTTGCACAGCAGAGGGTTGGGCCAGGTATAGGCTGCAGGAAGTAAGCAGAATTATCTGACTCTGAAAAGGCAGCGCAGCCTCCACCTTCTGCCCCAGGAAGCAGGGGAAAACAGCATAGATGTGAGGGAGTGCCGTGCAGATGCTGTTTCAGGGTGGAGATCCGCAGGGACAGTCCACGGCCTTTCTCCTGTTTGCTTTCCCACGGCCCCCGGGGGGATAAGGGCTGTCATGTCTCAGCTGATATGGAAGGAAGCATGGCAAGTAGAAAATCAAATGTTTAATCAACTTGCAGGCTAAGGCTGGGCCCACAGTGGGGGCTACACATGCTGCATCTTGGAGTTTAGCATCAGGAACTTTGGTTTTTTGGGGTTTTGGGTTTTGTTTTGCCCAGTTGCATTATAGAACTATAGAACTACAGAAAATAATCTTAGTGTGGTCTGAAGGTGGGCTCTGAGCCTTCTCTGGGTGGCTGTCACTAGGAGGTGAATCTCTCGGTCATCGGTCAGCATTCAACATCTTTGTAGATCTGCTCTTCTAAAGTGGTGGCCTGGGGGACATGAAGATGGTGTAACAGCAAGTTAGAAGCTGGGAAACTTCCAAACTGAGCTGTATTAATCTTGTCAGGTACGGCCGACATCCACGCGCTGATCCTTGGACGGGCAATCACTGGAATCCAGGCATTCACGGCGGGCAAGTAAACCCACAAGGCACCAGAGCCGCCTTCCAGGGAGATGCCTGCTTCACCCTGGCACTGCATGGTCCAGGCTGACCAAGAGGTGGTGGACAGCCTGACTTCCACAGCGGGAAGTGAGAGACACCAACCAGTAAATATCAACATCGCTCTTCGAAAGGCATCTAGATGCGCTCCTTGGAAAGACGAGGGGAGGGGACTCCCTATTAAGGGTTTCCATCCACTTTTAGCTCAATTCACCTTAGCACAGAAGCTTCTCTGCCAGGAGAGTAGGCGACCTATGTGGCTACGCACAGCTGCAAGGCTGGGTCACAGCTCGCTGTATCTCTGCACCCCCTGCCCCAGGGTGGGATGCAGGAGAGGAAAAAAATAAAGCGCTTGCCTGTCTGACCTTGCAGTGTTGGGCTGCGCGTTACTGGGAACCTCAAAAAAAGGGGTCTCAGGAGCTCTGCTGGGGAAAAAGGAGCATTCCTGGCCAAGCCCCTGGGGTGGGGCAGGAGGGGGTCTCACTGGAATAGTCTGGCCCATGTCTGAACCTTGGGCTGGGCCCCTCCTAGGTCCTGGGCTGACAGCACAGGCCACAGGGCTCAGGCTGTGGCATAGGGATAGGGGACAGCATCTGACTTGCAGGGGGAACTCTGTCTTTTGTCATCATAGCTGACTACCCACCCGTGGGAAATAACAAGTGTGACCCCTCTGCTTGGATATGCCATGTGATGAGATCATGGCCCTGCGGGTTAGGGGCTGCCTCGGAACTGGGGCCCCCAGCGGTGAGCCCTGCCATCCCTGCTTCCCGCCCCAGCTTGCTCTCAGCTGAGCCATCACAAGGCCCTCCTGAGCAGTGCCCCTGCCAGCCAGTGTGGCTCCTACCTCAGGCTGCAGGCACAGGTCCTTGTACACAGTCTCCACGGTGTGGCACGCTTGTTTGAGCTCCTTCTCCAGGTGGCCAATGTTGGCCATTTTCGTGGTGAACTCCTGCATCCTTTCCTGAATGATCTTGCTATGTTGGATGTAGGCCTGGTACATCCTGTCCTCTAACTTCTCTGTCATATCTGAGACCTTGCAAAGAGTAAGTGTTAGCAAATTAAAAGGCATCACAGATGTGCTCTAAGAGAATTTCTTAGATTGCTGTGGTTTATCTTGTAGAAATGGTACAAAGAATTCCAGTGACTGGAGGTAAAAGTGCCTGTGTGTTCACAAATTATTCTTTTAAAGATTTGAACCAAGATGCAAATAAGTACGCTTTGCTCTTACTGTCTCCAGGTTCCACATCCAGACAATAAAGTTTGACTTGAGCTGGGATGTAGCTCCGTGTGCACAGCACCTGCCTGGCAAGCGTCAGGCCCCAGGTTCGATTCCTGGTACCAAAAACATTAAAGAAACAGCTCCAAAAATGACAGATCACATTTAAAAAAAAAAAAGGTTTGACTGAGGGCTCTGTTGACTGTTTTCACTATTCTTACTTATTTTTTGAGACAGGGTCTCACTGTGGAGCCCAGGCTGGCCTTGAATTTTCAGCAATCCTCCTACATCAGCCTCCTGAGTGCTGGGATTATACGTGTGTGCCACCATGCCCAGCTTTTTAAATTTTAAAATATATTCTGAAGAGGCATCAGGCACAGCCGTCAATTCTGGAGTTGCACATAATATCCACCTTGTTAGACAGAAACCCTAGGTGTGCTGAGGGACCGACTTGTGTGACAGACCACTGCTGGTCTCTGGAGGACACGTGGCCGTCACAGGGCAGCATGGTCAACCTGCTGTCACAGCACTTGCCCTGGAGTTAATGAGAGGGCTGGGCTCTGGCTGCGGACAGACTTGAGCGCTTACGCCTGGATCCCTCACATGGTGAACACTTTTACCTCTTTTTAATTTAATTATTTGGGAAGCCTGGCATATTTGATCTTTCTGTTTTAGCCTCCCAAGTGCTGGGACTAAATGTGTGTGCCACAGTGCCCAGCAAGCCTCAGTTTGCTCATCTGTGAAATGAGTCCAGTTTCCTAAATGTGGAAGAGTGAAGTGAGGGGCTGTGTGAACGGCCAGCATAGTGCTTGGAAGAAGCAGATGCCCAGCCACATGCCTTCCACCCCTTACAAGAAGAGCCCCCTCTCCACCAGCGACTCTGTACCTTGGTCTTGAGGCTGTCCCTGAAGTTGGTCATGAGTACTTGGTCCTTCTGTCTGTTCTCATTGATGTTTTCAATTAGGTCCTGGGCTCTCTTATTCAAAATGCTGATGCTCGAGTCCAGCGAGGAAAAGTAGAGTCCTGCCTTCCCCTCCAGCATTGGCAGCTGGTGGCTGGCACTGGAGGTGGGGATACAAGGGCTAGAAATCTGACTGCTGAAAGTACAGGAAACAGACATCAGCACAACTCTGCAAGAGCAGACGTGTGAGGATGGGGGTGTGGCCCAAGGCCAGATCAGGGGCTTAGCATGTGGCTCCACCTTGGCTTCCAGCCCCAGCACTCAAGCAAAAAGAGTGGCTGATCTGAACTGAAAGAGCTCTATGATGGGGCAATTGTCCTAAGTCACTTCATTCATGTCCTCAGACATGATGATAGCAGCTCTGTGTGTGCGTGTGTCTGGGGGCTGAACCAGGGTCTTCACACTGAACTACATCCGTAGCTGTTTTTAATTTTTTGTTGTTGTGATACAGTGTCTCATTAAGATGCCCAGCCTGGGATACTTGTGATTCCCCTGCCTCAGCTTCCTAGAGTGCTGGGATTATAGGTATGTGCCACCATTCTTGACATCCTGTTTCATAAAAGAGAAAATTGACCCAGAGGCACAAACTAACGATGCCCAAAATTCTGGAACAGAAAGACCTATTCTAGCCCAAGACCCACTAGGTTTTTTTTTTTTTAATCTTTTTGAGACAGGGTCTTGCTATGCAGTTCAGGCTGGCCTTGGGCTTGTTTTGTAGCCCAGACTGGTCTCAAACTCACAACAATCCTCCTGCCTCAGCCTCCCAAGTGCTGTGCTGGGATTACAGGCGTGTGCCACCATGCCAAGCTCCACTATTTTATTACACCAACTTGCTCTTTGAAATAGGCATAAAGAGGATAAGCTGAGTGGTGGCCAGTTCTTGTAATCCCAGCTGCTCAGGACTCTAAGGTATGAGGTCTGCAAGTTCCAGGTCAACCTAAGTAATTTAGCAAGACCCTGACTTCAACAGTAAAACAGGTTGAGGGTGTAGTTCAGTGATGGAATGCTCGATGAGCATGTGTGTGGCTTTGGCGTGAGCCCTAGCACTACAGAACAAAGCAAAAAAAGTGCAGGCTGAACACCTATAATCTAAAAATAAATTCTCCAAAATCAGAAACTTTTTTTGTCCTGCTCTGTAGTCCAGGCTGGCCTTGAACTCACAATCCTGTCTTAGCCTCCCCAGTGCTGAAATTACAGGTGTATGCTTGCCTAAAATCGAAAATTTTTTGAGTATTGGAGTTTTTTATTTCAGAGGACTTTGGATTTAGGATTTTTGCAAATATTCCAGAATCCAGAACATTTCTGTTCCTGAGCATTTTGGACAAATGATTCTCAACCTGTAGTAGAAATAGTACAGATGCTTTCTTAAATGACCTTCATGTCACCCACTGCACCCTTTCTGCAGCCAAAGGGTGATGGCCACAGCAGGCAAAGACCTAGGCTAGTGTACCTACTCCTGTCACGTGAGGTAAATGCTGTCATGAACCGGATTTTAGGCTGGGGTTGTTCAGTGGTACAGCACTCACCTAACATGCCTAAGGCCCTGGTTTGCATCGTAGCACCATAAAATACATATATTTAATTTCTTAAGAAATTCAAGTGACACCATAATTATGTAATGCAACTAAATACTATGTCAGCCAGAGAAACAAGGTGAAAAAATAACAATTCTCTGAAAAGCTAAAATGAGCAAAGAAGGTGAGGGTCTTGTAGCTCCTCAATCTGATGTGAAGGAGACAATGATACACTGGGACAAATATAAAAAACAAAAAGTTTAGGATTCTGCACATACAGTGCTTAGCCAGGGCAGGTTCTGCTTTGAAAAAGAAACTAGAAATCCAAGCCATGCATTGTAAGCAAACATTTCCTTGAGGTGCTGGGGCTGGAGCCCAGGGCCTGGCCCATGCTGACAAGTGCTCACCACTGAGCTACAACCTAGTCCCACATGCTCACTGTTGGACACTTTCTCTTTTTTTTTTTTTTTGTCTTTTTTTTCTTTATTT